>CM076581.1:1518383776-1518862706 GCA_034641835.2 Pinus albicaulis
TGGAGGCTTTGTAACTATCGTAAAGTACGGGGGATGGGAAGCTTAAGGATGGCTTGAGATTTTAATGGGTCAAGAGTGATACCATATTTAGAAACAATGAAGCCTAAAATACGGCCAACAGGCACACAAAAGACACACTTCAGCGAGTTAAGGCAGATATTATACTTGCGACATCAGAGAAATATGGTCTGCAGATCGTGAAGGTGTTGCGCCCAGTGTTTAGAACGTGTTGTATGGTCATCTAAATAAGCAAGGATAATATGAGACAGGTCATGGAAATAGTAAGACATAGCCCACTGAAAAGTGGCTCCTGGGTTTTTAAGGCCAAATGGCATGACTCGATAGGAGAAGGTTCCCCACGGACTAATGAACACGGTTTTGAGTTGATCAGCATGACGGATAACAATTTGGTTGTATCCAGAGAAACCATCCATAAAATATAGAACTTCGTGCCCCACACACTCATCAATGATTTGGTCAATGAATGGTGTGGGGAAGTTGTCTTTGGAACAAGCTTTGTTCAAATCGTGAAAGTTAGTGCAAACACAAATGGTGCCTTATTTCTTGAGAACGGGAACCGGATTGGACACCCAAGTGGTGTATTCAATAGGATAGATAAAACCATCCTGCTTGAGCTAATCGATTTCAGCTTTGATAGCTTCTCGTTTGGAAGGATTAATGGGTCTCATCTTTTGATGGACAGGATTGACATCAGGCCATGTATCGATATGGTGTTCGACAATGGTAGGATCAAGCTCAGGAATTTCTGAATAGGACCCGGCAAAAATATCACGGAATTATTTGAATAGCTTGGTGTAAGCTTCAACCTCTTCCGTGGTGCAATGAGCGCTTAAAGTGATATTTTCTTCAACCCCTGGTTTGCCAGAAATGTCAATTTTAATGTAGGAGAGATATTGGCCATATTTCCTTCTTCGAAAGCATTGGGTGCAGGGATGGGATTTCTAAACCAATCAAATTCTTTAGGAATGAAGTCTTTATTTTCCATAGCATATTGGTCATGCGACTGCTACAGGAGGAAGTACGCACAATGGTGCATATCATTCCACGGAAAGTCGGGATCGGTCAGTACTTCCATAATTTCTTCATCGGAGTGAAAGATGGGTTGACTAGAGGAAGGGATGCTACTTGCCGTGGTAGAGCTACATGACTCATCATCATTTGAAGAAAGGCATGCAAGTGCAAAATCATGGGGAATGACCAAAGAATAAGCAGATAGAGGATCTACCGATGTTGAACCTAGGGTGATCGTTGGGGGGAGGCCAAGCATATCATCAGGGGAAGTCTCCATGGGGGCTTCCACTGGGGTTCTTATGGATGCTGATAGGTGGAAAAATGTGGCCAAAGGCTCCGTCATTTTGGCATCAGGAGGAGGGGGGCCAATGGGAGTCAGCAGATCCGAAGCAGAACGCATGAACAAGGAAAGGGGGTACTTGTCCTTTGGTGCCCCCTTGCAGGCTTTACCCTTCTTACCCGAAATGGTCGCAACGAAAAAAGGTTCTGTTTGAGGTGACTGAGGCACTATTGTAGTAGGGGGAATAAAAGAGAGTGGTTGAACCGAGGTCAAAGCAAGATAAGGTTTGGGGGTAGCGGCTGGTAGATCCAGGAGGTCATGAGTACCATCTGAAGGTAAAGGGCCAGGAGATGGAGGTTTAGGAAGATGATAAGAGGAAATCATGAAAATCTGGTAATTGGGGGAACCAGATGGGAGAGGTTGAGTGGCCATCTGACCGTCAGGTGGTTGGGTAGCCACAAATCATTACTGAGGGAAAGGATCTGTAAGCACAGCTAGTTGACTAGGTGCAGGGCTAGGAGGAATGGAAGGAATGGCTTGTTTTCCTCTCAAAGTTGCTTGAGACTCCCATAGCTGTCACATTTGTGGTAGAAGAGGACAATCATGCGTATAATGACCATAAACACCACAACAAGAACAGGGCTTATTCGTACGAAGAGGCCTATCCTACTTGGGTTGAGTAGTGTTAGGAGCATTACCTTGATTAGGTCCAGGATTACTAGGGGCGGCTTGATTTTGAGTGCCTTTCCTCTTCATTTTTGAGGGAGGAGGATTAGTCGCGCCCTACTATGCATACAGTTGTCCCTGAGGTGGTGGTATTTGCTGTTGCGGGTTTTGAGAAGGCAAGGGAGGAGGAGGTGCTAATGCTGGAGGAGCTGGAGCACCAGGCTATGGATAAAAAGGAGGTTGGGTAGCAGTATGGTAAACAGGAGGTTGCGTAGCAGTGTGGTAAACAACAGGTTGGGAAAAAGGAGGAGGCATGTCGTATCCTGGATACGTGCTACCGGGAGGGGGAAAATTGCAGGAGGTGTTGGCCCCTCCCTGAGGAAAACCATATCCCATGGAAGGTTGGGAATACTGATTAAAGAGAGCTCCAACAATACCGTCGGTTGCGTGAGATGCCCTCGGTGTGTTGGAACCACTGGGTCTAGGAAGATCAGGTAGAATGGTATAAGAATAACTCGACTGAGCATAGATGAGGTCGTATTTTAACGCAATTTGGAGAGCGGCTTCTTCGGTTTGAAGAAAGTGCGATGTGACATATTTTCCGATAGGTGGCAAGAGATTCCTAAGGAACCAGTCCATACAGACATGGTCTTTGAAGGTAGGGGCTCGACATAGGCTCCTTCTTCTCTGCCATTCCTGAACATGGTCGGATAGGCGGGTTGCAGATGATTGATGGAAGGAGGTAAAGAGCTCGGTCCTAGTGTCGTAACGAAGGGGAAGCTGGAAATCAGACAAAAATGCTCGGGAAAGAGTCACAAAGGTGGTATGAGAGGAAGAGGTCTGATCAACATACAACTTAGAAGCCTCACCAGTAAGCATTCGTTGGAACAACCGAAGATGAATGGAGTCATCAGTAGTGGAATTAGACGAACACCACATGTGGAAATATCTAACATGATTTGAGGGATCTTGTCCAGCAAGACCTTCAAAATTTGGATGTCCGAAGGGAGATTTGTTGGGATAGCAGGCCAACTAGCGTCATGGTGTATAGGGTCGTTTATCAACTGGTCGAAGTTGGGGGGGGTGAGGCCTGCCATGAAAGGGAGCAAGGGTGTAGCCGGGATAGTGTCCGTTGTGGTCCCACTAGTGGTATTCCTGGCGGGAGGGCTGGGGTTACCACCAGTATTAGGTCTTGCACTAGACATGGTGAAGGTGACAGGGGGAGAACTGAAGGCGGAATGAGAAGGAGAACCCAAAGGACCAGAAGAAGAGTCAGAGTGCAGACTCGATTGAGGACTAACTCGAATCCTATGCGGAGGAGTAAGTCTCCCTACCGAAAACTGAGGATGAAGGCCAAGAAGTCTCCAGGATGAACACTTTGGTGGCACAATGGTGACGACACAAACACGGCATAAAGGAAAAAGAGACCGACAAGTGCAAGGAGGTGTAGGATCAACTGATTACAATGTCGAAACAAGGGCAAAGAGGTGCAAGATAAATTTATTTCAATGTTTTAGAGTCTTTTCTTGGTGGTGTTAACCAATCCCTTTCTCACTTAGGGTGTGTGTGTAAAAGTGTGTAAATTTTAATTTTTAAACCCATAATTTTGTAAAGAAAAATAAAAAGTGTGTTGTATAGCTATAAATAAACTTGCAAATGTCAGTATATAGGCCTGCAAAACAAAAAATAAATAGCTAATAATGCACCAAGCTAAACCCAAGGAGGTGGGTCTCTCAACAACTAGTCTATAGGTGAGTAAAAATCTAATTTAAACATACTAAAAAATGCTAATAGATCTAGGGTCAAGAGGGACAGAGATCTAAAAGAAAAAATCTACTAGAAAGTGGTGCAAAAAACAACAACAAATCAGAGGGAAATTGTTGTAAAAAGAGGTGGCGAAAGGCTATCTCCAGGAGGGAAGCGGAGTGCACCCTAAAGGAAAACCCAAAAAAAGATAGATGAGGTGATTTGGATGGATAAAAAGCCGATCTGAAGTGGATCTGAAGATGAGGTATCATATCTGAAAAAAATGGCTAAAGACTCTGAAATTTCAGAAATACCTGCAATAGCCAACACTCTTCTACAAAAAGTGGAGGGTACTGAAGCCCTAGGCAGCTAGGTTCCCACTTAGTTGAGAGAAACAGAACAAGTATAGGTCCAAAATGGGTGGAGATGAAGGTCATACAACCCTGAACAGAGGCTCAGCAAAACCTAGAAAACTTTCAGAAAAAATCCCAATAGAAAGTCCAAGTCACAGTTTTTGACCTGTTTTCAATAGAGGTCGCACTTTTTGGGCTGTAAAGTGTGCCCTGGAGGTCTAGGTCGCAGGTTTTTGGCAGAAAAGTGTGACCTACACTTCCATCACTCTCGGCGGCAGGTTTCAGAAAAATGTGTCGTCTCAGCTGCAGCTGATGTCTATCACCTGCGCAATGGGTCCGAAAACACGTGGAAGTTAGAATTTTTATCATTTTAGGGTTTTATGGGTTAAAAAAAACATCAAGAATAAGAAAAACAAGGGGCTAAAGAGAAATCCTAGGGTTTGAAGCAGCTAGATATGCAAGGATTAGAAAAATGACAGCAGTCGTAATGGTAAACCCGTGTGAAGTCGCTAGTTGTTACTATGAATCTTGATTCGAGGTGTACGAAAAAAAAACACTTTAGCTGTGCATAACAAACAGCCCTAACAGCATAAATGACTGCTAATATCTTCAAATCTACAGTTAGATGATCAAGAAAATTGCTGCAAAAATCTAGATCTATGCATTAGAAGACATTAAATAGTAGAAAAATAAGATTTACTCCATAGATCCAATAGACAAGACAAGAATACATCCAATGAAATTTTTATTAATGGCACCTGGGAGGAAAACACAAGAGGGTGTTCCCTGTTCTCCTCAATGGGATGGGTTCTTGTAAGTCCTCAGCACTTCAGATTTAGAATTCCTCTCTCTTGATGGTGTAGAAAACCCAGACAAAAATGGAAAAATATGGATATGATAATGGATCAATAGCTAGACCAAGAGTTGAGATCCAGAGTGATCTTTAGGCAAAAAAAGGTGAAAAATGAATGGGAAAACCCTTCTATTTATAACAAAATATTGAGTTAGTCTAGAGATTGGTGCATAATTAAAATATTATTAACCAAATCTAGATCCAACTTTTATGGAATATTTATTATATTTGTTGGAGGGAAAAGGAATTTGACTTGAGTCAAATCCCCTTATTTTTAAATAATAAATAAATAAATGATTTATTTATCATTTTAAGGATGTGATTAAGTAATAATAAATAAATAAATGATTTATTTATTATTTTAAGGATATGGTTGAGTAATAATCAAATAAATAATGATTTATTTAATTATTTAAGGGATATTTAGTCATATTTAACAAAGAATATTATTTAAGTAATGTTTAAATAATTATTCTTAGAAAATAATAAGATAAATAATGATTTATCTAATTAATTTCCTTGTTTTGGGTTAAATATAACCAAGAATATTAATTAAACTATTGTTTAACTAATTATTCCTTGAGGAAAATCAAACAAATGTAGATTTATTTAATATTTCCTCATGGGGTTTCCTGTTTAGACCATAAACAACTTAATAAAGGTGGTTTACTAAGTTATTTTTCATAGTGAATGTGATTTTACTTGGGGTAAAATTGGTCTTACTTGGTGTACTTGGGTCCATCTAATAACAATGGATTAGATGACCAAAAAAATGGTGTAACAATGGAGATATTTTGAGAGGGTCTTATGAAGAAGAAAATGACCATCACATTAAGGGAAAGACTAATGAGAGTGCCCAAGACAGTGACCCCACAAAGAGTGCAAGCAGTGGTACAAAGGCTAAATTTGACAGTGGAAAAAATGTGTCAAATGATGAAGAGAAGGATATTCATGAAGTTGGAAATGTACCAAGCAATGATCAAGGTACCTCTTACATTGCGAAGGAAAATGACTGAGCACTATAAACAAAGAAAACCACTTTGCAAGGAAAAAACTCAAAATTCCCCAAAATGAGGGCCCGGCACCAAATGATGAAAAATACCAAGCTAGGCTTGGTATTTTGGCCCAAATTTTTCTATAGGTCTCTAAGGACCCTTGAGGCACCCACCTACCAAATTTGAGCAAAATTGGACAGGTTTTTGTTTTTTGCAAATTTTGAGCCTAGGAACGCAGCACCCCCGGTGCTGTGATTTTTCATAGGGAATTTTCAGAGGTATCAGCTTACATTTTTGGATTCCCTATCATGAGAGGATTATGCTCACCAAATTTCAGCTCAGTTGGAGTTGTTTTGGTCCCTTAAAAGGGTCAAAAACACTCAATTTTTCACCTTTCTACCCTCGTTTTTGAGCAGGTGTTGCGCTCCTGGAAGCCTTGGATTTTTATACTTTTTGGGCAACTTATAGAGGTTATATTGAGGAAAAAAATGTATATTTGGAAATTATACATCCACATATTTCCAACGGGCCATCACGGAGCCTTTTCTAACATCGGGAAGGCCTCCAAAACTCTGTTGCAAAATGACCTTTTTTGGTGCTGCGCTCCTAGAAAATTTTCAAGTTTTTGAGACAGTATGTTGTGTTCTTGTGTGTAACTGAGAAAATGTGCATTAGGCAAGTTTCATCATGTATGTCAGAGCCTAAAAGTCAATATTTTTGCTATTTTAGTCCGGAAAAGATATTTGGGAAGATATTTTGTGCCTTGGACCTTGTAGGGCCTCAAGGACAAGTTAGGATATTTGTTTTTGGCCAATAGGCTTCTAGATGCTCTAGTGAGCTCTCTTCCTCCTTGCTTGTTATATAAGCCATGATGATTCATTGTAAAGAGTTGGGACTTGATGTGTTTAAGATAAATACATGGTTTTAGGAGCTTGGAGAAGATATTGGTCTTGTGAAGTGGATGAATGGCTTTCTTGGTTTGATGATGGAGAAGCATGTTTGTAGGATTCCATAGCTTGGTGAATGGTGATATTTTCTTTATTTGTTAGTGTTTTCTTGTATTCATTTATGTTTCATTCTTCTTGGTTGTTATAGATCAGAAAAGTATAGGTTGAGACCTACTCATGGAAGCACCTCAAACCTCCTGTTTTTTATAGCTTTGATGTTTTCTCTTTTAGCCATCTTAATTGACTGCTCCTTAGGTCCACTAAAATTTGTTTTTGTTTCATGAATGGTTAATATGCTAGCTTACAAGTACGATTCATGGTATGCCCTGCTTATTTGAAGTTCTCAAACCCTATTTTGAAGCCTTTCTATGGGTTATTGATTGAATAGGTTAAGTCAAAGAGGTCTCGTTCGATCTTGTCCTTTATCCATGCTTACCAACTTATCTCATAGTTCCCAATAGCTTGATATACATTTTTTAGGAGTTCCCTCTCCATAAATTGAGTTATTTTTTTATCTCATGTGTTTTCCCCAAAAGCTGAAGGTGAATTTATAAAGTTAGGAGTTCTTATGCTTCTATGTTTCACTGGAATGTTCATCTTACATGTCTATTAGTTTGAGTATTGTTCATAGAGATTAATGGTTTGCCCTACCTCATGAGTTGTTGCTTCAGACTATATATTTTTAAGACCTCTTATTTTTCTCCCAAACTTAATGTTCATTGCACCTTATACATCACCCAAAGGATCCATAAACCTTGCTAAATCGGCCCTGCAGTACACCCTTTTCATCATTTAGACACTCTTGACTTCATCTGACCCCATAGCCCTATTGATTCGATCATCTCTCTTTCCACCTATCCTACTTGATCATCTTACCCCAACCCAAAAAAAACAAACCAACTGTGCTTAAACAACTGGCCTAAAATCAATTATTCAAAGCAAACAAGTTCACATCCTTCGCATAATAGAGAGATCCCTCTCTGAGTCCAGAAAGGCTAGGTCCTAGGACTCCAAAGATTGGCCTAATGTTACCCTGTCATTTGGTTTACCAATCTGCCAAATTACGAGACACTAAAATGTTTAGTAGAGTTTGGAGTGTTGTTTAGCACATGGTGTTCCTAAGCGAGAATCCCACCTCTTTCTTCTAGTGATCTCTCAGGAAGAGGGTTGTTCTTCATTCCTTATCAGGAATTGGTGCCATATTTAGGAGGTTGTTTCTAGCATTCAGCAAGGAAACTAGTGGAGGATTCATCCTGCAATTTTTTTCTTCACATTTAGTATTCCAGGAGCAACATATCTATATCCGACATTTAGGCCATTGGGTCTTACCTCCATGCAGTAGGAGTCCCTTCAAGGATTGCATAGTCTAGTCTTGTAGATCTATTGGAGGAAGGAAGTTTCTAGTATCTCAGCTGCAAATCTTGTGAGGGATCATCTCCTCACATTGGATCTATTGTTTCCATCACTCAGGAGCTGATTTGAAACTTCTAGCAGTAGGCTATTGAGCCTCCCTCTCTAACAGTGCATTTTTCTGAAGCTGTTGTTCATCCAGCAACTATTTTCACTGGAGGAGATTGGAGGGGCTAGATCTTGAGATTTTAGCCCAAGGATCTAGAGAAGGGATCAACCCTTCTTTCATAGATCTGATTTTGCATCATTGCAGCCATGATATCATCAGATCTAGCTTCAAATATACATTCCCAGCAGCATATATGTTAAGCCTTAAGAGGTTGGTTTTCCTATATTGACATATCTGAGAAACCCTTTCTAGGTCATCTTGTGAATCCATCATTGAGCCCTGATCTACAATTTCAGCATCATCGGAGCTCCCATTCTACCTAGATCTAACTTTATATCTTTCAATAAATTGCAGTCCCAACAGTTGCAGAAGGGATAGCGCTATTTACATTCCATAATTTCAGCAGTTACACAGTCCCTCTTGTGGGATCATTGAAGGGTCATTCCATGCCACCCTTTTGGCTTGAGTGTCTCATATTTTGAGCATTGTTGTGATTTCTTTTTCACCGCCTATATAATAAAATGGCTCAGCTATTTCTTTGCATTGTGATGTGAATTTAGATTTATTTTTTACTTTGCTGCAATTCTTATATTTTGTTTCAGTATTACTGCATTCTCCCTTCTGGGATATTACATTCTCTCGACGTTTCTGCATAGTCGTTTCAACCAAGCTATGTGTGGCGAAGCGTACTCCTTATTCCTTGATTGAATTTATGTCATAGCCTCACGTTCCCTTGACCAGTTAAAAATTATCCTTCATGTTCTATGCTACTTCTTTATCTTGGTTCTTACCCACAAATTATTTGGCGGGATCCCTTCCTTTATATGGTAATCTTTTAATTCTCTCTATCAGCATGTCATCAATGGAGATCCTCTTCCCTAGCTAGAGGCATCCATCATGCAACAACATGAGAATTTGTCTTACATAGGTAGTGTTTATTGTACTCCTGCCAAAGTACGGCACAATAGCATGCTCAACAATCCAGATCATTCCAACCCTATTTCCCACTTCAATATTCCAATTTTTTTACTCCGCTCTCTGAATAATGGACCGGCTTTAGGTATTTACTTGGCATGAACTGTGGATACTTCATCCGATCATTGAAGTCTAAATCTAAAAACTTTAGTTGTGGGATTCTTCCTAGAAAATCTCCCTCAAATGGTGCTTTCTCCTGCAGCAATGGTGTGAATGTGCCATACTTCACATCTTTGGAGTCCTTCACGGGTCTGGCATCTGGTTTCCTAGGTGGAAAGTATAGTGGTAGTGGAGGTGGAATTGCTGCACCCTCTCTCTCCATATGTTGTTCTACCTCTTCGCTATCTTCGACAGATTGGGGTTTTGGTTGTGGTTTGAAGGGATTCTTATCTTGATTCTTCTTTGTTCTTTCTTCCTTATTTTGATGTTCGGTGCAAGAAATTTGATGTTGCATTTGATGGTGATGTTTTGGGTGCAGGAGATTGTGTTGCGACATTCATGAGTCTGGTTAAACCTTTCTTTTCATGTAGTATTCCTACATTAGCATGCAACTAATAGGAATATTGATTTTTTATTTTTCACCTAGTAGATGAATAAATGGGGCAAAGAGACCCATACTTAACTTAAACTAGCATAAAAACCCTCTTGGTGTGAAAGGGGATCATTCTAGTAGCTGGATTTGACACCATCATGTGTGAACAAGGACAATTGGATGTGGACAAATTCAAGTTTGACCAAGTCAACACCATTCATGGAGAAGAGTGGAGCATCAATGAAAATAGATCAATATGAACAAGGATCAGTTTAAACAAACATATGAGAGCTAGCCTGAAGGCACTTGGGTGTGAAAAGGGGTGAACCAGGTTGAAGAGGTCAACCTTGACCAAATAAAACAATGTGGTTTTAGATGAGTGGCCTTGATGGAGATACAACACAGTTTTGGAGGGACATTGATCATGTGATGTGGAAACCCTAATAGGTGGGACCCAAAGGTGAGGAGGCTCACATAGATTATAAGGAAGAGGATGGTAGCCATTTGAGGTAATCTTGATGATTATTGATTTGATGTTCTGCATGGTTGTTATCACAAGGCATTCCTTTTTATGAATTCCTTCTCCTACCTTGAGAGGCTCTTGGAGGAGTATTGTACTTCAGTTTTCCACATTCAGGCTTGAGGCCAATCATCCTCCTTTAGCTACAACATTATTTTTGTAGAGTATAACGTTGTGTTGCAGGGTGTTGCAGTGGAAGATCCACAACACCACTTCCAGTGCTTGTATTTCAGAGAAGGAAGCCTTTATTTCTCTAGGAGATCAGTGAGGAAGCTTTTGAGCTGATTTTTAGATCTTGGCATGTGGCCAATTTACTTTCCATCCCCTAAAATGCAGTCCTTTGCAGGAACTGTGTCATTTCTCTCTGTGTTGCAGTATCAGGGTCAAGACCCTTGATCTTGAGCTCGTTCCTTGGGGAAAGGGCCAACCCTTCTCCCGGAAGGATTGTATAAAAAATATTCTTCTATTTCTTGTATTATTCAGCTATATATTTACAGAGTTGTAGTATAATTGCATTGTTTCAGATCTAGATCTGCATATTTACTTTTGTATACTCATTCTCTCAAGAAACCCTTATCGGATTATCTTCACATGGTGTAAAAGAGGCTAGATCTCTATTTTTTTCTGAGCTTGGGCTAAATAAACTCTAGATCTATTTTATATAAAATATTTCTTCAAAAACCCTCTCATAATTATGTTGTATTTGCTTCAGTCATTTCTGCATTCCATAAGTCATGGGATTTGGGCATTTTTAAGCCATATTTGAACTGGGAGATCTATTTAACTTTGCTAGAGTGATGTTTTTTTTATCCCATTCTATATGTGAGATGTATATTGTATAAAATAAGGGATCCAAGTCCCATTTCTCATAGTTATAGCGTAATTCTCTGTAAATAACGTTTTTATGCCCTATATTGCTGCATTTCCTCACTTTGGAATGAGTTCATATGACATATTCATGTTTTTGAGCATTCATTTGATGGTTAGATGTTACTTTCACATATTATGAGCTGATTTACACTGCAATTTTGTTCAAGTATTGTTGCATTCCCTTTTGGGGATATTACAGTGGTATTAGAGCATGATCTTTGGCTCAACCTGTGAGTTCCAGCTATCAGAAGAATAAAGAGAAGGAGAAAAGATTAGAATGATGGAGAGAATTATTTTTCTCTCATCACTTTTCAGATCCATAAATAACCTCTCCCAGGAGGTTAAGCAGATGAAGGAGAAGATATGCCATGAAATTCCTAGAGGGTTTCAAGAAGAGGAAGAACCATGCACTTCCTATTCTCATAAAGAAGAAGAAAAGAAGCATGAAGGACACTTGGATCATCATATTCTAAGTGAGTACCTTTTTGAGTACAAATCTCAACCTAGAGCCTTCAAGGAGACTCTAGCCTTCCCACAGTTCATTCAACTAGAGGAAGAAAGGAGACCTTGCAGCACAAGAAGAATAAAGGGCAATAGGTTTCTATTGTCTACTTTTGATGGATCATCTTTAGCAAGGGATTGGGCAAGAAGACTTGATGCATTCTTCCTACTACATCCAGTGGTAGAGAGAGAAGCAATATAGATTTCAGCACTGCACATGGAGGGCAAGGCAAGCACTTGGTGGTTCAGTCATATAAGTCATGCAAGAGTATCTACTTTTGTAGATTTCACTCAGAGGGTGATCAAGATATTTCATGAGGAGAAATCAGAGATGGAGGAGCCCTCACCACCACTTGAGGAGACTTGTATTAATGCTGTCACAACCTTGGAGGAACAACCTTCAACATCAGTAGTTGAGGGATCCAACACAGTGGAAGAAGGAACCCTTGCAGCCATACAAGGTGTTCCCAAATCCCATCAAGAGCAACAGAGTTGCACTGCACTGTCCAAGAGCAACAATGAAGAAATAAGGACCCATTCCTCATGGGAGCATTCAAATTTCAACTTCATTCAGGAAGCAATGGAGGAATAAATGACAAAGGGTAGACATCTTGAGATGAGAAACATTTTCTCCTCTCTAGATGAAACTTTCTCAATGAGCATGCCACAGCTCAAAGAGATACTTATACTTGTAGCAGATCCAATACCCCATTGGATTTGGAAGGCCATTCATGAGGAGGTCTCATTAAGAGATCCCATTGGAGGTGCACTTCAACATTTCATGAAGTGCAAAGTTCTTCAAAGGCTTGAGGAGGTTGGTGTCCTACAATGGGAGGATACCAAGTATTTGCAGAATGAGATCCATCACCCACATTGGGATGAGTGGATGATAGTATGGAGCAAGGGGTTTCCAAACCATTTTCAGATCTATGATACAGGCCAGCAAGAGGCATGGCTACGTTGGTTGCTCTTGGGTGAGTAAGGTTACTACCCAAAGATTCATATTTTCTTGTCTCGTGCCTTATGTCTCAATGATAGGATGCATAAAAATAAGGCATGGTTACTTTGGTTGTTAAGAAGAGAGTTTGGACATCACATGCTAAATCTTATGTTCATGAATTTACTCTTGTTTGAGGTATGTCTCATGTATTTACATATGTTTATGTTTGAGATGTATCTCATGTATATACCTTGGTTTGGGAGGAAGGATAACTCCCGCATGATGTGGCATAAGGGAGCTTGTTTTTACTATGTTGATGAGACATCTCACATGTCCATTATTGTATTGTTTCTCCATGATTTTCATTATGATAATGCAAGAAGGTAGCAAGGGTCCTTGTTGCTATGGTTACTATTGGGAGAGTATGGACTGAAATTTCTCCATACTCATCATGATATTTTAGGAGGAATGTATGGCACAGTCAAGGTGTAAAGAGGCTACCCTTCAACATTGAAGGATAATGAGGGGCTTCCACATAGGAAGAAGATTTCCCCACATAGAAACATGATAGTGGATGACTTTGAAATGTGGAGTGTCAAGGAAGGGGATCATGGAGTGACAAGAGCCTTATCACTACGGCCAACAACGCTATCACTTAGGAGTCTGTTTCTATTAATGGAGTGTTCCAAGGGGAGCATGCATCCTCTCTTGTTGCAGATTTTTATGAGAATATTCTCATGGGAGGACTCATCTATGGACATCACTTTCAGCCTACTCATTATGCATGGTAAGAAATATATTTCTATACTTATTGATTATTTCATTGAGTATGTACATTTTCTCACCATGTATGTACAGTGCATTACTCCACAAGAGGGAAAGATTATGTATGGGCTTCATGGTCATGCTAGAACCAGCTTCTATGATGGAGATAACCCTTCTCTACATGACCTTGGAATAGTGTGTTGTCATTCTCATTTTACTCAGCTGATAGATAATGCTATTTACCACCTCATGGTAGATATGAACACATCCACAACTGTCATCTTATTGAAAGACCACTTTCCACATGATGATCTAAAGCAGTAGTTGGGGAAACTACACTGTATCCACTTGATAAACCATTGGTATCATCCAAAATTACACATAACCTTCAACATTTTTCTGATTTGGATGCCAAATGGTGATGATGTGCCATTCATTTTGAATGGGATGATTTGGGCCAGCATGATTCATGACATGGGAGAAAGGATCTTTGGAGATCTAATATTCTTCTTTCCACTTGAGGGAAACTTAATTGCAGCCCAAGATCATCATATGATATACAATTATCATAAGTGGAGAGGAAGATAGCATGGGGTAGGCCATTTTGTCTACCATTTTTAGTTATTCATCCCACCTACATTGCAGGAGCCAAAGGTGGAGGAGATTTTTCATGAGTTGCCATGTTGGAGGGTGACTCATCTTGTATGGATGATAGCATGGGGATGGAGGTTTTACATGGGAATCATAGCTCCCAACACATTTCAGTCACCATGCCTTGAGAAGACCTCTAGATAGCACATAGTTGCCTCCTTGAGTATTTCACCTTTTCATGATGATGGCTATTTGGGATGCTCACCAAAAGCTAGCTTGCATGCTTGGGAGGGGCACTATGGATATTCATTGTTGAGATAGCATAATACTCCTTGGAGATTTTCATCATATGAGGTTGCTACAAGAGGAGGAGAGGAAACTCTTCAGTTCTATCCTTGCAGTTGCTTGAGGACAAGCAAAATTTGGGAGGGGAGGACTATAATATTCCTACATTAGCATGCAGCTAATAGGAATATTGATTTTTGATTTTGCACCTAGTAGATGAATAAATGGGTGAAAGAGACCCATACTTAACTTAAACTAGCATAAAAACCCTCTTGGTGTGAAAGGGGATCATTCTAGTAGCTAGATTTGACACCATCATGTGTGAACAAGGGCAATTGGATGTGGACAAAGTCAAGTTTGACCAAGTCAACACCATTCATGGAGAAGAGTGGAGCATCAATGAAAATAGCTCAATATGAACAAGGATCAGTTTAAAAAAACATATGAGAGCTAGCCTGAAGACACTTGGGTGTGAAAAGGGGTGAAGCAGGTTGAAGAGGTCAACTTTGACCAAATCAAACAACATGGTTTTGGAGGAGTGACCTTGATGGAGATACAACACAGTTTTGGAGGGAGATTGATCATGTGATGTGGAAACCATAATGGGTGGGACCCAAAGGTGAGGAGGCTCACATAGCTTATAAGGAAGAGGATGGCATCCATTTGAGGTAAGCTTGATGATTATTGATTTGATGGTCGACATGATTGTTTTCATTCTCTTGCTGTTTAGTAGAGCTACAGTGTTGTTTAGCACAAGGCATTCTTGTTTAGGAATTCCTTATCCTAACTTGAGAGGCCTCTTGGAGGATTATTATACTTCATTTTTCCTCCTTTAGCTACAAAATTAGTTCTGCAAAGTATAACGTTGTGTTGCAGGGTGTTGTAGTGGAAGATCCACAACACCAGTGCTAGTGCTTGTATTTCAATGAAGGAAGACTTTCTTTCTATGGGAGATCAGTGAGGAAGATTTTGAGCTGATTTTTAGATCTTGGAATGTGTCCAATGTAATTTCCATCCCCTACAATGCATTCCTTTGTAGGAACCACATCATTATTCTCTGTGTTGCAGTAGTAGGGTCAAGACCCTTGACCTTGAGCTCATTCCTTGGGGAAAGGGCCAACCCTTCTCCCGTAAGGATTGTATAAAACATATTCTTCTATTTCTTGTATTATTCAGATGTCTATTTATAGAGCTATAGTATAACTGTGTTGTTTCAGATCTATATCTGCAGATCTACTCTTGTATACTCATTCTCTCAAGAAACCCTTATCAGGTTATCTTCACATGGTGTAAAAGAGGCTAGATCTCTATTTTTTTCTGAGCTTGGGTTAAATAAACTCCAGATATATTGTATACAACATATTGCTGCATAAAACCTCTCATATTTATGCTGTATTTTCTTCAGTCATTTCTGCATTCCATAAGTCATGGGATTTGGGCATTTTTAAGCCATATTTGAACCGAGAGATATGTTTAACTTGGCTAGAGTAATTTTTTTTTTATCCCATTATATATGTGATATTTATACTGTATAAAATAAGGGATACAAGTCCCATTTCTCAAATTCATAGCATAATTCTCTGTAAATAACGTTTTGATGCCCTATATTTCCGCATTTCCTCACTTTGGAATGAGTTCATAGGACATATTATTGCTACTGAGCATTCATTTGATGATTAGATGTTCCTTTCACATCTTATGAGCTGATTTACACTAGAATTGTTTTCAAGTATTGTTGAATTCCCTTTTGGGGATATTACATTTTGAAAATTTGGATGATTTCATCAGTGTTCATGTGCAAATTTTGCAACTTCTCAATACTCAGCGGGTTAAGAGCTCTCAGACGAAAAACTGAAAAAATATTGGTGGGAAGTGGCTTTTTATTATGCTCATGATATTCTAACATCATAATTATATCAGATCTTGTTTGGATCTGGTTCATTAACTACATATCTCTTTTTATATCCTTACAATCCTATCTCCACAAATGCAATTTTCTGCTCCTCCAATGGCAAGTTTCGCTTTTCGCGGTCACATTTTTCTAGCGCACTTCGACGCACCCTATACTATAGCGAACAACCCTTCTTACATTGTGTCTCCCGCGAACTTCGACATAATATAGTCTGTATCGATAAAAAATCCCTTCATTAAAGCCCTCTTTCTGCATAGTAGTTTATAGTCCAGTGCCCACTTTCAACTAATGATGGCACTAAGAATTTCCTCTTTTTTTAGTGTGAAGTTGTAGGAGCAGGGTCATCCTTATAAAAATTCAACCTACTACCATTTACCCTTCCCTAAACCAATTCTCCATTCAACTTTTCCAATTGAACTGCACAACCATTAGTAATATGCTTTATAATATATGGGCCCAACCAATGCATTTTGAATTTTCCTGTAAATGTTACAAACTTACTGTCACAGAGGAGAACAAGGTCTCCTATCTTAAACTTATTTTTTTTGATGTTTCAATCATGTCAAGCCTTCTCTCTTTCTTTCTGCACCTGCCGATGGAATCCTACTACAAATATGTCTTCTTCCAAAGCAACCAACTGTGACATCCTTTCCTCCATTATTTCAAGGCCTGCCATATGTGTGAAGGCTATTATTATCAAGCTAGGCACAATATATTCCATGGGAATCACAACTTCTTGTCCATATGTCATCTTGAAGGGTGTCTAACTTGTCAGCTTCTTACATGTGGTCCTATAAGCCCATAACACAATTGGAATTCTGAGATCTGAGTCATCTCTGTTAAAATTGCATACTCTCGTGAGTGCAGTCTCAAAAATCTTAATAAATGCCTCCACTCTCCCATTGGCCTGAGGGTGAGAAGGGTACTCTTATGGTGATATACTTGAAATTCCTCAATAAATACTTCAATAATCTTATTTAGAAAATGTGTGCCTTGGTCATTCATAAATATCTTCGGACACCCAAATATAGACAAAATATATTCAAAAATAAACATCGCTCCAGTGTCTACACTATAGTTCCTTACTAGTTTTTCTTCAGCCCATATTTTCAGATAATCAGTCATAGTTATAATATACCTCTCACCAGTCTTCTTTCCAGGTGGGTTGATAGGTCCCACGAAATCAATAGCCCATTTTTCAAAATCCTGCAATGTCACTTGAGGAACTAATGGAATCTCATCTCTTATATATGACTTCCATGTTCTTTGACATATATTACATTCTATACAATATTCCTTTGCATCCTTATGTAGTTTGAGCCACCACAATCCTACTCTCAAGATATTTTGCGCAATAGCCTTTCCTGCATAATGCCCACCAACTTCACCTGCATGAGCTTATGCTAGAATCATTTACCTTTCATGTTTAGGGACACATCTGCGCAGTATCTCATCTGATCCCATCTTATATCATTGTCCTACTATCAATGAAAAATCAGCTTCCTTAACCACCAATTCTTTCTTATGTTGCATAGTATATTCCAAAGGGGCCATCCCTGTGGCCAAAAAGTGAATAATGTCTACAAAGTGGTCATATGCTACTCTAATTGCAAACAAATGCATATCCAGGATATTATTTTCTATGCTATTTTATTATTCTCATGTTTCCAATCTTGACATATGGTCAGGATCTACATTCAAACTTCCTAGTTTAGCAAAAAATTTAAAGTCATACTCCTAAAATAATAAAAACTATTTGGAAATATTCCCTCCTAGGACATGCTTATTGAACAAGTACTTCAAGGCACAGTGATCTGTAAACATCTAGAAATGTGATCCCAGCAAATAATTTCTGAATTTTTGCAAAGTGTACACCATAGCTAGACCTTATCTTTTTGTGGTAGTATAATTTTTCTCAGTTGTAGACAACTTCCTACTTGCAAAATCTATAGGATAGTCAATTTCACCTTCACCAGGTTGTGTTAATACCACTCCTGAATCTATGCAAGAAGCATCGACATGGACATGGAATGCCTTATTCCAGTCACAGAATACTAGAATCAGCGCAGTTACCATCTTCTCTTTTAGTATGTCAAGGATTTTTTGGCATTCTTCATTCCACTCAAAAGTCACATATTTCTTCAAAAATTTCTCCATTGGAATAGTGATATGTGCATACCACTCAATGAATTTTTTGTAGTATCATGTATGTCCCAATGTAGTGTGCAGCTATATTACCGTCTTTGGTGGATCCAAATTTACAATGAAAGCAATCTTCGCAAGGTCCACCATGATTCCTTGCTTGCAAACAACATGTCCCAAAAATATACCAAAAGGCACACATAATATGCACTTCTTCAAATTCAAAGAGGTCTGATGTTGTCTACAAGTATCAAGCATAAGCCTTAAGCTGCCAACATTTTTTTTCAATAGTCAAAATATTCTCCAATCATCAAAGTATACTTCTAAAAATTTGTGAATGTACTCATTAAAATTTGCAGCCAGCACTTTAGAAAATATAGCAGGGGCATTATTTAACCCAAAAGGCATCACTGTATGCTGATATGAGCCCCATTCTATATCGAAGGTGGTCTTTTGTTGATCTTCAGGTGCAGTTTTTATTTGATGATATCCTGAAAATCCATTTGTAAATGAATAGGCTTCCTAACCCTACATTAGCCAAGACTTCCTTTGTGAAAGGGGTTTGAAAAGGATCGCGTAAGAATGCATAATTCAACTTCCTTAGCTCTACACATACATTAGGTGAATTTTGAGGTCTAAAATGGGCCTCCTAAGAAAAATGTACAACCAAAATAAACTTTATAAGAACCAATAGGATTCAAGATGATTATGTCAACCATGGGGGATGATTCACCATTTTTTAAGTAAAAGGGTAAAATTATTAAAAAATAATAAAATAATAAAACTATTTTTTCAACTTGTATTTTCAACTTATCTCCCAAATTTTTTACTAAATTTTCAAGTGGGAGTACTCTTTGGATGAAAAATTTAATTCCTCATCAAATGAGTACCCATGTTGCATACTTTTGATATACCATTACTACATGAAAAATGAGAAATACATGAAAAATCGTGATTGCAATCACGTTTTTCATGTATTTCCCATTTTTTGTGTAGCAGGATCCATAGAAATTATGCAACATGGGTACTCCTTGGATGATGAATTAAATTTTTCATCCAACGAGTACTCACGCTCGAAATTTGAGTAAAAAATTTGGAAGATAAGTTGAAAAAGTAAGTTTTTTTCTTTTTTTCTCTCTAAAATTTGATGATGTAATCAAATCTTATTTTTTTATTTCCACTATTATTTTATAATTTCCTTAGGAGGCCCATTTTAGACCTCAAAATTCCCTTAATATCCTGATTTCTCCTTTTGTCTTCTTTTCTTGTACCACCATAAGACTAACCCATTCTGACTCTTCAATAGGTTCAATAATACATGTTGTTATCATCTTATCCAATTCTAGCTTCACTCTCTCCTTGTACTTTTGTTTAAACCTATAAGGTCTCTAGTGGACTGGCTTCACATCATGTTTTGGGGGAATCTTCATGACTCCCAAATCTCATAATATCAATTTCATATCCAAAAATTTAGTGGGAAATATTTATTGATATTCATGCAATAATTTTGTGACTTTTTCGACTGTCTCTTCATCCCAGTAATATTCTACTATTGAAAACGTTGGCTCTTCTTCTGATCCAATGTTCACCTTCTTGGTATTTAATGGTTGTGTGATATCTGGAATCTATATATTTGGTCCATGTACTTCGTGTTTCCCTTCTGATTATACTATGTCAATGTTTTTGGGGTCTTCTTCTTCTTCTTCTGTAATGTTGCAGCATTCTAGTGCATAATCTAAATGCGCCATCCAATTAGGTTGCTTCCATTTCAGTGTGGCTATAACTTCAAAGTTCTTCTCTTTTATTATCTGCGGGGCTGAATCTATGCTTGGAAATTCATCCTGAAAGTTGAATGTTAGTATAAACCCATCAACCAAGTCTACCAAGTTCATGATACCATGTCGCAACTCTGTTTCCAAGTACCAATTCATAGGAATTTTCGCCAATGGGTGAATAAATCCATGCACCCATTCCTATTGTGGAATCTCCTTCCATACTGTAATGCACAGTTGGATATGCTCTCTCGGGTCAGTTTCACCATCATATTTCTTCTTTATTTATAATTCCACTTGTCCAAACCTTATCCATATTAATATTCGACATGCCTTCCAATCTCCTATATTCTAATTGTGTGTGCCCCACCATCTAGCAGAGATAGATCTTAGGGTTGTATCCAAAGCTAACAGTCTCCAATATTTTTGTACCCTTTCTTCATAATCATTAATAAAATTTTCTACATTACCAAAACCATCATAATAAGGCAGATTACATACCCCAAATTTCATACAATGAACTAATTTTTTTATTCTTTCACAATGCTTTGTGGATATTTCATGCAATTTGTCCTACCAATTCTCTAGTTATTCTTATGAATCTAATGTGAAGGTATGGTCATGATCCAAACTAAACTTTCCATCTACATTTGGGATAATATAGTCTTCATCCTTTGCTGTCAATTTATAGATGTCATTAATATATGTTTCGTTGTATTCTTCTCTTACTGGCTCTGTATATCTTACTCCTTCTGATGGATATAAAAGAACAATCACCCTCATATTGCTTCCTTCAAATATCATTTGTCTCTTATTTAGAATGATTAGAGCCATATTGTCCATTTCCCAATCAATTCCAAGCAAAGCTGGGTAAGGTTTATTTCATCAACAATTTATATCGCTTAGAAATCATCAATGGTGTGAACTCCTTCAATATCTACCATGACACCTAATAGTATTCCTATAGGAAAGATATTTTTTTTATTTTCCAGTCTTAACTGAATATTTGGCCATTGTAGCTTCAAATTACCAATTATTTCCCATGCCTGCTTTGTCAAAAAATTAGCATCTGAGCCCAAATATAGAATAACCTGATCCATTTCATATTCTCCAATATGTGCACTATGTCTCATCTCTTTTCAATTTCTCGTATGTCGATGTACATTGTTAACTGTGTGCACCTCACTTCACAGTGTCTCTTCTTATGCACAAGAATTTATCAACTCTTGAATCCCTTAAAAAACCTTTTGATCTCTCAACAACTTCATACACATCTATAGAAAATATCTCACGTGATTTTCTTGATATATTGAATTTTGTGTCAAAGCTTGATTATGTGTTGTTACTTGGTTCTATTTCAAAATTATTGACATGTCGCAATTACTAGGCCCTCGTAGTGTAGCCGAATTCAAAGCTTCTACATCTATGAAACTTATTTTTTCCTCCATAAACACTTTATTTTCTCTCTGAATAGAAAACACAAGAAATTTCTTCAAATTTTTTCTAACCCATGCACCTAGATTTTCAAATTCCTTCTAGTGACAATGTTAACACAAGGTTCATTGGTCCTTCTTTCAACCTTCATCATTTGGATTTTTTGGGTGGGTTGTTGATTTCTTTTATCTTTCATTTTTTCAAACAACCACCAAGCATAAGCCTTACCCTCAAGATGCAACACTGCTACCTTGATGGCTTCCTTTTCTGAAACTTGATGTTGTTACACATAGGTGTCTAACTCCTTCACCCAAGCCCTACCTGGACATTTAGGTGATCCATCAAAAGTAGATAAGAAGAATCTACCCACACCATGCTGCTTTCCTCTTCCTTCCTCCTTGATATTGAAAAACCCTTGGAATTTCAAGTGATCTTTGAACTCCTTATATTGAGCTTCATACTCCTGAAAATAATCACCAAGAGTCTCCCTCTTTGGCACATCTCCTTTATTCTTCCTCTTCTTCATGAAAAAGTGGCTAATAGAACGTTGTAAATATGATGATGTGGCTAAATGCTCACAACCATAAGATGAATAATTAGAGATTTCCTCATATATAGATCTTGCAGATCTTGTTGAGGGACTTCTATGTCTTTCCCTCTTCATTCCCCAAATTTCTTCCTTCAGTTCATTCATAGCTTGAGAAAGAGTTTTAGAGAACTCTTCTCTTTGAAAACTTCCAGTTAAATGGATATTACCCTTTTCTTTTTTGTCTTCAGTGTAACCACATTTCTTCATCGGTATTTTCTTTCCATGAAAAGACATATTGGCTTTTCAACAAGCATAGACTGTGCCAAGATAGTTGCTTCGATACCACTGTAATATCTCCAAAATGGGACTGCTAGCAAGACATGCCTGAAAAAAGCATTTTTCAGGAATTTATGCTACAACAACCAAGATCAGCCCTTGGATCCCTTAGATCTAATAATCTAAGACCCAAATCCAAGAGGGGATCAGAAACAAATCTTTTTAGGTGGGTTAAACAGATCTCCCACAACTAGTACAGCTGGAAAAAACCCAAGAGTGGGACTGCAGCAATGTATTAACAATACAGAAATGAAATAATGCAGTTCACTTATAGCAAGTGCAGGAGGCCAATAAAATGTTCTTCAATAGTATTTACAGCAACAAGATAATTGTATAATGAAGTCTGTTGGGCCTCAAAATAGTCCCTATTCTCACTCCATTATTCACCAATACCTTCACATTACTTCCATATTACCTTCATGTCACCTTCATTCCACCTCCACATCATTACATTTACCTCATCATTGGGTTATAACTATGCTTTTCCAAAGTTTATTAATTCTTAACATTTTTAAGTGGATTTGTGGTTAAACTTTAGAAAATAATATGCTTATTATACTTATACCTAACAATTAGAATGAGTTTGTTGACATGTGTAGGTACAAAGGAAGCTTCCAAGGCATATTTATGTGGCACTCTATCATCAAATTCGAATTTGAGGAGATCATGGACCTCATGGAGGAGATCATGGAGGATAGGGTTATGTGTCACCATTGGTTGAGAAATATGTGGGTCAAAGGAGGAAATAGTGGATTTACATTTATGAGTTTGTTATCATAGCTTTTGTATAAATAGGAGTGTTATCTCCTTCATTTGTAATCTTGATTTGTAGTCTTAATCTTGATTTGTAATCTTAGTATCTTATAGGTTGGTAGTGAGAAGTTAGATTGGAGAATCAATGTAATGGTTGCAATTGCAATTTGCAATTGATGATGAATAAGACAGAGCTTCTTTGATCCTCTACATTTGACTTTTCTTTTTGTGTGCTTGTGAATCCTTGGAAGGATCCCCATTTCCTAGCAAGTACACTTTTATTTTAGTAAGCTTTTATTTTATGTTGTTTGTGAATTTCATTAGATTAAATTATTAGGTTCATATGTTTGGAATATTAATGAATGACCTTTCGTAAGAAAGTATTAATGTTTCCTTCAATGAATCTGATTTTTTATTTAATGTTTGATTTCATTAGTTTAAGTTTCTGATTTATATGCTTGAGATATAAATGAATAGTCTCTTGTAAGAGAGCTTTAACATTTCATGCAATCAATCAGAATTAGATTTAATTGCTTTAATTTCATTAGTTTAAATAGTTTGTTGATTAAGATGATTAGAAATATTAATGAACAGTCTCCTATAAGGGAACCTTAATATTTCTTACACTTATCACAATGTCTTTAGATTTCATTTTGATTAAATAACTAAATAGGTGTTGGAGATCCTAATGAACAACCTCCTGTAAGGGAGCTTTGGCATTTCTTCACCTAGCTTAGTTTAGTTTGTCTCTAAGTCCATATATATTGGATGATCCTCGAAGTTTACTTACCCAGATTGATAGTAAATGAAACTCTAATTTGCATCCGCATTTTAGACCAAAAATTTTGGTGCCGTTGCTGGGGAGGATGATTTAGAGATAGACTTAGGAAGTCATTTTTATTGCCATTTCTTTTTATGGACTAACTTGTGAAACCTGGTGACAACAGGATCTTCATAAAGGAGTTTAAGTTGATTTTTTTTATTTTTCTCTTCATACGTAGTTAGTTTCAAATTCAGTTTTTAAACCCCCCATTTCTTACTAATTCATCTACGGATGAGAAATTTGAATATGTTAAACATGTAATTTTTGGAGAAAAATAATAATCTTGAAGACTGGTTCCAAAATAACCTTGTGAAAACTCCAAAAATAAGATAGGTTACTCACATCCTTGCAAACAATCAGGTAAAAATTTTAAATCTTGATGTGAGCATTTTTGAATTTTTAGTCCATAGATGGCTTCACTGGAAGCATTCTTTTACCTAGGAAATAAAAAAATCTTTCAAGCAAGTTAGATAGAATAAATTAGGAAAATAAAATAAGCTCGTTAGAAGTTTTTAATATTGTTTTCAAAAAAAAAATTTAAAAAAATAAAATAAAAAATCATCATAAATAATTTAAGTGGCGCAGTAAGAGCCATTTCACTCCATCCATGCTAACCTACAGAAATAAAATTAATTCAAGAAATTAGTATGCTCTCTTCCTGCGCTTCCAGTGATCAGGAAGATCAAAAAAATCTATTGAATTATTTTAAAATAATAATAATAATAATAATAACAATCTTGCTGGAAATTTAATTGCAGATCTACTTGACGATCGTTTGAGTCATAATAAAAAAATCTTCTCTTGTAGAAATATTTTCTTCGTTCTGTTAATGATAGTTTTTCATGCTTTTATTGACTTGGGATCTTCTTCGTTGGGTTGTGTCCGCTGCAAATTAAAAAACGTAGCTATATTTTCTCAATCAAAATTTACCCGAGGTCGAATCTTGTTTATCAGATTCAATTGTGTCCTCTACTCATGCCTTCCTCTCTTATATAAACCCATCTCAACACTTTACATATTTAGAGAATTCAGTACTACATTGAAAGAGAACCAGTCTAGATTATTTCACTTGCGTTTCTGTTAAGAGTGCATATTTATCATTTTCTCATATGTATAACAAGTGGGTACCCGCACTTCCTCTAAGGAATTTATCACTACATAGCGCATTGCACTCCGTTGGTAATCAAGATTTGAAATCTGTCAATCCTATCAGTCCTAAATTGGTGAGAGATGCAATGGATAGTGAGAAAAGACATAGATGTGCATCCTCAGATTCAAGCCCAGTCCGTGAAGATTCTATTTGTGGAGATGGGTGTTGGCTATGATGAGCATGGGTAGGTCTTCAATACATATGAAATACACGGTATTGTTTTTTTTTAAATGTAGATTCATCAAACCCATAAAACCCATAACAAAAGCCATATAAATCCCAAGAAATCTGCCTAGATCCCAAGAAATCCGCACTCATTACCCCGGCCTACACAGTCCACAACAACGTCAACAACCTCTACGTTGATTTAAAAAAAAAACGATGGTGAGTTTGGAAGAAATCAAATGAAAAAAATTACTATTACTATTCCTGAGGAAGTCCCCTATAGTTGAAAGTCAAACTATCCCGTTGTAAGCCAAAAAAAAATGCTATTGAAATTATCGGGCCAAGCCAAGAGGTGGTTTTTAGATAACGATGAGAGAGATCAGTGGTTTTTAGCGCGACAATGGCATCCAGTTGCAGACCCCCAAAAAGGGTGCCCCATTTTTTATTAACTCATGGGAGTCGGTCATGGTGTGAGGTCAATTAATCCAAATTCGTGTTGCTATTTATAGGAAATATAAAACTGATCTTTAAGGATAGCAATTGGTTCAATTTCTAAAATTAGGCATAGTTGCCACCTCCCCATGGCTATTCTGCCTTCCGCTATTATGAAGAGCATATTACTGTCATTAGAATCTTAATCTTGGATTTGGATCATGCTTGACACTACAACGGCTCAGATTCGGATCGTGTCACGGAGCTCAAACTAGCCACATTAATAATCCTCAGATCATATCACAGTAACACATCATAGAATCAAGCTTGGATCACATCATAGTTTCTTGGACAATGATGAGACTATCTCATTTGAATAATGTCACACAACTCTGCCACCCATTTGATCTTCAGAGATGTATCATAGAGGGAGACTCAAACCTTCTCTTTTCACAGAGGTATACAAGTTAGGATAACATGGATCTATAGGCTTCGAACCTTCCTCCAGCTTGTCAATAATACAGATGCCATATGGATATATTATGTATGCCACAGAGGGGTCCAGACTTGATCTCTGGATCTATCACAGAGATAATTTGTATCATTGAGATGAAATAGAGATAATTTGTATTCATCAACTCGGTCTCAATCACCTTTCTGTGATTAGAGATGGCTTGATTTCACAACGGACTTAATACTCGGACTTGATACCTTCCATCATAGACACATACAAACTCCACACACAACCTTTCATTTTACTGAGCCTCAGATTTGGTTGCATAATTGATTCATGTCTCAATCTTGGAGCTCAGATCATTTCGATTGTGATCATAGAGACTTGGATCTTCTAATAATTCAAGAATATGCCATGCAACAAGAAC
Source organism: Pinus albicaulis (assembly GCA_034641835.2). Taxonomy (NCBI): domain Eukaryota; kingdom Viridiplantae; phylum Streptophyta; class Pinopsida; order Pinales; family Pinaceae; genus Pinus; species Pinus albicaulis. The sequence goes on from CM076581.1 coordinate 1,518,410,476, forward strand.
TCGAATCTTCATATAAAGTTTCAACGAAAAATTTACATCAATTGCAGACTCAGATCATGCTTTGGATCAATTACAAAATTTGGACCTTGGAATTAAGATAGTAACTATTGATCCTAAATTAGCATTAGTCATTTTTTGTTGAATTAAACATTGATAGAAAGGTAGCGAATGATATAGCAGATGAGCAAACATTTAAAAAGGTTGGTTGATGAAAAACAAAGTTGAAGCAAGTGTCATGACCAAAACAAGACATGTGTACGTGAAAGGTTAAAACACAGGGCAAAAAGGGGGAACGGTACTTCAAGTAGCGCAAAGATATGGTGCAAAGTATGCAGAGCGAAATGATTTAAGTATTGGCCTCGTCTCAAATGGGCACGTGAGGGAATTACCCATATGGGAATTTCTATGAGGGGTAAGAGGCGGAAGGGAGGATAGAACCATACCCCCGTGGAATTATATTGAAGCGTCACGGGGTGGGGCCCAAGGTAAAGAGCAACGTGACAGGTCGGAACGTGGGCCTTGAAGGTTGGTACGCATTTTGTTTAATCCGGCTCACGAATAAGAGGTTTCGAGAATCGTATAGCTCATTGTAGCAAAAAGGTAAGGTATGTCTCTAGGCTAACTGGTACTGAGGCCCGTACTAGTATTAAACCCGACACGCAGTGTTCACCTGTCCCCCGCTGACACCCAATCCTTACGCGCCGCATGCCCCACTGTCAGTGTCCTTACGACACTTTCCCCCGTTTATTTTACCTATCCGTCTTTTTACCTCAGAACGTTCAGTCGTAAAATAACAGTCTTCCCATAGTTTACTCCAGTAAAAGTCGCAGGTCTTCCAGCTACGGTATAAACTAAGTGGGAATCGGAGCCAAGGTCTACCTAGTCGCTATCAACTCCCCCGCGTCGTTTTCCCGAGTATATTTCCCTGTTGCACAGGTATTCTGTCCCTCATTTTCTCTCTTCTTTCCTTTCGTCTTTTAAAAAGTTTTATATGTCAATCATGGGAAGGGCACCCCCAAGAAAGCTGAACCAGAAACCCCTCAGGTCCGAGAAACCACATTCCCTCCCAGGTTTGAGCCTTTCATTAACCTGCAAGCCGAAATCCATGACCCCCAATACCCTTTTCACATCAGCAGCATTAAACCTGTGCTTTTTAGACGACATGTTGAGAATAGAGACCGGTACCGGGTGGTTGTGTCTGGTTTATACCATCAAATTACTCCCCTAGTCTATTATGTGGTTGAATTTATTTGCTGGCTTAGAGATGCTTATGATGAGCAGTGGGGCACGTTTACCTCTCCGCAAGGGAATAAGATATTTTCTCTTTCCCATGACATTATTAGGCAAGCCCTCTGCTTTCCCACGAGCGACACATATATCAGTTTTAGTGAAGTGGCTTTGACCTCCCAGTTCACCAAACTGCCATCGAAGTGCCAAAATGACTTCATTTCCTCAATCACCAGCAACCAAGATGCTTCACTTCCCGTTGCAGACCCTTTCCCACTGAGCCTGTTCAAAGAGGAAGTGCAGCCCATCCTTGCCCTCATCACTAGTATTTTAGGTGTAGGCGCTTTGGGGGAAATCACCAGGGTATGTGTTTATTTCTTGTGGTTAATGTCTCAAAGGGGGGTAGTGTTAGATATCCCTAGTTTCCTTGCGGCTAACATTCGGACCCAGTTTCGGGAGCTTTCGGAAGCCAGCCAATTCCGTTTGTGTTCAATGGTCTTCTATCTCTTCTTATATCATCACGCTGATAATTTCGAGGGTTTGGGTTTAGCTAGGGTATATGACGTGAATTCCCAACCCCGACCAGTTTTTGACTGGAATTGTTCTATACGCCAATTACCTAAGGGGGAGGGTTATGCCAGTTTTGTAAATAGTTTCATGTCCATTGCATATACTATTATCCACGATTCACCCTCACCTAGATTTTTTTCTGAGATGAAGAGCTAGCTACAAGACGGAAAATCCCAAAGCACTGGGGACTGGTATCTATTTGACAATTACACAGAAATTCGGGTCTACGGGGCTGAGGTTTCCCCTTACCAGCTGCCTGTGTTTCCTGTTCGACGAGTATACGCACTGGAGTACATTCGGAAAACCCTCAAGGCTGACCAACTCCATTTTTTCCCTGCAAAGAAGGGTTTCATCCTGAGACTCCCCATCACAATCGGCCCTTTTTTGTGAATTCGATACATGCCCTTCCCATTGTCGAGAAAATGTTGCAAGGCCTGGAGCTAAGGCTGGGTAAGGGTTGGGCCTATGATCCCCTGGAAATTATCTCAAACAAAAGGAAGAGGAACAAGTCCACACCTTATATACATGAATCAAGGCCTTTCATGGAATGGAGGGCTAACCTTGAAACTTGGCCTTTGATTTCGTAGATGGAGACAGATTAATCTGCCACAGGGGAAGAAGAGGGCGCCAATAAAGGCCAAGGTGGAGAAGAAGCAGGTACCTCAGGAGTAGGTTCTACCCTTCGCAAAAAGCAAAAAACAGCCTCCAGTGAGGTAGAAGTCATAGGGGAAGAACAACTGCTAGAGCTGTTCACGCCGTATGGCCAACTAGACAAGAGTAGAGCTGGGATAAAAGTGCTGAGAGATAGTACCACCTCTTCTGACTTTTCGGAAGTTTCACAAGCCATCAGAGACCTTACCTCACCAAGAGCAGTTGCCAGGAAACAGGCAAATAGAACGATCAGGCATAAGTACAAAGCCGAGCTGGAAGGATATGTAGAGAAATACCACACCAGGGTTTCCACCACCATGAATGTGGACACAAAACACCTGGTATTATCTATGGCTGAGGCCATCTTGGATCCCAATATGGGTACCACTAGTTACCGGGTGCTCGAACATGCAATTGACATGGCCAAGGTGCCAGCAACCGATATGTGTAACCTGTTTCAGTTCGTGGGCGATATGTTGAAGGAAAAGGTGATGCAGGTCACCATTGCACTGAAAAAGCTAGAGAAGAAACATGAACATGTGAGGGCGACCCTAAAAAATGAACAGGAAAACTCTCGCACCCAGGAAAATCAAGTACGCGGCCTCCAGGAGTTAATCAAGGGAAAGGACACAGGAGAAACAAACCCGCAGCACGCTTTGATAGAACGATTGCAGAAGGAGGTTGCGTCATTGAAAGGTAAGGTCAACATACTGGCCTCCCACCATGTGCAGATGGCCGAATTGGCGCACAAAGAAAAAATGGCTGAAACAATCGTCACTTTGCAGAATAGGTTGACGGAGCTACAGAACACATGGGACACACACAGCTACGTGCCTGTTACAACTCCACCAGAGACAAGTCCGCTGTCAGAGAAGCTGCACGCAGTGAAAGCTACAAATGATATATTGGAAAAGCAGGCATCCACCGCAAGTCAGAGGATCACTAATTTGGAGAATCTCTTGGTTAATAATGGCAGGAAAATAGAGACACTGCAGAAAGGAATCGAGCTAGAAAAGAAGACAAGCGCCGACCAGCAGAAAACCATCACTGACCTCAAAAGCCGCATGAAGGGCAATATCACCCTCAGTGAAGCGAGAGGTATAGTCTGGTCAGACATAATCTCAGCGGTGATGGAACAGTGGGGCTTCCCAAGAACGATGGGAGAAACAAATATGCTATACCCTATCTCAACAGGAAATTGCAGGAGGCCGACCTCAACTTGTCCACCAGAGCCCAGCACGCCATAAACTATATTTCATTCTTGAAGGAGCTGGAATCTGATGAGGTGGAGAAGCATGGCATACCAAGCCGATTCATGGAATTCTTCAAATGTCATAAAATCATTGACAAGGAGGCGGCCCGAGTTACAGCTTCGGGAGCCCTGCAGCAGGTGGTAGCAAACGCGGGTCGTTTCGACACAGTATGGGGTGAGATTACCGTAGCTGGACTGCCATATTGTTAGGACCCAACCACTCCTTCCATGCTACGACCATTGGTAGAGTATAAGACACACCTGCAAGAAGAAAAGGACCGGACGAACATCCTGTCAGATAAAACCACTCGGTTAAAGGCCGAAACAATCGTTTCATCCCTCCGCCAAGAGTTCGCCCTTCTTCATCTTATAAAGCACAAGCTCCCCACCGAGGCAAGTTTCAATGACCTCATAGAGGCCTATGTCAGGGTGGAAAAATTCACAGCAATGCCCGAACCATCAGCAGACAACCTGCAAAGATGTACTCAGTTCGCCAGTCAGATTGCCAGCTCATCCGCAAATGTTCCACCACCAGCATCTGCAACTGCCTCAACCCCTTCACATCTGTGAAACAATATCAACTCATGATTTGGCCTCAGTGGCCTTTTTTTTACTTTTTACTTAGTTAGCTACTTTTCAAGTTTCAAGTGGGCTTCATGTTCCACTTCAACATTTTACTTTTTACCAGACTGTTATTTAATATTTTGTTTTAAAAATAGCCGAGTGCCTGAATGTCCATGATGAGAGGCCTTTATTCCTCATCATAAATTTTGTTATTTTGATAAGGACCTTTAACAAATTTTGGTCATGTGAAGAAGATATTTTTCCCAAAAAATATCTCCTCGCTCAGTTATGAAGATGTCTATATAAGAAAGATCCAAAGAAAAGAACAGGTTCCAAATTTTCTGAAGAATTGACTGTAAAATAATGTCTTGTACGCTTTTTGTGAAATTTTTAATGCAAATGTGAAGAGCCCGTTGGGTTTTCAATGAGAAAGAGTTTTGATCTTTAAAGATGATTCTAATCGTGGTGCTTTACAGTGTGTATTTATTTCTTATGTGTTGTAGCTTAGCCATTAATTACGTTTATATCCATTTATCTTGTGTCACATTCTGGAATGCGAGTAGCCCACTGTTTCTGATATGAATTTATCCTTGTCGATACTTATGTCATAAGCTTTTCGGTACTTTAAATATGGCTCAGGTGTGACATACTATTTCATTTCCATTTCATATGCATTTCTGCTATATTTATTGCTAATGAGATGTTATTTACAAATGTTGTCTTCATGTGTGGATTCTTATCTTACTAAACCCACTACATGCTGATATATGTTTCTGGATGTTGTCTCAACAGCAGTTAGTATCCTCTTCACTCTACGTACGCAATAGATGCTCTGTGATTACCAATCTCTGTGAAGTGCTTAGAATCCATCCCTCTTTGCAGATAAGCTACTTTTGAATTGTCTGCTACATTTCGTGTTAGAGTTTCATACCTTGCCTCTGCAATATTGCTTTCTCTGTTAGTAACTTCTGGAAGTTTTGGTCCCATTCAAGTTAAATTTCCTATTTAAAAATAAATAGCATGAGAGCTCCATTTTTCCAGTCACCCCTTTCATTATGTATTAATCTTACTCTTTTCTATATAAGATGTCCTAGGCACTGGTCTTTCACAACTCAAGATTTTCTCTAGGATCGACAACATCTTTTTGGCGCCGTTGCCGGGGATCGAAATTTAAGAATAACTGAAATCCCTGGGCCTCGAAAAACCCTATTCACTCTTCAATTAGGTGAGAATGGAGAGTTGAGAGTTGTATATCCCTCACCTTGGCAACTCCACATTCATGTTTTAGATAAATCTAATTGCAGTCCTGGCTCCTCGGAAGCCACGCCTTAGTTCAGATACGTCCCAGCCAAAGACTCCCTCTGTGTCTAACCCAGAAAGAATTTTACATAGAAGAAATTGGAGGGAGAGACAATTTATCCATACTGAGATTCCACAATTCTCTCTAGAAGACTTTCCTTCTTCCTCTTCTCAAGTGGCCCAAGTACAAGATTCTGCCTCCGTTATGGGAGAAACCGGTTACTACTCGGACAGGTTACCTCCTAGAAACATCAAAGTTAAGGATGAGGCAGAATCCATAGACACCACACGTTATACATTTCACCCCACTCCAGAGGCTGAGGAAATCAAAGAAGTCACTGAGGTATCTGCTGTTAATACTCCACCTTTGTCTCCATCATCCCAAGTTGTTGTTCACTATATCCTCATCATCATCCACACCCCACTTCCTCCGCCACATCCACTTACACATCAAGTTCTTATGTTACCCCCACCTCCTCCTCTAATGGCAAACGTTCCGGGCTTCCTGCTGAATAAATATGCCCCCCTGGCATTACCCCAAGTACTGAACGACCTGCCACAAGATTATCTAAAGATCCTGCCTTGCTTCAATGGAGAGAACGAGATTGATGCTCAAAAGCACCTTGAGGTCTTTTGTTCCTTTGTAGAGAATTTCAACGTAGAACATCTTGATGTAGTCCTAAGGCTATTTGTCCAGTCCCTTGACGGTGAAGCCAGAAATTGGTTCAAGAAGTTGGGAGACCGTTCTATAAACACATGGAAAGCAATGGAAGACACCTTCCTCAAGAAGTGGGGAGAGAAGAAAGACCACGGGCATTGTCTGAATGAGTTTAATACACTCAAGAAAAGACATAATGAAGGGGTGGCCGATTTTATTAATATATTTAACAAGTTGTACCTGAGCCTTCCCACCGAAATGAAACCACACCAGACTGCTGCCAAGGTGGTGTTTGTGGCAGCCTTTGACTCTAAATTCAGCTTCTCCCTGAGAGAAAGAAAGCCAGCCACTCTGGATGATGCTCAGACAGATGCACTGGAGCTTGAGGCAAACTTCGCCTCCACTAGTAAATCCAAGGGAAGATCTGAGCAAGATACAAGAAGAAGGGGAAAGGAAGAGGTATCCACCTCAAGCCAAGATAAAGATTCAGCTAATGACAGGATTGAGGAAATTAACAAGATGATCAAGAATCTCTCAAGCAAGCTAGTGAAGCTTGAAATGGAGGCAAAGAATTGATCCTCCAAGAATTTCCAAAATGCTCCAAACAGAGGCTTTAACCCTCAATACAGAAAACCACCCTTGCAGATACTGCAAAGGGGACAAAAGAAGCAACAAGATCAAGTGCCACACCCTCTATACTTGGAAGGGCAAGTAGAGGGTTCTACTAAAGACACTGCTCACGAGCAAGAGGAGGCATACCTTGCTTTCTCAAACAGTGATGACGTTGAATGTCCTTTATATGAAAGTGGCGAAGTAGAGGTGCAAGCACACACAGAAGTGAAAGCTAATGAAGATACCGAAGATCTTGAGATTGATGACTATTGCAAGCAGTTCGTGGATTTCATGCAAGCTTAGTTCAATAGAAAGTATGACCGTAGGTCCTCCAGAAAGAGAACTCGCACTCAGGATCGGGAGGAGGACACACCTCAAGAAGAGGCACCCATACGGAAGGAGGCAACTCCTCAAAAGACCTCGGACAAAGGTAAGAGGCCCCTTAACCAATCTTTACAATCTGCTGATCAAGTTCCTTCATCTTCGCAAGTGGCTACACCCCCTAGTGTCAAACCAGTCTTAAAAGAAGTCAAACCTTCCCCTCAGAACAAAGGTTCCCAAGATAAAGAACCAAGAGAAGTGTCCATAGATAAGTCCTCCTCTGCTTTCAGTCTACAGAAGGAGCTTGAGAAAGTGAAAATCCTAGTCCCTTTGACCAAGTTGTTAAAACAACCTACATATCAGTCCCAGGTCACATCCTTTATGCTTCTTCCAGAAGTAATAAACATTCCAGACAACCTGAACCTTCAGGAAGAAATACCTATGGTTGTTTTTGGCCCACATGTCGAAGAATTGGATGCTGCCACTCCCCCTTTTTATGTGTCTTTAGTAATACATGATCTACTGCTGCATAACTGCATGTTAGATTGAGGAGCCTCCCATAGTCGGCAAAGGATGGAAATATGAGGGCACCACTTGAAGCAACTTGGGTGGCCCGTTAAGTCGTCGTGCCTGGTCGTTGAGGTGCTCGGCTTGATCGGGACCGACGATTCGGGCGAGTCGTGCGATCTCGTAGCATCTTGTGGAGGTTAGTCGCAACTTTGTGAGGACCTTTGCACAGTCGCGACGGCGGCTGTGCCGGCCGATCGAAGTTATAGCGGGTGATCATGTCCTGGACGTGCTTGACGACCCCCGGCCACGCAGAGACCTCACGGTGAAAGGTGTCGTCATTCAGCTGGAACCGGAGGGGCGCCATGTGAAAGGTGGTGTCCGGCACGCAAGTTGGCTAGAGGAAGGTGTGCCTGTGGCTGACCCCAAACCACACCTGCTCACTGTATTCGTCCAACAAGTGCCTGGGCACCCGTTGCTGGTTGGTCACCACATCTGTCATCATCCCGTACCACGCCCGAAACGCCTCCATGTTCACCTGTTTGGTGCTGGGATCCATGGACACTTGCGAGGGGGTGTATTTCATCGCAAGAGGCTGGCTTGCGGTCGTCTCCGCCGGAAACCGGACAGGAGGAAGGTGCCATTTCCACATGGCGAAAGCTAAAATCAAGTAGCCGTAAATGAAACTGGTGGTACGCTTGTAGTTTTCTTCGCAGGCCGCGAAGAGTTCCTTCAGCACGAAAGAGCACCAATTCAACTTGGCGCCCCGTGTGCAGTGCTCTGCAATGGAAATTGTGTCCAGGGTGCATTCTCCCTTCGTGTAGTGGCGCATCGTCTTGCTAGCGATCAGGTAGCAAGCGAACCGGATTTCTGGTTTGTTGATCAAGTCAATTTTGGCGCCTTTGCCACCCCGGCGAGTGCCATACTTGGTGTACAGGTCTGAGTCACCCGACTTCCGGGCACGCTTGGAGGATGTCTGGCCAGTAGCGGAGACATCTGCACCGTTTAGAGATAGCCCTGTAAGCCGATGAATGTCTTCGGCATGAATTGGAATTTCTTCGTTGAGCCACAGGGACCCGTTCTGTATCCGACTGAGAAGGAACCGGGTGCATTGCAGAGCCGGTCCCGTGGTTCCGAAAACTGGAAGAGTCCTCAAATGCATCAAGGACGACTGTTGTAGTCCCCTAAATTCTGGTCGCATCCGACTGTTGGAGCTGCTGCCTGGCGTATAATGGTGCTCCATGTAAGTCTGCCAATGAAGGTGGGGGAATTCAGCAGGGTTGGACAGGTTGGCGTCCATACATGCTGCATTGTCATACTTGCCAACGAGCGATTCTACCCGGTGAATTCGGCTATCTAACACTGGTTCGGGGACTGATACGAGAGCTCTCGACATCTTGGCACGCCGCTGGTAGACTTGGAGGATTCTGCTGGAGTTTCCTTCGGGGTGCTGGGTGCTCTGATACTGCAACTGCTCCGGAGTCGCTGCAACTTCCAAATTGAACTGGTCCGTCATTCTCGTGCTGATAGCCTTCATGCAAGTTTAGGCCATCTGCTGGCACGCACGGAGTTGATGAGACTCCATAACGGCAATTAATTCTTGCTATCTTTCTTGCCTACGATAATCGTGCGATCAATCGCAGGCCTGTGTGTGGTCTGACAGTTGCTGACGGCGTCATGGGGAGATGGGCGGGCGCGACGGCTGAGGGAACTACGGTTGATGACAAATGATTACGGTACGATTACTGTCTACTAATGGTAATTTATGACACAGATCTGAGCGATCCTATGGACTGACAAGAAGACTGACGGAAATGACCTGGACTGACACTGGCACGAGGATGGATCCTACGTGAACGACACGCTGGACTGGCGCGGTGACATGCTGGACTGGCACTGTGACACGCTGGACTGGCCCGCCCCGACCACAGTCGGTTGCGGTAAGGTTCCCGCAACTGACTGGTTATTTGAATGATTACATATGAACGGAAAAGACTACCTACGCTCATCCCGGTTGCGGGACAGTTATTCAACTAAGCTACTCTACGGGTTCTCTCGGTTGCGAGAGTTATTGATGAAGAGTGAGAAGGTACCTACTCCTGGTAGGGTTTCAGGCGTGTGCCATTCACCCACCCAGGAAGAACTGTACCATCCAGCTGTGCCAACCGAACGACTCCTGAGTCGCGGATTTCGATGACAAAGTAGGGTCCCGACTGTCATATAAGAAAACTTTGCCGCCAACTTGGAAGGCTTTGGTTTTGATGTGGCGGTCGTGCCACGCTTTCTATCTGGCCTTCTGAACCTTCTGGTGGAATTCCGCCAGGAATCGGGCCTCATCGAGTTCCTGCAGCTCCTGGAGGCGTTCTCGAAGTGACTCCTCTTCTGAGAATTGAAGGGACGCTGCGATCAAAAGACTGGGTACGGTGAACTCGGCGGGAATCACAACTTCCCGGCCATACACCAACTAGAATGGCATCTGGTTGGTCAAACGTTTTACCATGGTTCGGTAAGCCCATAATGCCGCTGGTAGCCGCTCGTCCCAGTCGTCTCGCTGAGCATTGCAAATTTTAGTCAAGCCCTTTTCAAGAATCTTATTGAAGGCTTCTACCATACCATTGGCCTGTGGGTGGTATGGGCTGCTTTTATGATGCTGAATCATAAATGTGTCCAGTAGTGACTTGACCGTGGCATTAATGAAATGCGTACCCTGATCGCTGGTTAAGCTCCGTGGGCAGCCAAAGCGGCTGATGATGTGTTCAAAAATGAACCGGGCAGCGGTCTCTGCCGAGCAGTCGCGTACCGCTGCTGCCTCAGCCCACCGTGTGAGGTAATCCGTGGCGGTAATGATGTACCGGGCCTTGGAATGTCGAGCGATTGGTGCGATGGGACCTACGAAATCAACAACCCACTTCTCAAACGGCCGCAACACATGCACTGGGTGTAGCGGAAGCTCGTCCCGGTGCGAAGGCCTTCCCGTCCACTGGCAAACATCGCAACGCTTCACATAGGCCTTACAGTCAGCATGCACCGTCGGCCACCACAGGCCAGCTTGGAGCACCTTCCTTGCGGTGGGTTTCGCACCCACATGCCCTCCCGCAACACCACTGTGACATTCCCACATCACTGCTTCCCGCTCGTGATCGAGAACACACCTGCGCAACACCTCGTCAAGGCCGAGTTTATACAACTGCCCCGCGATCAATTGGTAGTCGGCCGCCCGGACAACCAGGTGGCGTTTCTGAAGCGGGGTGTAATCCTGAGGGCATTGTCCCGTAGTCAGATAAGTGGCAATGTCAGCCAGGTAGTCTGGTACGGCTTCTACTCGGAAGAGGTCAGCATCCGGCAGCTGATCGTCCAATGGGCCTTCATTCTCTCCCGTCTCCAACCTGGATAAATGATCGGGACCAACATTCAACCTGCCAGGCTTGACAATCACCTCAAACGTAAATTCCTGGAAAAGTAGTAACCACCGACAGATTCTCCCTTCCAACACAGGCTTATTCACCAGATATTTCAATGCAGAATGGTCCGTGAAGAATGTAAATTTGCCGCCCAGAAGATAGTGGCGGAACTTCTGGAGAGAGTACACCATCGCCAACGCCTCCCGCTCGGTCGTGGTGTAATTCTTCTCCGCATTCGATAACCGTCGGCTGGCGAAGTATACGGGGTGGTCAACTGTCGTTTCCCCGGGTTGTGCCAATACAGCTCCAAGTGCAATTCCGGACGCATCAATATGCACATGGAACTGCTTATCCCAGTTGGGATGAACAAGTATGGGTGCCGTCGCCAACTTCTCCTTCAATGTGTCAAGTGCCTTCCTGCACTCCGCCGTCCACTCAAACGCTTCTGACTTCCGCAACAGTTTCTCCAGAGGGGCCGTAATCCTTGCGTAGTTGCGAATAAACCGCCTGTAATATCCTGTGTGCCCGAGCAGTGCCCGCAACTGCTTCACGGTCTCGGGGGCCTCCATGTGGACGATGACCGCGACCTTGGCAGGATCAACGCAGACCCCTTGCTTGCACACCACGTGACCCAAGAGTGTGCCGAATGGTACTGCAAAAATACATTTCTTCAAGTTCAAGGAAATCTGCAGCTGGCGACACCGGTCGAACATAACACGCAACAGGGAGGCGTGTTTCTTCAGCAGGCTGTAAACAGTCCAGTCGTCCATATAGACTTCCAGGAACTTGTGAATGTACTCCCGGAAAGCAGCAATGACAATCCGGGAAAACACAGCCGGTGCGTTCTTCAGACCAAACGACATAACGTGGTATACGAATGATCCCCACTCAGTGGTGAATGTCGTATTTTCTTTGTCTTCCTCGGCGATGCGCACCTGATGGTAGCCCGAGAACCCATCAGTGAAGGAGTAAGCTTCGTTCCCCGCGACATGATCTAGAACTTCGTCGCTGAAAGGAGTCGGGAACGGATCGTGGATGCAAGCATTATTCAAGCTCCGATAGTCTACACAGACCCGGATCTCCGCTTTGTCCTTCTTGTTCTGGATGACAATGGGACTCACCCATTCTGCTTCTTCTACTGGGAAAATAAGACCTGCAGCCAACATCTTGTCGATCTCCATCTTGACCTTCTCTTTGATACGTGGGTTCAACCGGTAGGGTCGGTGCTTCACTGGCCTTACCCCCGGTTTCAGCGTGATGCGCATTTCGCCCAGATCCCCCTTGATCCCCTTCAGGTCCGCAACTGAAGACGAAAACAAATCTTCATATTCCCGGAGGAGGCTGAAAATTTCTTTGGTTGTCTCCTCGTCCCAGTAATCTCCCACCGTTGCGAGCTTGGGTTTCTCGTCCATTCCAATGTTCAGTTTTTTTGTCTTTAGCGGCTGTAAATGGACTCCTTCAGTCGTCGGCTCTTCTATGATTCTCCGCTCACCTTCCTTTTCGTCAAAATAGAGATGCCTGAGGTCCTCCAAACTATCGTCCTCCGGATCCCCATCAATCCGGTGACAAACCAACCTGCGCCTGACCTCGGGTCGTGACACAGTCGGGCCCTCGTCGGGCTCGGGCTGGCGGAAAAACAAGACCTCCTTGATTGCCTGAAGGGCCTGAGACTCCTGTGCCGTCTCCCCTTCGAACAAGAAGCTCAAAACGAATTTGTCCGCAACTGCCTGCCAAGAGAGGGTTTCCCGTTTCCGCTCTTCCTCCAGGTACCAGGCCTGGGGAATGGTGCCCAGGGAGTGGATAAACCTGTGGACCCACAGCTCCTCAGGGTACCGGGTGCTACGCCACTGTTCCTCACAGGCCCGCAAATGGTGTCGCGGGTCGGAAGTTCCATGATACTTAAGCGTACTGCAGGGTCCTTCATCCTCTTTGAAGCGTGCCCGCAGAGCATCCGCCACGCACTCCCATCGCAACAGAGTGTTGCGGTGATTTTTCCACCACCGTGCCGACGTTGACTGCAAGGCCACATCCAAAAGTGGTATCCAGCTTTCAGCTGGGACCCGGTCTTCCACCTTGGCAATAAAAGTATTGACTGCTTGCATGTTTGACAATGTGGGATATCCGCGGATCTCAGTCCCTACCCACCGGACTTGAGCAATGGAGGCACATCTCCGCGTGTTAGTCTCATACCCCCCTTGCTGCCAGTCTTCCCAAGCGAGTTCGGACCCGAGCTCCGAGCTCTGCACACTCCGCCAACTGACGGAGCCAGTGGCGGTCGGGTTGATATAATCGTCCCGCTTTCCTGCAGTCATCTGATAGAGATAGTCCATCATCTGAGCATCCTCCCGACTGTCCACTGTCTCCGTATATTGCGGCCCTTGATACGGGTCGAGAGGCTGGGTGACCCGTACCTCCCCATCTTCAAAGATCATCAGCTCCTTCTTAAGGTCGATGATGGCATAATTCTCAAAAGCCCAATCAATGCCGAGTAAAGCAGGATAGGGGTCCTTGTCGCCCATGATATCAATAACCTCGAAATCAGTATATGTCTTCACCCCCGCAACATCAACCTCGACACCCTCGAGTCGGCCGATTGGCAAAATGCAGTACTGGTTCGCCATCCTGAGTTGGATTGGGGAGTAGGCGAGCCGTGGCCTTCCAAGAGCCTCCCATGTCTTCCAGGGCAGTATGTTAACGTCGGACCCCAAGTCCAACATGGTGTTGCTGATTTGGAACCCTGCGACCTGCGTGTTAAGCCGAAATTCTTTGCCTGTTCGTTGCTTGTTCCGCTTGACACGTTGCACGTATTGAGGGCCAGCGGGCGCCGAGTTTCTAAGTTCCGTGCGCCCCTGCAGTGCTCCGTCCAACGCATGCTTGAGCTGCTGCCGCAGCGCAGCGTTATCAACAATCCTGAGGAATAGCCGGAGCCAATCCTCGACCACAGTATCTGCGACGTTCTGTGCACCATATTCCGGCCGCATGGGCTCCTCCAACCCTCCCTCGTTCCGCAACTGGGCGAAGGCCTCAACTGCCTCCTGGAAATACTTCTTCTGGACCTCGGGCCTGCTCAACTTCTTCGGGGATGCCGGCTGAACCATTCGGGCTAGCTCCTTCTCGTGGGCATCCTCTCCAGTCTTCTTTCCGCCTCTTGTCACGATTGCGACGTTCTGCATGTCTGGGGTTGCGGCCCATCGCGGCTCTGAATTTATCAGATTTGCTCCCCTCTGCCTCGCCCGTTCTTCCCACTTCTTGATGAGCTCCGGACAGTCTTCTGTAGCATGGGCGTTGACCCGGCACTGGGAACACCAGGGTCGTCGCGGAAGGGGACATTCTCGAGCCACATGACCCTCCTGGTCACAGTTGTAGCATTTTACCGGACCGCGTCCGCCTGTTCGGCCTCCCCGCATGTCGCCACCTCTTCCCCTTGGAGCCTCGTTCACCCTGTACGAGGGACGATCCAATCAATCCGCAAGTGCATCAAGCGCCCTGCACTGCTCAGTGTTGTGAGTCGTAGACACACAAAATTCGCAGTATACATTATTCGGGACCGTGGAGTACTTCTGTAATATCGGGCACATCCGAGGAGGATGCCCCATCGTCCGAAAAATCTCACAGTACTCTGTGGTGGAGGGCCCCGGTTGCGGTTGGAACCCCGCAAAGGTCTGTTGCGGCTGGTAGACTCCCTGCGGGTTCATCCCCGCACCACCCCCTGGTGGTGGACCCCCCTGGATAGCTGCGACCGAGGGTCCTGCTCCTGCGCCGCGCAACCGAGGACATTCGGTTGCGATGTGGCCCTTGACCAGACAATGTGTACACCAAACATTCGGTCGCGCTGGTCTCACTGGCTGAAGTTCCTTGAGCTTTTCGGTCAAGCTGGCGATATGGTGTTGCAACCCTACCAAAGAAGGGTCTTGCGGGGCCACCCCCCCCCCCGATATTCCTGGGGGTAGCCCGCCATGGCTTCAATCTTCATGGCCTGCTCCAAAGCGTCCTACAGATTATCAATCTTCTGCTGAGTAAGAGGGGTTCGTGTCAAGGGGAGCAGAGCCTTGATGAACCAGTCCCTCTGGTGGTTTGGATCGATCGGGTAGCTGATTTTCCCGATCGCGTCCTTGAATCGCCGCATCAACTCCCACGCGGTCTCACCTTCCTTCTGCTTAATTTCCCACAGCTCGGACAGGCCCTGCTGGTCTGTCTGGGGAAGCTTGAATTCGCGGACAAAATCCCGCTTCACGTCCGCAATTACAGGGTTAGGATGCGCCTCGGACCACTTGATAAACCATCGTAGAGCCCTCTCTCTGAGCGTGGTTTGGAATTCTATTAACTTCCCTGCATCTGGCGTCTGGCGGGCCCTCCAGATGGCTTCGCACAGGTACCAGTGTTGTTCTACGTCATCATTGCCCCGGCCAGAGAACTCTGGATACCGGGTGAAAGATCCAGCCATGTGTACTTGCGGAGAATTAACCAGGATAAAGCCTCCAGGTCCTGGTTGCGTAACGGTCCCACTAGGAAAAATACTACTACTAGTAACGCTGCTGTTACCGGGCGTTACCGACACTGATGCACTATTGTATGACCGACTCAATGCTTGTAACTGAATAAAAATATTACTTAAAGGTTGATACAGTACCAGGGGAAGGTCGAGATCCTGGCCATGCAGAAGGTGAGAAGTAGGGCTGCCTGGAGGGGTGGGTGCCGTCTGATCTTGAAACATCTGTTGCATCACGTCGTGCCATTCATCATCGGAACTCTCTTCGGGCCGCATCTTTCCATTATCTTCGCTAGTCACTATCTCTCTTTCTCGCATCGCTGGGCTCCCATGCACCCACTGCACTTCCACCGCTGTCCCGTCTTCTTCCCGGGTATCCAAACCCATAGTTCCTGTCCTCTGAGGCGCCTCCTTCTGATTTTTCCTCTCGATCTCTCTTCTCTTCAAATCTCGCATTACCCTTCTTCGCCACCTATCGGCGATCTGTGCCCGCCGATGTGCACGTAGCTACCGCAACTTGCATGCGGCCTCAGCATCCATTCCCCGCTCCCCACTTTCACATTCTACACCGCATCGGTCCCCTCAACCCTTCCCCCAGTACAAGTGGTTTACGCTTCCATACCCGCTTTGTGGAATTCAATCAACCCTTCGTCCACCATCAGGGCTTTGATCCACAGCAGAATCTCCTTCAATAGCTTCCCTCTCAAGCCTGAGTGGAAAACAGCCTCGGCCTTCGAGAAGGACTGGTAGCACTCAGCCGCAAACTCCACAACGTATCCTTCCAAAGTGGTCCTTACCCAAAAATCCACTACGTGGGTTAGGTCAGTATCTACCCGATGCAGTGCCACCAGGTCTTCGTGCGTCCACCTGCGGTTTATCTTCCGCAAGCCTTCTTGGGGCAGCGTCGCTCGTAACCTCCGCAACCAATTGTAAAGGTCCGTAGGGAACCTTCCCCAGAAAATTTCGTACGTATCACTAGCTGAGTCAGAGAAAAGAACAAGCTCCTTGATCGCCGCCTCCTTTTTCTTGGTCAGCTCTGCTTGCTGAGCAATGAACTGGTCAAGATGATCATCCCACCATCGCCGTATTTCCCCTTCAAAGATCCTCGATACCATGATCTAGATCCCCTCAGAACATGCAGGTCTCGGCAACGGAACCATTTGTTGGCGAAAAGTCAGGTCTCGCAGACAAGACCCAGGTTCAAGAGTTGTGGCCAACAAAGGGGTCCGGTGTAGTCTAGGAACACGCCGGCATTTTCACGCTGCTCTGGAGAGCAGTGCATCTCACCCGAGGCGTGCCGCAACCACATGCATAAGGGGATGAGATCAATGGTAAGGGACAAACCCACAACTCATGAAGAACAGGGCATCGATTACACATTCAGAGTCATATATGCAAGATCACTTAATAAGAATTCAGACATTAGCGAATAAAATTTTAAACCAGCATAAACACATTACAAGCACATGAACAACTTATCGAGACAGCAATCTTCCATTGTATTAATCTCCTGGCCGAACACATGATTACATAGCATTCTCACTGATAGCTCACAAATCTGATACAGATGGATTTCAGAACAGAAAGGAAGAATAGAGAAGGTAAGAAACCATATGAAGAACATGCATGATTCCTCCGCAGCTGCTCTGCGCGTCCTTCCCTGTCTCTAGCCTCGCACCTTCTTCAGTATGCATTCAACAACCTCTTCTTTCCTCGCCCTCGCATCACATTATTCACCCGCTCTTGTGACTATCTGCGTCTCTCCGTGTCTTCACTTCGGCTCCCAAACTTCTTCTAATGTCTCATACTCACTCCGGCTTCCGTCGTGGTCCCCATCCTCAGACGTCTGTCCCGTTCTTATTCCGCCATCGAAAGCCACAGCGTCTGTCGCTCCGCGCGACTCTAGAAGTTGCGCGCAACGCGGGCAAGGCGTGTATTTATCTCCAACTCAAAAAAGGTGTTGTTCAAAATGTCTGAAAATGCACTCAAAAACTAAACAAAAACAAACGGCCCAACATGGAGAAACTATGACTACAAATCACCCGTCCATGCAAAGACCTCTCATACTTGTTTTTTGACTGCAAGAGTTATGCTCCGGGGCATGATTAAGGACGTAGTGGTTAACCCGGCCTGGCATCCGCCAAAGAAAGGGTGATGGATATAGTGGTGGCTGACATTCCAGCTCGCTTTGGTATGCTACTGTCAAGATCTTGGAGGACTAAAATTGGTGGATCAATCAAACTAGACCTGACCTATGCCACTATCCCTGTATTTGGTGGTCAAGAGAGGAGGTTGTACCGGGAAACCAGATTTTTCAAGACAGTTACCAAGGTAGATGGCTCAGTTAACTCTCCAGTTTATAGAAGGGAGGGTGATTTCTCATGTCTAATGCTAGAGGAAGATCAGAGCGTGCACATGAAACATCACTTGCCAGATTCAATACAACAGTCCATAGAAAGTCTTGAATCATAGATCCCAATCACACTTCACTGGGGCTTTCAACCCTTATATGAAATAAGGCAGGTGGCATATTGATTTCCCCACAGCCGTTGGGGTCCCTTTATCTTTCAAGTTAGAGTATGAAGCTACAATACCGTGGTCGAGCGCGAAGCACTTACCTGGGCTAGCAGCCAGAGTTTTGAAATATACAAGAACCAAAGGTTTTGGGAGATTTGAACTGAGAATGCGTGTAGAGAAAACCCATCATAAGCCAAATGACCATGGCCGAGGGCTGAGGAATGAAGTTTGGGATCTAGTGGAGAATTTCTTCTGCATTTGGATTCCAATTCATGCCTGTGGAACAGAACATAATGGTTAATCTCGGTGTATGGTCGCTAGTACTTCGCCACCTCGGCATCCTCTTGAGATAAAACAGGTAATGATCATCATCAATCCCAGACAATATCAAACACTGGCAAGTATTTGAAGATGAAGAGAAAGTGAAGAGATTTTTGGAAATAGTTGGGAAATTCTCCAACATGGAGATTGATAATTGTGAAGAGGAAGAGGCAGAGAGTACCCCAGGAGATAAGTGGGAAGAAAAGGTAGCTTGCCAAAAAATTCTGAAGTTGAAGGGGAATGTCATTCCTCGAGGATTAGTGCCCTTAGAAAGGCTGTTTAACAAGAATGATGTCCCCTTACAGCCGAACAAATTTGTGGAGGAGAATTAGGTAGAAGATCTGAATCTTGGCACTGAGGTTGAAGCCAAGATCGTGAAGCTATCCAAGAAGGTCCCGGAAGAATATAAACAGCTTTACCAGAAGCTATTTCAGTCATATAAAGATGTGTTTTCCTGGTCTTACCAAGATTTAAAAACCTTTGATGTCAGCATTATGCAGCATAAAATTCCACTGAAGGGAGATGCCAAGCCTCATAAGCAGAAGCTTAGGCAGATAAACCCACTATTGCTACTCTCTATTGAGAAAGAAATTAAGAAATTGTTGAAGGCCAAAATCATTGTACCATTAAGATATTCTGAGTGGGTAGCAAATCTAGTCCCTGTACGGAAGAAGAATGGAGAAATAAGGTTATGTGTTGACTTTAGGAATCTGAACAGAGCGTCCTTAAAGGATAATTATCCATTGCCAAAGATGGAACACATCTTGCAGAAAGTGGTAGGATCATCCCGAATGTCGATGATGGATGGATTTTCTGGGTACAATCAGGTGGTTGTATTGCCAGAAGATCAAAAGAAGACTGCCTTTACCACTCCATGGGGGACGTTTATGTATGCCAGAATGCCTTTTGGGTTGATCAATGCGGGGGCCACTTTCCAAAGGGCTATGGATATTTCTTTTATCGGGGATAAAGATAAGTTCGTGGTGGTATACCTGGATGACATTACTATGTTTTCAAAAGATGATGCTGAACACATCGAACACTTGCGCAGAACTTTTGAGAAGTTCAGAAATTATGGCCTCTCCCTCAATCCACAAAATTCTTTGTTTGCATTGGAGGAGGGCAAGCTCTTAGGACACATTGTAACCAGATACGGAGTAAAGATAGATCCCAAAAGAGTGGAAGTCATAAATGGTATTTCCCTCCCCAGAAATAAGAAAGAAGTCCAGGTATTCCTAGGACGTATAAATTTCCTGAGAAGATTCATTCCTAACTATGCTCAGATAGTTAGGCATATTACTGACATGATAAAGAAGAACAACGACGTTAAGTGGTCACAAGAATCAAGAGAATCTTTTGCCAGGATTAAGAATGCGTTTGCTGAAGCCCCTGTGTTAGCTGGGCCAGACTATACCAAACCTTTTATGATCTTCTCCTTTGCATCACCTCATACAGTAGCAGGAGTCCTGTTGCAGAAAAATGAAGAGGGGTATGAGCAGTCGATTGCCTTTTTCAGTCAGGTGCTTCGTGATGCTGAGCTGAAATATGACATACTGGAAAAGCAGGCATATGCACTTGTAAAATCTCTCAAAGCTTTTCCTATGTATGTCCTCTAGTCCCACATCACTACATTTGTGCCCACCGCATCTGTCAAAGATATTCTTGTTCAGGGAGATAGTGAAGGTAAAAGAGGGAAATGGATAGCCAAGATACAGGAGTATGAGCTGGACATCCGTCCAACTAATATAATCAAGGGGCAGGGGTTAGCCAAAATTTTATCTGAGTCAAATTGCGAGGCTTTGGGTATAAACCTGTCCATGGTAGAAAATGAGGCATTCGAAGGGAAGGAAGAATCACAAGGAGTAGAGATAGCTTCCCAGAAGACACATATGAAGTACCTCACCAGCCAGTGGTACAAGGAAATAGTGGAATATTTTCTAACATTAAGTTGCCCACCTAGCTATGAAAAAGATAAATACAAAGCACTGAGGTTGAAGTCACAGAAGTTCGTGGTTGCAAACGGCTGGCTGTACTGGAGAGATCCCTCGGGCATCCTACTCCTATGCCTGACAGAGGAAGAGGTAGAAGGTATAATAGCTGAGTTTCACGAAGGAATCTGTGGGGTCCATTACAGTTGGAGGGCTACCACCCACAAGATCCTGAAGGATAGTTTCTTCTGGCCTAAACTCTTTGGGGATGTGTTCACCCGAGTGAGAGGCTGTGAGAAGTGCCAGAAGTTTTCCGAGAGAAAGAAGCTAGCTCCTTTCCCCATGATACTTGTCCATGTAGATGAGCCATTCCAGCAGTGGGGAATTGATTTCATTGGAGAGATACATCCCCCATCCAGTGGTCAGCATAAGTGGATTTTAACCACCACGGATTATTTCACAAAGTGGGTAGAGACTATACCCACCAGAAACACAACAGACAGCGTGGTGATGAAATTCATAGAAGAAAACATCATATCCATATTTGGTTGTCCTGCTAAGATTGTGACCGATAATGCACAGGATTTTAAGTCTGAAATTTTCGTCAACTTCTATCAACAGTACAACATCGCACTATGCCACTCAACGGCCTATTACCCACAGGGAAATGGCCTAGCAGAGTCATCAAATAAAACGCTGGTGAGGGCACTAAAGAAGGCGATAAATGAAAATCAGAAGAATTGGAATTCCCAGTTAAAATTTTCTCTATGGGCTAACAAGATCACTAGCAAGAGAGCAACCAGGAAGTCCCCATACGAATTAGTATATGGGAGGGCAAAATTTTTCCCTGTGCAGCTAGCATTACCAGTGGCTCGATTCATGCAAGAAATTCAAGAAGAACCGAATGACTTAACCAGGAGAATCAACCAACTGGTGGAGCTAGAAGAAACGCAGAATCAGGTGAATCAGAGGCTAGTTGAATACCAGGAGAAAATGAAGGATCTCTTCGATCAACATGCCAAAGACAGGAAATTACAAGTTGGAGATCTAGTGCTCAGATGGGACATTAGAAGGGTTGATAAAGGCAAGCACGGAAAATTTGATCCCCTTTGGTTCGGCCCCTTTAAAATTTCAGAATGAGGAGGCAAAAATACCTTCAGACTGGAAAATTTACAGGGAGACCTGCTCGACGCCCCTGTAAACGGTCAGTTTCTCAAGCCTTATTTCCAGTTCTGAGTCAGGCCAAGAGGGCCTGATGAATCATATTGTATATTAGTGTATGTTTTCATCTTTTCTTAAATAATGTTTTGGTTATGAATCATGAAGAGGAATGGTGTCCACAGAAGACAATAGGCGGTCTGCGAAGTTCTCGACGCATTCAATAATGAACGTGTCATCCCCAGGTGGAACCAATGTTGATCCTAAATTAACATTAGTCATTTTTTGTTGAATTAACCATTGATAGAAAGGTAGCAAATGATATGGCAGATGAGAAAACATTTAAAAAGGTTGGTTGATGAAAAACGAAGTTGAATCAAGTTTCATGACCAAAACAATACATGTGTACGTGAAAGGTTAAAACACAGGGCAAAAAAGGGGAACGGTACTTCAAGTAGCGCAAAGATATGGTGCAAAGTATGCAGAGTGAAATGATTTAAGTATTGGCCGCGTCTCAAATGGGCACGTGAGGGAATTCCCCATATGGGAATTTCCGTGAGGGGTAAGAGGCGGAAGGGAGGATAGACCCATACCCCTGCGGAATTATATTGAAGCGTCACGGGGTGAGGCCCAAGGTAAGAGCGACGTGGCAGGTCGGAACGTGGGCCCTGAATACTAGTACGCAGTTTATTTAATCCGGCTCACGAATAAGAGGTTTCGAGAATCGTATAGCTCATTGCAGCAAAAAGGTAAGGCATGTCTCTAAGCTAACTGGTACTGAGGCCCGTACCAGTATTAAACCCGGCATGCGGTGTTCACCTGTCCCCAGCTGACACCCAATCCTTATGCGCTGCGTGCCCTACCGCCAGTGTCCTTACGACACTTTCCCCCGTTTATTTTACCAATCTGTATTTTTACCTCAGAACGCTCACTCGTAAAATAACAGTCTTCCCATAGTTTACTCCAGTAAAAGTCGCAGGTCTTCCAGCTACGGTATAAACTAAGTGGGAATCGGAGCCAAGGTCTACCCAGTCGCTATCAACTCCCCTGCGTCATTTTCCCGAGTATATTTTCCTATTGCATAGGTATTCCGTCCCTCATTTTCTCTCTGCTTTCCTTTCGTCTTTTAAAAAAATTTATATGTCAATCATGGGAAGGCACTCTGCTCGAACGTAAACTCTCTTCGTGTCCGAGAAACCGTGAACTCCTCCCGTTTTGAGCGTCTTTATCCACTCCGCAAGCCGGAATCCATGACTTCATCCTTTTCACATCAGCAACATTAAAACCGTGCTTTTTAGACGACATGTTGAGAGAATAGAGACCCAGACGGTGGTTGTGGTTCCGGTTTATACTATCACATTCATTCCCAAGTCTATTTGTGGTTGATTTTATTTTCCGGCTCGTAGATGCTAGCCATATACGGGCACAGGTTTACTTCTCCCCCAAGGGAATGTAAGATATTTTCTCTTTCCCACCTACACATCAGCAAGGCATCCGCTTTCCCACGAGCGATACATATCGCCGAGTGAAGTGGCTTCACCTCCTAGTTCACCAAACTACCATCTATGAGCGCCTACAAACGCATCATTTCCACCACGTTGTAAACCAGTCAGCTTCACTTCCTATCGTACCTTCACGAGCCTGTTCAAAGAGGAAGTGCATCCCATCCTCGACCTCATCGCTGGTCTTTTAGGTGTAGGCGCTTTGGGGGAAATCACCAGGGTATGTGTTTATTTCTTGTGGTTAATGTCTCAAAGGGGGGTAGTGTTAGATATCCCTGGTTTCCTTGCGGCTAACATTCGGACACAGTTCCGGGAGCTTTTAGAAGCCAGCCACTTCCATTTCTGTTCGATGGTCTTCTATCTTTTCTTATATCAGCACGCTGATAAGTTTGAGGGTTTGGGTTTAGATAGGGTATATGACGTGAATTCCCAACCCGAACCAGTTTTTGACTGGAATTGTTCTGTACGCCAATTACCTAAGGGGGAGGGTTATGCCAGTTTTGTAAATAGTTTCATGTCCATTACCTATACTATTATCCACGATTCACCCTCACCTAGAGTTTTTCCTGAGATGAAGAACTGGCTACAAGCCGGAAAATCCCAGAGCACTGGGGACTGGTATCTATTTGACAATTACATGGAAATTCGGGTCTACGGGGCTGAGGTTTCCCCTTACCAGCTACCTGTGTTTCCTGTTCGACGAGTATACGTGCTGGAGTACATTCGGCAAACCCTCAAGGCTGACCGAATCCATTTTGTCCCTGCAAAGAAGGGTTTCATCCTGAGACTTCCCATCACAATCGGCCCTTTTGTTGTGAATTCGAGACATGCCCTTCCCATTGTCAAGAAAATGTTTCAAGGCCTGGACCTAAGGCTGGGTAAGGGTTGGGCCTATTATCCTCGGGAAATTATCTCAAACAGAAGGAAGAGGAACAAGTCCACACCTTATATACATGAATCAAGGCCTTTCATGGAATGGAGGGCTAACCTTGAAACTTGGCCTTTGATTTCACAGATGGAGACAGATTCATCTACCACAGGGGAAGAAGAGGACGTCAATAAAGGCCAAGGTAGGGAAGAAGCAGGTACCTCAAGAGCAGGTTCTCCCCTTCGCAAAAAGCAGAAAATAGCCTCCAGCGAGGTAGAAGTCATAGGGGAAGAACAACTGCTAGAGCCATTCACGCCGTATGGTCAACTGGACAAGAGTGGAGCCGGGATAAAAGTGCTGAGAGATAGTACCACCTCTTCCGACTTTTCGGAAGTTTCACAAGCCATCAGAGACCTTACCTCACCAGGAGTAGTTGCTAGGAAACAGGCAAATAGAATGATCAGGCATAAGTACAAAGCCGAGCTGGAAGGATATGTAGAGAAATACCACACCAGGGTTTCCGCCACCATGAATGTGGACACAGAACACCTGGTATTATCTATGGCTGAGGCCATCTTTGATCCCAATACGGGTACCACTAGTTACCGGGTGCTCGAACATGCAATTGACATGGCCAAGGTGCCAGCAACCGATATGTGTAACCTGTTTCAAGTCGTGGGCGATATGTTGAAGGAAGAGGTGATGCGGGTCATCATTGCACTGAAAAACCTAGAGAATAAACATGAACAGGAGAGGGCGACCATAAAAAATGAAGAGGAAAACTCTCGCTCCCAGGCAAATCAAGTACGCGGCTTCCAGGAGTTAATCAAGGGAAAGGACACAGGAGAAACAAACCTGCAGCGCGCTTTGATAGAACGATTGCAGAAGGAGGTCGCGTCTTTGAAAGGTAAGGTCAACATACCAGCCTCCCACCATGTGCAGACGGTCGAATTGGCGCAAGCAGAGAAGGAAAAGGCTGAACTAGCTAACACACTGGCAAAAGAAAGGAACGACAAAGAAAAAATGGTTGAAATAATCGTCACTTTGCATAATAGGTTGACGGAGCTGCAGAACACATGGGACACGTACAGCTGCGCGTCTGCTATAACTCCACCAGAGACAAGTCCGATGTCAGAGCAGCTGCATGCAGTGAAAGCTACAAATGATATATTGGAAAAGCAGGCATCCACCGCAAGGCAAAGGATCACTAATTTGGAGAATCTCTTGGTTGAGAATGGCAGGAAAATAGAGACACTGCAGAAAGGAATCGAGCTAGAAAAGAAGACAAGCGTCGACCATCAGAAAACCATCACTGACCTCAAAAGCCGCATGAAGGGAAATATCACCCTTAGTGAAGCGAGAGGTATAGTCTAGTCGGACATAATCTCAGCGGTGATGGACCAGTGGGGCTTCCTAAGAATGATGGGAGAAAACAAATCTACTATACCCTATCTCAACAGGAAATTGCAGGAGGCCGACCTCAACTTGTCCGCCAAAGCCCAACACGCCAGAAACTATATTTCATTCTTGAAGGAGCTGGAATCTGATGAGGTGGAGAAGCATGGAATACCAAGCCGATTCATGGAAGTCTTCGAATGTCAAAAAATCATTGACAAGGAGGCGGCCCGAGTTACAGCTTCGGGAGCCCTGCAGCAGGTGGTAGCAAACGTGGGCCGTTTTGACACAGTATGGGGTGAGATTACCGCAACTAGACTGCCATCTTGTTGGGACCCAGCCACTCCTTCCATGCTATGACCGTTGGTAGAGTATAAGACACGCCTGCAAGAAGAAAAGGACCGAATGGACATCCTGTCGGATAAAACCGCTCGGTTAAAGGCCGAAACAATTGTTTCATCCCTCTGCCAAGAGTTCGCCCTTATTCATCTTATAAAGCACAAGCTCCCCATCGAGGAAAGTTTCAACGACCTCACAGAGGCCTATATCAGGGTGGAAAAATTCACAGCGACGCCCGAACCATCAGCAGACAGCCTGCAAAGATGTACTCAGTTCACCAGTCAGATCGCCAGCTCGTCCGCAAATGTTCCACCACCAACATCTGCAACTGCCTCAACCCCTTCACATCTGTGACACACTATCAACTCATGATTTGGACTCAGTGGCCTTTTTTTTACTTTTTACTTATTTAGCTACTTTTCAAGTTTCAAGTGGGCTTCATGTTCCACTTCAACATTTTACTTTTTACCAGACTGTTATTTAATATTTTGTTTTAAAAACGGCCGAGTGCCTCATTGTCCATGATGAGAGGCCTTTATTCCTCATCATAAATTTTGTTATTTTGATAAGGACCTTTAACAAATTTTGGTCATGCGAAGAAGATATTTTTCCCAAAAAATATCTCCTCGCTCAGTTATGAAGATGTCTATATAAGAAAGATCCAAAGAAAAGAACAGGTTCCCAATTTTCTGAAGAATTGACTATAAAAGAATGTCTTGTACGTTTTTTGTGAAAGTTTTAATGCAAATGTGAAGAGCCCGTTGGGTTTTCAATGAGAAAGAGTTTTGATCTTTAAAGAGGATTCTGATCGTGGTGCTTTACAGTGTGTATTTCTTTCTTATGTGTTGTAGCTTAGCCATTAATGATGTTTATATCCATTTATCTTGTGTCACATTTTGGAATGCGAGTAGCCCACTGTTTCTGATATGAATTTATCCTTGTCGATACTTATGTCATAAGCTTTTCGGAACTTTAAATATGGCTTAGGTGTGACATACTATTTCATTTCCATTTCATCCACATTTCTTCTATATTGATTGCTAATGAGATGTTATTTACAAATGTTGTCTTCATTTGTGGATTCTTATCTTACTAAGCCCACTACATGCTGGTATATGTTTCTGGATGTTGTCTCAACAGCAGTTAGTATCCTCTTCACTCTACGTATGCAATAGATGCTCTGTGATTACCAATCTCTATGAAGTGCTTAGAATACATCCCTCTTTGTAGATACGCTGCTTTTGAATTGTCTGCTACATTTCGTGTTAGAGTTTCATACCTTGCCTCTGCAATATTTCCTTCTCTGTTAGTAACTTCTGGAATTTTTGGTCCCATTCAAGTTAAATTTCCTATTTTAAAAGAAATAGCATGAGAGCTCCATTTTTCCAGTCACCCCTGTCATTATTTATTACTCTTACTCTCTGCTATATAAGATGTCCTAGGCACTGGTCTTTCACAACTCAAGATTGTCTCTAGGATCGACAACAGCAACCACATCATGGAAATTTGGACCATATAGATAACTTCGATCTAATGGAGCTCAGTTCATCAATATTTAGATTATCAATACAGGTCTTCAAACTAGCTAACCAGACGCAAAAACAGACTTGTGAGATTGTTGTGAGATCTCCCAACGTTCGGGGATTCAATCCCGTCCAATGCACAACATCGTCCACAGACTCTAGTGATAGAAAGAGACATGTAATCCCATGAAACTTGGACCAAAATAGGTTTTTACATCTTGTTGCACCCACACATTTCATTCAAAGTCCAAGTGCCAACGAATGTCTTGACGATGCGGAAAGCGGCATGCCACCAGATAATTTTATAATAAATATAGCTTGCCTTTCCATGAGATGGGAATTAAATTTGGCACATACAATTTTCAAAGCGGTCCATTTCGTGCTTTATATACGTGTTGGAGTTGTTTCATGTCGGTTGGTATATAACGTTGGTTGAACTATTCACAACCCAATATCCACCATTAAATTGTGGCTTATCCTATATCAGATAAATTGGTTTCTAAATTGTTGATAATGCCAATAGACATTTCATCACACAAGGTAGTGTAATTACAAGCAGAATAGTTATTCGGTTGCAACACGTTGATACTAGTGGTGGTCTCCACAGTTGTAATAAGAGGGACACTCGAACAACTAAAGGTATAAATGCATCTACTATATTATTGAGAAGACTTATAGAAGCAAATATTTGAGCTAGCATATTTGAAATTTTTGTGTTACACATACAACTCTAACAAAGGTTTAACATTATGCAGTTTAAGGAAGCTCAGATACATAAAAAAAAATTGCATAGAGTGGAAATTTTTTTGTTCACAAAGAAGCTTGATAGTACAATAGACCATTTCCACTGAATTAATAGACAAGCACAGGGATACAGATATCGTGGATCTTATGATGAAAGGCTTAAGAGTAAAAAACTTAAAATATTCAAACACTAATTTCTATGTGGAGTTCAAGGGACCTCAAGATAGCCAGAGAGAGAATCCAAAAGAAAAATAATGGAAGGGATGCATTTGCGGCTCGAGATCAATCCATGGCAGCCTTTATTACATAACCTGGAATATATTGCATTTATTGTTTGAGGGGCGAGGACAGGGTTACATTATTTTCTGATATGATCATATTGATGCTATATTGAGCTCATTTTCTCACTGTATTTCATTGAAATTTCATCTTTGTATGCAGAAAATTGAATGCTGATTTGTTTTGAGCTGAAACAACGAGTTATAGCTTGCAAACAGAGGAGGAACGAAATAGTTGATCAACAAACTGAATGAAAATATTTTCCCCTCAGAAGTAACGGTGAAGCTCTTACAAAAGACAATGCAGGAAAGCACCAAGGACGAGTTGATGATAATGTAGAGAAAACAACCAGATGGGAAAAGCACAGAAAATGACAACACGGGCAAACTTTTGCAAAACACATCAATAGGAAATTTTGGCAAATACAAGTTTGAAAACGACATATCATCGACACAAATCATGAAACAATTTCTACTATGGTCGGGATTTACATAATTGCAACGAAATTGGATTTTATTTACAAAAAGTTACATAATAAGGGAATTAATTATACTCATTTTATATTTGAAAATGGATTTGTAAAAAAAAATCATAAAATTGGGCTAACTTATACATTTGATTTTATTTAAATCTCTTTCATTGGTGTTTAATTTTTGCATAAAAAAACCAATTAGAAATTGATCACTTTTTCTTGGATATATTTATGTTTTGTGAATACCAACTTTTTGCAGATTTCGGATGATCAAATGATCATTAAGGAAACTAATTGTGCACACAATTGGTCTTCAAAAGACTAATTTCATGAGAAATTCTAAAGAACAAGTCCATGAACATAAACAAAATTTCCAGAAAATTACAAGTTCTTGCAACTTCCTGTAATAGTTTAATGGTTTGACATGTTGCATGACTGATTAGAAAAATTCAAAGTGCTGGGGTTTGTTCCTAAATGTACAAGGATGGTGAAATACCTATCCACACTTGAATTCGATGTCTACAAGTGGTTGGTCAACGCTGGTCAAACTCAGTTATTTTAGCAGGAAGTCCAGAATTAAGAAGAAGATTTGCTATGTTTGAGAGTTTGCATGCCATAATTCATTTGTTTTTCTTTTCCAGCAAGACTCATTATCCATTTTCCATTACCAAATAAACTTCATTACATTTTATTCAATCCTAACCCACCAATAAAACCAACAAAGCTCATATATAAGCTTTTTGGTCCACTTTACATATTCATTGTCCATTTCCTTTTTCCTACACTTGCGAATAAAACCTTCCTTCCATACACCATTGAGTCCATAGCCCTTGAGTCTAAATATTTTTCTAAAAGCACCTTGAAGCTTGCATGCCTTAACGGCAAGATATCATGCCCATAAACAAAGGGAATACATCAATGTACCTTTTTCATCAGATCTTCTAAGTATTCGACAACAACAAATTCATTCATACTTAGAAAGATGTGTTCGGGGCATCTTGACTCTCATCCTCATTAAATATGCGAGCTCTCGTGTTGACTAGTGGCATCCATCAATGGCCACTAAGTTAACAATTTCTTGTTATGTTCGACACCGAAACATTTATTCACATGACAAGAATTGTGCCAATGATCGTAGAAGATTGCTATAGGGTAAAATGCTTGGGTTGTTGGTTATCGTATATCCCTCTCAGGGCTTTCCGGTGCCCGAGGCAGATGGTAAGATTAGCTTTACAGTTCACAAAGATGGCATATATATGTTCATATTAACTTAAAATAACTTGAAGGAATGTGATAGACTATTACCTCTTTGACGATCTCGGAGTCCCTTAGAGAGCACTAGGCAGCGAAGCAAGATTCCTTCTTCACTGGCTCCAAATCTTAGTCCTGCAATCAATCAAAGCACTCGTGTAATTTCTAACACAACATATATCCTATCAATTAAGCCAATATATAATGAACATCTAAATTATACTCATCTGAGCCATTCATATCATACTATGTAAATATTCAAACAATAATGACAATATTAAGCATCGAATGTACAAAACATATACAGTTCTATTGATTTTAAAAGAAGGAGGATTACAACCGTCGGTTGTACCAAGCCCTCCTCAGCCTTCCAATCTCTCTATCCCTCAAGTAGTGAAGTCTTAGTCAACAAGCTCTCTAGGAACCTCTTTGACTCTTGGCCTTCACACTATAACACTATTATCTACTTCACAAGTATTCAGAACATTAGCAATCCTTCGACCTTCAACTGAGAGACTTAAGCTCCTTTTTATAGGAGAGGGAGAAAGCCATTGTTGCCTTTCTCTTTCCACTAGTTTGGAATAGAAAAAACTAAGATGTTTCTTTAATCTCTATGCTTTTTCCTCCTTGGGAGTTCAGTTTTTTATGGCAGTGACCAATAATGAATTGGTGCTTTGCAGTTTCCTTTGTGAACTGACTCTCTTGTGAGGGAAAACCGGAGATTCAAATCATTCTCCGCGTGTTTTTCCCATTCCAAACTCAAAACACGGGTAATGCTGCCCTATAGTGTAAACAGAGCGTTGCCCTAGCCACTAACATGGCACATTTACTGGTCTCATGCATTATAATGCTCTTGTTTTGTTATAGAAAGGCGTTACCTTGGCAGAAATAGGTTTAATTTAGGTCTTTGTATTCCTTCCATATTTGTCTTCTCCTCTGAGCTGATGAGGAGGTATTTTGACCTATAACAGATGCCCCCTAAAGTGTGAGGTCAGAGACGAAGACGATGGCCGAAATACTTTATAATTTGTGTAGAGATAAAGAGATTGAAAGACCGAGGAAAACCTGAAACAACAACATATGTCAGAAAATATAGTATCTGCCTTGAGTCGGGCATTCCCATGCTCAGTAGCTTAAACAACATGATTTCTCTAGAATAGAGATATGAAGAATCTGTCCACCGATAAGCACAATGTGGAAGTGTCTATCATAACAGGATCAGGCTGAAGAAGCTGTCTCCATAAACAATATCGCAACTTGGGGAAGGAAACACAACTTTAATGATGTAGCCTTTTCCCCAAGGTCTTGACCGCCGATTCACTTAAACTGCATATTCCTCAACATGTGAATGAAGGAGTTGTCATCGAACATGTGAGAAATCGTCTGATTACCAGTCGATAATTAAAACTGTTAACATACGCGAAGGCGGCCACCGATAATGATGATGGTCCCTAAGATGCACAGTACAATCTAGCAAGTGTGAAAAATGAGTTGAAGTCGAACACTCGTAGAATCATTCAACCAGGAGCCAATGATGAAGAACCTTGATCAAACACAAGACTACCTGCCACTGATGTCTGCAAGTATCCGGGTACTGATGGGTTTCTGGATCAGCTTCCTAGATAATATGTTGAAGTCGATAGTAAGAGATCTATTGAAAGGTAGGCACTGAGGCATCCTACATCAGTCAACACGAAACAGAAACCAACTGATGTTGTTTATGATTTGAGATAATGAAGAGGAAATGGGGATGTTGGAAGACAAATAATTTCTGGCATAATGAGCGGTTTGGTTGATAACAGGAGCAGTAGATAGCGAGATCTGCTTGAACAATAGAAGGCACTCTAACGGTGCCCAAGCCCAGGTTGAAGCATTGAACACCAAGAAGCGTGTTGGGAATTTTACCAGTGCGGGGACAAAGAGAAATGAAGGAAAGCTAATACTCATAGATGGTAGGGTTTGACATAAGCTGAAAAGTTTTACGGAGTGCCATGTTCAGAAATTTTACTTTGCCAAATACGACCTTTTACGATATATGAGAGGTAGTATCATTTTGGTCCAAATTTTTATCTAATTAAGTTTAACGAGTCCCAGTGAGACGAGTAAACTTAGTGAATTTTCCTTATTTAGAGAGTACGAAAAATGTCAGAGACTTGGTTCATTGTGCCTCATCGATTAGGTTTAACGAGTCCAGACGAGTAAACTCAGTGAATTTTTCATGTTTAGAGAGTCTGAAAAATATCATAAAAGACAACTCCATTGGGGTACCTTTGTCATGTCTTGATAACTGGGCATGGCAAAGGGATAATAGTAAGCCCGAAACAGTTCATTTTCCGTGAGTTAGTCCATTGAATCCGGAAAAGTGAGAAATCTATGTTCGATGGATGTCTACCTCATTTTGTTATGAGTATGAGGAGACGGAGTAAACTCAATACTCTTTGTGAAATTTTAACAAGTCCGACAAAGAAAAACTTGGTGCCCTCCGTGAAATTTTAACGAGTCACGCGGAGAAAACTCGGTTACTTTTTCAGTTTAAAGAGTTTTGAAAAAGAGAAAAGAATGGCTCCTTACTTTTTGTCGAGGTAGTTTAACAAGCCTGACAAAGGCGACTTGGGGTTTTTTCAGTTTTATGAGCGAGAAAAAGATTCCTAAAAAGAAATATCAGTGCGTCTTCATAGTTTTAACGAGTCTGAAGAAGAAAACTCTAGGTTTTTCGGATTAACGAGCAAGGAAAATACCATACAAAAAAGAACGCTCGATATCAACTTCATATAAGTTTAACAAGTCCGAAGAAGGGAACTTGAGGTTTTTCGAATTAACGAGCAAGAAAAATACTATAAAAAGAATGCTCGAAGCTTCTTCGTGTAATTTTAACGGGCCCGAAGAATAGGACTCGAAATTTTTCGGATTAACGAGCAAGAAAAATACCATAAAAAGAAAGCTCGGAATTTCTTGATATCTTTCTCGTCAATAGAAGTATCTATGTCGAGAATTTTCTTGTGATACCAAGCAAACACATCGTGGAATTCCTTGAAAAGGGATGTGAAACACGCGATTTCCTCGGGATTGCAGTTGTCTCCAATCTGGATATTTTCCACAATACCCATTTTGACCGAGATATTAATGAGCATTGTCTTAGAAAGATTACCCATGTTCCCTTCTGAATCGATAGTTTGAACAATCGTATAAGGGGAGGGAACTATCTCAGGTTGGTCAAAGGATGGGATTTCAGTTTTTATCACCTTCGAGTCAATCATCGAAGCGTGATGGTGAAACTCTCCCTAAGGTCGTTCTTCTAGAGACATGATCTCTCAAATAGCTTCGTCTGTAGGCAAGACTTCATTGAGGAGATCCTTAGAGAGAATTGTGATGGATGGGAGGTTTGTACCATTGGTCGAAACCATAGTAGTGGAGGGTTCAGATGCAGTTTGGATGGCTTGGTAAGCCAACTCGGCCGATGAGAGTGGCATCTGATCTCCATAGGAATCAATGTCTGAAGGTGCCGGGATGATCCAAGGGTCGATAGATCCATCCAAAGTGGTGGATATCATTGCAACCGTATGTGGGATCTCTGGTGGCGAGGGAGGAAAACAACGCAGTAGGGAAGATGCCTTCAGAAGACCAGTACCAATACTGACGTAAGAGTCAGAACCGCCTCCTATTAGGGGTACAGTGCTACTTGGTAACGTGGAATAATCATGGGTGCAGAAGGATAACTAATCCACTGTGACTATTGTCCCATCCAATAGAAATAGGACGAGTCAGAAGACCGAAGAAACAATGGCAGTCATGGCATAAAACCAACTGCGACCAAGCAATAGATTATAGTCGAGATGGAGATTTATGACTTCAACGTCCACGATTACCTTTTTCCCACTTAGAGTGATGGGAAAGCTAGCAAGGTATCCTTTTGGGAGGAGCACATGGCCATCAAAAGATTTGAGGGAATTCGACAGTGGTGTTAAGGTAGGAGAACCTAAAGCGAGCCAGCAAGCTTGTGACATAACGCAGGTTGAAGCACCTTCATCTATGACAGTGCAATTTATTTGTCTCCCTTTTGACACAACCTTCACCTGGAATGCGAGTTGGTGTGGGAGGCGAGGTTTAGTATTTTCCATATCAAATATAGCTAGCATGAAATCCTGGGGGTCTATTCCACCAATGGCCGAAAGCAAGGCTTTCCTTTGTGGTGGACAGGTTTGTAATACTTCGAGAGCAGACATAGATGACGGTGCCTGCGCCAAATCTTCTACAATGTTGTAGTTTTGGGTTACACGTGCAGAGGTGTTATGAGTCATGTGTCAAAGTGTCCCTTTGGGAGGAAGAATCATGGGTTCAGCAGTAGGCCATTTGTTATACAAATCGTTGGGTGGCGGTGGATTTGAACTAGTTCCAGGTTCTTGAGCATCTATGGTAGGATTTCCATAAAGCTTGGCTCGAGTTTGAAGTTCCACACTCTCAATGCCATAAATGGCAGATGGTCCTTTGCCAGAAGGATGTCAACCACCATTACCCCATTGATGGGGTTGTGGCGGATTGTCAACCATGTGTTGATGTTGCTGTTGTTGATTTGGGAAAGGATTATGAAGAACTGCAAGTGTTCGCCCAGAATCCTTGTTGGCAATAAAATCAGTGCATTCTTGCAGCTGAGGACATTTATATGTCAAGTGGTCCTCTACACAGATCTTGCAAGGAAATTTCATGGGTTTATCCTTCCCTTTGTCATTTTTGGCAGCGTTTTTCTGATTAGGGTTATTCTGATTATCCGACTGCTCTTCCGAAGAAGACGTCTTTTTCTTGTTCTTCTTATTTTTCCCGCTAGGTTTTTGTGAGGTTTGGATAGAATTCACCTCAGCGGTAGGAAGAGTAGTCGTTTGGTGAGGGGCGGTGGCAGCCGCAGATGGCTGGGAGGCTTGCCCCCGAGACTGCGTTGTGGCCACACTGGAGATTGTGCCAAAGAGACCGTTGGCATGTGCTCCAGTTTTCTGAGTGGCCGGAGGATTTGGGTTACCAGGGGCATGGGGGAGTAGATTGTATAGCATGCCGGATTGTGAATAGATTAAATCCAAATGCTGGGCACGACGAATACATTGATCTTCCGTAACCGCACCAGAATGGCCAATGTCTTTAGAGATGTGGGGTAAAGGAGACTTGCAAAACCAATTGGCTAAGAGATGATCTGGGATTGGCGTTTTGACTAGCCTCCTCCTACGTCTCCATTCATGAATATGATCGGAGATGTGGGTGGTGGTGTCTTGGTGCAGCGAGGTTAACAATTCTGTTCCGGTTTCAAATCTAATTGGCAATTGGAAGTTCTTTAGGAACTCCATCGCTAAAGCACCAAAAGTGTTGATGGCAGCACGTGGCAATTCAATGTACCACTTGGCAGCATTGCCTGTAAGGGTGCGAGGAAACAGTCGAAGCCGGACACTATCATCCACCATGGAATTGGATATAGACCATAGATGAAAGGTAGTGATGTGTGCGGCTGGGTTGTGCCCTTGTTTCCCGTCAAACTTTGGGATGTTAGAAGGAATCTTATGCGGTATTGGAGGCCAAAGTGGGTTGTGATTGATGGGGTCGTTAGTCAGTTTATGGATATCGGGAATGTCCAAAGCTGCCAAAAACGACAATTGTGGATTTTCCCCCGAATCTAACCAAGGCAGTATGGGCTGACTACTTAGGCCATAGGGTCCACCCATCAACGTGTTACCAGGAGGATAAGTGGGACTTTGATAAAAAATTCCTATAGGTGGAGGAGTAGGGACATACTGTTGCTGTCCATAGTGCATATTGTATTGCGGGGAAACTGGTTGGTTGCCCCCAGTATAAAAGTGCCCTCCCATTCCAGATGGAGGTTGGGGTTGGTTAGTCCAAATGGATGCAATAGAGTTACCTGGAGGCATGCTACTACTTGCATAGTTTGGCAACGGCATAGACCCTACACCTATATTTGCACCACTTAAGGGAAAAGTATTGACAATAGGTTGTCCCATTTGTCCTAAGGATTGCAGGGGAAGCGAAATGTTCCCTGCTACCTGCGTGCTGGTAACACTGCCCCCTGGTATAGTGGCCAAGGGGTTTGAACTCAACAGAGGGTTCCAACCGAAAGGGTTGCTAAAAGGCACCGAAGTAGTCATACTCGTGGGAGGAGCTACCGTGGGTCCCAACGTGGTCACGGTAGAAGTAGATGCCGAAGGATTCGGTAAGCTACTGACAGTTGTGATGACCATAGGGTTGGGAATAGGTATATGTTGACTACTGGAGTTACCCAGTGATGGCATAGAACTGACCACCGGCGGGGAGGATGGTGGCGAACCTGGGATGGTTGCCATTGGCATCGACCCTGTGGATGCCGGTGGTGAAATGGATGTTGGTGCAGCCGAAGACATATCTTGGCATGGTGGAATCTAAATTATCACAGGCCCCAACGGATCAGTGAGCGGAGGATTGTAATGAGGTAAAACCCCTTTAGTGAAAGGGTCCTTTGGAAGTTCTGGATGATATGAGGCTATGTGATAATCAAGACTAGTCAGTGGAGACTGCTCTTCCGTAGAAGGCACGGGTTCACCAAGGTTCAGTTCTTCCTCAATAGTTAGAGGAGGTAGACCTTGTTGTCTTCTAGAAAGATGGCGTGGGTCGGGGGACGCCACGGTGACCTGCTTAATTTTAACAAATTTTAATAAATTGTGATGTATTATAAAGTCTCAGTGACAGTAACCACACACCTAAAAAAAGAAAAAAAAGGACTCTCTAAAATCAATCAGCAAGCAGCCAGAATAGGGTGCCCTGTCTGAGTACTACTGTTTTCTGGTGATGAAATCCAGTATCACAATAGTATACAAAGAGGGTTGGTCGAAAGTACAGTTATGGTCACTATAGAGCTTCGCCCAAACCTCAGACGATAGGTGTAAACACTCTCGTGAAGACAAGTACCCTCCTAAAGATCGAAGACAGAGTGGGTCTGTCTGTTTCAGGTACCAGGACAGCCCGTCCCAGTCACCTTGTGTAAGTCCCTAAAAATTATGGCCACTAAAGATACCTCAAATCACAGACATCATCAGGGGGGTCCACAGTCAAGGACAGTGTGCTATATGGGCAGAATGCCTAGATCCCCAATCTAGTTTCGACATCCCCGAAGGGAACCCCAATATATAACACACCCACCGGATGCAGTCGAAGGCGGGCTACCTTCTTGTGCACCCAAGTGTTGTCTCGCTAAAGGAACGGTCTTGATAATATGAGTGCAGTAGGATTTCGCTCGTTAATGACTCTAGTTTCAAGTTTTGAGATCTTGGGTGATTTTCTCACTGTTCCTAACCCAAGATCCTAGCCTGAACTACTATTTGTATGAGCTCAAAAAAGAGTAATGAGATTTATTTTATTATCGCTTGATTCTTAGTGTACTTGATTATTAGTCTTGCGGAGGGGGAGTGGACGTATGAAATGTAATGAGACTCTGACTCAAGAAACCATGTAAAACATGCTCTAAATGTTTAATTCGATGAAGAGTATTTCTACAAGGAGAGGCTTATTTTCAACATCCATGCACTAACATTCAAATAACATAGTTCTAATTTAAAGATTCAGACTTCTATCTACCTCTTCTTAACAGTCTATGAACCGAAAATTTCAGAATTAACTCAGCTAGATATAGAAAAAACTAAAAGAAAAAAAAAAATTCTTCTCTAAAAAGTAAATGCTTTTGACACTAAATTTTCAAACAAGAGCAAAAAAATAGAAATGCCAGCTTAGTAAACAAGAACAGGGATTCAATCAAGGAGATATACTGATGGCCAAAAAATTCTGCAGCTAAAACACAATCAAAGCAGTGAACATCAAGTTTTGGCTGAGTAACGCACTGTCTCTAAGTAAAGACAGCGTTAATCCAGAGACTAACACACTGTATTTAAGCATAATCAGCGTTATAACACACTGGAAAACCTACAGGGGTAGCGTTAGCCAGGGAAAAATTCTTCAGATGGTCAAATAGAAACATGATTGAACTCTGCGAGCTTTTGAAATGCCTATTGGGCATAAGTACTGGTCGGAAGGATCTGTGAATAGAGGAGAGAAGAAAGGAGGAAAGAAATAGTCCGGAAAATATGGGGAAACTCCCCAGCAGAGTCGCCAATTCTGCTATAGGGTAAAATGCTTGGGTTGTTGGTTATCGTATATCCCTCTCAAGGCTTTCCGGTGCCCGAGGCAGACGGTAATATTAGCTGTACAGTTCACAAAGATGGCATATATATGTTCATATTAACTTAAAACAACTTGATAGAATGCGATAGAAGATTACCTCTTTGACGATCTCGGACTCCCTTGGAGAGCACTAGGCAATGAAGCAAGAGTCCTTCTTCACCGGCTCCAAATATTAGTCTTGCAATCAATCAAATCACTCATGTAATTTCTAACACAGCATATATCCTATCAATTAAGCCAATATATAATGAACATATAAATTATACTCACCTTAGCCATTCATATCATACTATGTAAATATTCAAACAATAATGACAATATTAAGCATCGAATGGACAAAAGAGATACAGTTCTATTGATTTTAAAAGAAGGAGGATTACAACCGTCAGTTGTACCAAGCCTTCCTCAGCCTTCCAATCTCTCTATCCCTCAAGTAGTGAAGTCTTAGTCAACAAGCTCTCTAGGAACCTCTTTGACTCTTGGCCTTCACACTATAACACTATTCTCTACTTCACAAATATTCAGAACATTAGCAATCCTTCGACCTTCAACTAAGAGCCTTCAGCTCCTTTTTATAGGAGAGGGAGAAAGCCATTGTTGCCTTTCTCTTTCCACTAGTTTGGAATAGAAAAAACTAAGATGTTTCTTTAATCTCTATGCTTTTGCCTCCTTGGGAGTTCAGTCTTTTGTGGCAGTGACCAATAATGAATTGTTGCTTTGCAGTTTACTTTGTGAACTAACTCTCTTGTGAGGGAAAGCTGGAGATTCAAATCATTCTCCGTGTGTTTTTCCCATTTCAAACTCAAAACACAAGTAACGCTGCCCTCTAGTGTAAACAGAGCGTTTCCCTAGCCACTAACGCGGCACATTTACTGGTCTCATGCATTATAACACTCTTGTTTTTTTATAGAAAGGCATTACCTTGGCAGAAATAGGTTTAATTTAGGTCTTTGTATTCCTTCCATATTTGTCTTCTCCTCTGAGCTGATGAGGAGGTATTTTGACCTGTAACAAAGACTTGAAGAACAATAATTTTGTAGCAAAGGAAGCAGAAGTGCCTTCATTACTTTTCAGTTTTTGATGTAAATGACTTGAGGACAAGTCAATAAATAAGGCTGGGGGGGAACGTGTAAATTCTGAATTTTGTATACCTTCCAAGCCTTATACATTTTCAGCTGAATTCAATAGCAGATTCCGAACATTCAGCAGAAGATCCAGCAACAGATTTAGCAGTAGATGTAGCAACAATAAAAGATTCACTTTTTCGATTTCATCCACCATTTTCACAACCAAGTAAAGAAGACTATGAACAGAATTTTGTAGCCACACGTGCACAACTCTCATCCATTTTTGAAAGGGTAAGTTAAGGTATGATATTTTCTAAATTTTAACCATTTAATTCCTTGAAAATTTAGAATGATAATTTTTGGAGAAACTTCACTTCCTTTCGTCAGTTTGTCAAATTTCCAAAACCATCAGGTGAGGGGGAAAATACATTCACATTCATATGTTGCCACATTCATATAACATTCAAAACATTCATATCAC
Organism: Pinus albicaulis; assembly: GCA_034641835.2. Classification (NCBI taxonomy): domain Eukaryota; kingdom Viridiplantae; phylum Streptophyta; class Pinopsida; order Pinales; family Pinaceae; genus Pinus; species Pinus albicaulis. The sequence goes on from CM076581.1 coordinate 1,518,450,074, forward strand.
ATTCAAATCCCACATAATTTCAAAATATATTTACTATTACATCATCATGAGCATATAAATGGATTTTCAAAAAGTACTTAAAAGATCATTGGATGCCAACACAATCATGGTTGTCACACAAGAACCAACCATGACGCATTAAAACAAAAATAATATGCAATAAAAATCACACTATCAATATGCAAAGATCATACATTAAAATTGAATGCAACAAACAAAATATGGTTGAAACACAAGAACCAACCAAGTTGTAGTTCATCAAAAACACTTTTCAAAAGTTAAGTAAATGATATCATGCAGAGTTTAAGCCAAAGCTCAAGTATCAAAAAGTAATGTAATAGATTGCATGAGGACATGCAATACCTTCAGTTTGGGGGTATGTTGGGCCTCAAAATAGCCCCTATTCTCACTCCATTATTCACCAATACCTTCACATTACTTCCATAATACCTTCATGTCACCTTCATTCCACCTCCACATCATTACATTTACCTCATCATTGGGTTATAACTATGCTTTTCCAAATTTTATTAATTCTTAACATTTTTAAGTGGATTTGTGGTTAAACTTTAGAAAATAATATGCTTATACTTATACCTAACAATTAGAATGAGTTTGTTGACATGTGTAGGTACAAAGGAAGCTTCCAAGGCATATTTATGTGGCACTCTATCATCAAATTCGAATTTGAGGAGATCATGGACCTCATGGAGGAGATCATGGAGGATAGGGTTATGTGTCACCATTGGTTGAGAAATATGTGGGTCAAAGGAGGAAATAGTGGATTTACATTTATGATTTTGTGATCATAACTTTATCTCCTTCATTTGTAATCTTAATCTTCATTTGTAGTCTTAATCTTGATTTGTAATCTTAGTATCTTATAGGTTGGTAGTGAGAAGTTAGATTGGAGAATCAATGTAATGGTTGCAATTGCAATTTGCAATTGATGATAAATAAGACGGAGCTTATTTGATCCTCTACATTTGAATTTTCTTTTTGTGTGCTTGTGAATCCTTGGAAGGATCCCCATTGCCTAGCAAGTACACTTTTATTTTAGTAAGCTTTTATTTTATGTTGTTTGTGAATTTCATTAGATTAAATTATTAGGTTCATATGTTTGGAATATTAATGAATGACCTTTCGTAAGAAAGTATTAATGTTTCCTTCAATGAATATGATTTTTTATGTTTGATTTCATTAGTTTAGGTTTCTGATTTATATGCTTGAGATATAAATGAATAGTCTCTTGTAAGAGAGCTTTAACATTTCATGCAATCAATCAGAATTAGGTTTAAGTGCTTTAATTTCATTAGTTTAAATAGTTTGCTGATTAAGATGAATAGAAATATTAATGAACAGTCTCCTGTAAGGGAGCCTTAATATTTCTTACACTTATCACAATGTCTTTAGATTTCATTTTGATTAAATAACTAAATAGGTGTTGGAGATCCTAAAGAACAACCTCCTGTAAGGGGGCTTTGGCATTTCTTCACCTAGCTTAGTTTAGTTTGTCTCTAAGTCCATATATATTGGATGATCCTAGAAGTTTACTTACTCGGATTGATAGTAAATGAAACTCTAATTTACATCCGCATTTTAGACCAAACAAGGGCCATGAAATACATACCTGCAAATACAAGACATAAACAGAATAAATTCCCTCAAAAGAGGTGTTGCAACCACATGAATGGACTCAATATGTCTTGACATCATTATTTTATTAGGCTGCAAACTGCTGTGGATCACATGTTATATCTAGAGCAGATCTATGCATAAAAAGTCAGATCCATAACAGATCCATGCACTAGAAATGCTCCTCTTTCAAACCCCCTTGGGGTTTTGAGCATTACACCAAGGATAAGCAGTAGATCTAAGATCTAAGAAAGCAGATCTACAGAAATATTCAGAAATCATGAAGTATTCAGAATATGCAGATCAGATCTGAAATATACGATGTGTAGATCTCCTCCAATGGAACTCAAAGTGAAGGGCAGATCCCCAACACTCATAAACCAGCTCTCCAAATAGTGCACCCAAACTCCCTGCAACAACTCCTACAAGTATAACACAGATCTAGAATATAAACTGCACTGTAGGGTATAGATAACAGTTGGCCACCTGCCAAGATCAAGAAATGAAGCTCAATCACTCCAATACACTTCCTCCAATAGAGCAGAGGACTCCTTCACTGAAAAGGGGCACTGAAATGTCTTAGATCTGAATAGATGTAATCTCCACTTGTTGCAGCTTGCAGAGACAAAAAAACCCTCAACAAGATCTGAGTTGTAATTAAAAGGAGAAGCTTGGCCTTCAAGCTAGATAGTGGACTATGCAATAAAAACTCTCCCAAGAGCTACTCAATGGGAAGAGGAGGAACTCCTAAACAGGAAATTCCAATGCTAAACAACATTTGCAATCTAGGCTAAACATTCAAAGGAAGCTATATGGTCTAAACAGAAAATATATCAAAATATCATATCTTGAACAACCCCCTCATGCCGCCTTCCCCTTCCTTTTATAAGATGAGAGTGTGCAAAACCCTAAACCACCTTCAATGGACTCATCCCTTTCACACAAGAGATCTTCAACTAGAACTATATTGTGCCTTATTGATGAGCACTCCTTCAATACAACACTGTAGATTTGGTCAAGGTTGACCCAGTCAATATGATTAGCCCCTTTCACACCTAAGGGTGCTTATTTACATAGCCAAGATTCATCCTTTTTCATATTTGGCATTGATTTATTCTTTATTAGGAGTTTGATTAACCTCCTTTGCACATTTATTCATCTAACTAGATTTTTAAAGCAAAATTAATATCCCTATTAGATGCATGTTAATTTAGGAATATTACAGTCTTCCCCTCCGAAATGTTTCTTGTCCTCAAGCAACTACAAGGGTGCTGCAAAATCTCCCCTCCTCCTCTTGTGGCCTCCTCATTCAACAGTCTCCATCGTTGCTTTAAATTTTATGCAATAATTTTGTCTCCCAATGGTTCCTCCCAAGTGTACAATATACTATAGTGGCCATACATTTTCCCATGCTCCCCTTAGAACATATAGTGCAAAAAATGTAGGAAATTTCTTTCCCCAAGGACATATCCAACCAATGTGTCTCTCCTCCAACCATGTCCTCAACAAAGATAAGAACATTTTCATCATATGGAATCATAATTAGAGTCATGATAGCTGCCATATTTAGTAAAGGAGAAGGAAAATGGTCCCTCATATGCAACCAGCGCAGTGTTACTCCTAACTGCCATAGAATATGATATGACAAGTGTTTTCCCCAACACTTTTTTGTTGCCCCATCCTTCTTGCATGCTTGGAGAAGGTGTATGATGGTTGGTGTTAATGAATCACACCATGAAGAGTACATCATCTCTCCAATATCTTCCAAGGAATGACCAACATCACCATTTTTCATGGCCCAAAGTGGCTCATGAAGCGCATAAGAAAAGGTGCCCCCTCTTGGAGCCAAGACCTGCACATGAGTGTTAAGAAATGCAAGTATATAAAAAATATATCATGATTCCTAGCAATGCAATGTTTATCATACACTTGTTTTAAATCAGCAAGGTAGCTCATGGATGAGCTCCCTCTCACACTCAATGAATAAGGAGGTGGTAATGATAACTCTTCCCAAGAGCTATGTTCCTCCTCAACCAGCAAATGATCCATGCACTTCCTCATATGAGAGTGCATCTCTTCTTTGAATTTTTCCCACATGAATCCATATAAGATAGTATGATATTCTCTAATGAAACCAGTGGGTTTTGAAACCAAGATCTCATAGGCTGAATTAAGTAGTTTCTCCTTGAGCTTGGAGTCTCTAGCCAAATAGATCTGATCATGGGAATAAATGACTCCCTCAACGACTTTATACCTCCCATCCATCATTTTACCATCAATAACCTTACATGTGAAGAGGTCCTTGGAGTATTCCATCAAAATTTGGGAATCCCAATAAGGATCTAGGCTCCCCAACAATGACAGCATTGTAGAAATCTGAAATGTAGCCCCTGTCATAACATGGCTCTCCTCTTTGACATGCTTGATGCCAAAGTCACATGTTGGAGTACTATAAACTTCCTTTTGCTGCCTGCTTTGCAGTTGATCTTGCTCAAGACAAGATTGAAGTATATGGAAGTCAACCTCCCCTTGGAAAGTCCTTGTCTTCCAAAACTTCCTCAATTTGGCCCATGCATGCAAGAGTGTTGATATCCTCTTGTCATGTTCAGAAATCTCTTTTGTGAGTGAAAATATCATTGGCTGCCCCAAAGGTATGGAGTTTCCACATGACATCATGTCTATGCCATCATATATTTCTGAAATTCCCTCTTTCAGCACAAATAGTTGAGTGGGAGATAGCAATGTCCATTTCAAAAAATTTCTTATCTCTTCTTTGAATCCATAAAATATTATCTGTGTTGTTCTAGTCTCTCCCAAAGCTCCAACCTTAGCCAAGTATGTAAATACTTCCCATAGCTAAGAAAACACTTTAGTTTTCCTCCCTTCAGGAGGTCTCCCCGGTGGAATGCCTCCATGTAAAGAGACATCAAGGCATAGAGCAGGATGTGTATGTGTGTGGATAGATTTGTCCTTGCCTTCCTTGCATAGATCCTCTTGCCTTATTTGTGCATCAACCTTCTGAAATAAAGAGGGGTGTATTCTCCTCATCATGTGGTTCTTTCCCTCCTCTTTTCCTTCTTCCATCTTCAAGATCTCACCATTTGATAATAATGGCACATGCTGCACATGGATTGTGCCACAATCTCCATATGTGAGATTCTTTGGAACTCCTTGCAAGAGTGTAAGAGTTTCTCTCCTTGGAGAAAGTGATTCATCTTCCTCTTCATGGGGTCCTAGATGTGCTCTTGTTATGACTATGTTATCATCTCCAGCCTTCTCTTCCATAGTTGAAAAAGCCTCATCATCAATAAGAGACCTTAGATCTTGGTCTTGTTTTGAAGGATGAATCTCCATGTCTTCCTCTTGAAAAGAAATATCTTCATGCAATGGGGACTTTTACCTTGGAAATATATCATACAAGTTTCCATCCCCTTTAATGGTTTTCTAAAATGGATCAGAATTTAGGGACCCTTCCAATCCATGCAAAAGTTTTGTTTGATTTGGTTTGATAGACTCCATAGAAGGTGTTTCATAAGATTCTTCATCAAACCTTTCCACTACTCTTATAATTAACTTTTCATAGGTATATGTATTTTCATTATTTAAGGAAAAAAATTCAAACAACCACCAAGCATAACCCTTACCCTCAAGATGTAGCACTGCTACTTTGATGGCTTCCTTTTCTGAAACTTGATGTTGTTTCACATAGGTGTCTAGCTCCTTCACCCAAGCCCTACCTGGACATTTAGGTGATCCATCAAAAGTAGATAAGAAGAATCTACCCACACCATGCTGCTTGCTTCTTATTTCCTCCTTGATCTTGCAAAACCCTTGTAAGTTCAAGTGATATTTGAAATCCTTAGATTGAGCTTCATACTCCTGCAAATAATCACCAAGAGTGTCCCTCTTTGGCACATCTCCTTTCTTCTTCCTCTTCTTCATGAAAAAGTGGCTGATAGAACATTGTAAATCTGATGATGTGGTTGAATGCTCACACCCATAAGATGAGGAATTAGAGCTTTCCTCATATATAGATCTTGCAGATCTTGTTGAGGGACTTCTATGTCTTTCCCTCTTCATTCCCCGAATTTCTTCCTTCAGTTCATTCATAGCTTGAGAAAGAGTTTTAGAGAACTATTCTCTTTGTGAACTTCCAGTTAAAGGGATCTTACCCTTTTATTTTGTGTATTCAGTGTAACCACATTTCTTCATCAGTATTTTCTTTCCATGAAAAGACATATTGGCTTTTCAATAAGCATAAGTTGTGCCAAGATAGTTGCTCTGATACCACTATAATATCCCCAAAATGGGACTGCTAGAAAGGCATGCCTGAAAAATTCATTTTTTAGGAATGTATGCTACAACAACCAATATCAGCCCTTGGATCTGTTAGATCTGATAATTTAAGACCCAAATCCAAGAGGGGATCAGAAAAAAATCTTTCTAGGTGGGTTAAACATATCTCCCACACCTAGTACAACTGGAAAATACCCAAGAGTGGGACTGCAGAAATGTATGGACAATACAGCAATGAAATGACGCAGTTCAGTTATAGCAAGGGTAGGAGGCCAATAAATTTTTCTTCAATAGTATTTACAGCAGCAAGATAATTGTATAATGAGGCCCATGAAATACATAACTGGAAATACAAGACATAAACAGAAGAAATTCCCTCAAAAGAGGTGCTGCAACCACATGAATGGACTCAAGATGCCTTGAAAGCGTTATTTTATTAGGCTGCAAACTATTGTGGATTACATGTCAGATCTAGAGTAGATCTGTGCATAAAAATTCAGATCCATGCACTAGAAAGGCTCCTCTTTCAGATCCCCTTGGGGTTTTGAGCATTACACCAAGGATAAGCAGTAGATCTGAAATCTAAGAAAGCAGATCTGTAGAAATATTCAAAAATAATGAAGTATTCAAAATATGTAGATCAGATTTGAAATATACAATGTGTAAATCTCCTCCAATGGACCTCAAAGTGAAGGGCATATCCCCAACACTCAGAAACCAGCTCTCCAAATAGTGCACCCAAACTCCCTACAACAACTCCTACAAGAATAACGCAGATCTAGAATAGAAACTGCACTGTAGGGTATAGATAATAGTTGGCCACCTGCCAAAATCAAGAAATGAAGCTCAATCACTCCAATACATTTCCTCCAATAGATCAGAGGACTCCTCCACTCAAAAAGGGCACTGAAATGTCTTAGATCTACATAAATCTAATCTCCACTTACTGCAGTTTGCAAAGACAGTCAAACCCTCAATAGGATTTGAGTTTTAATTGAAAGGAGAAGCTTGGCCTTCAAGCCAGGTAGTGGACTATGCAATACAAACGCTCCCAAGAGCTACTCAATGGGAAGAGGAGGAACTCGTAAATAGGAAATTCCAATGCTAAACAGCATTTTCAATCTAGGCTAAACAACCAAAGAAAGCTATATGGTCTAAACAGACAATATATCAAAAGATCATATCTTGAACAACCCCCTCATGCTGCCTTCCCCTTCCTTTTATAAGATGAGAATGTGCAAAACCCTAAACCACCTTCAATAGACTCATCCCTTTCACACAAGAGATATTCAAATAGAATTATGTTGTGCCTTATTGATGAGCACTCCTTTAATATAGCACTGTAGATTTGGTCAAGGTTGACCTAGTCAAGATGATTAGCCCCTTTCACACCTAAGGGTGCTTATTTACATAGCCAAGATTCATCCTTTTTCATATTTGGCATTCATTTATTCTTTATTAGGATTTTGATTAACCTCCTTTGCACATTTATTCATCTAACTATATTTTTAAAGAAAAATTAATATCCCTATTAGCTGCATTCTAATTTAGGAATATTACACACTATGATTGAGAATTTAAATTCTTGAACTCTTATATATGTGCTTTCTTAATATATGAAAATGTACCATCGTGAGTGGTCAAATAATTTGTGTACCATGTCATGGCTCTATCTTACAGCATCGTAATGAGTTTCACCTTCTTTATATTTTCATCAGTAATATGCTTTGTTGTCCATATAGCTTTGGTAAAAAAAAAATCTTCTCTATCTCTTATGAACCAATTCCTCTAAAAACAGGTAGCTTAATGTCATCATCCATACCTGTTTTTGGCATGTAAGGGGGAGGGGGAGGGGTTTGGGGGGTAGGAGGGGTAGGGGGAGTAGGTAGACTACCAGCACCTTCACTACTACTATATTCTGGCTTTGGCGATATCTTAGGTTGGTAAGGGGTATACTGCGGAGTTTCCTAGGAGTTCTCTGGGTATTTTTCTTCTTTTTCACCTTCAGATTCACTCAGTAAAGGTCTATAATAAGTCTCTAGGAAGGTCTTCATATCTTCTTCGTGATATATATTTATGGTATCTAGTCTATACTTTTTTCCACTTCATGTTATACTGATTCCTTGCTCATATTTACTTCTTCCTCCAAACGTAACTAAACTAACAGACTTCTGATTACATTCGAAAAAATCCCTTTTTGCACAAAAGAATATTAATCCAAGTTTTCAAAGAATTCAAATACTTACCTCACGGTCCTTTGAATAATACTCTCTCTTCTTTGTTGTAGGACACAATCAAGTCTATAGCGAACTCGGTAATGAATACACAAAATATGCTATCAATCCATAAATTAAAAACCCTTTAAATATTGTTGTTAGTACTCTTGAGTCAATGTATCAACTCAAGAGTCCACAGTATAGGTTCTTCATTCTTAAAGAAATACTTCCTTTTAGTCAACCTCGACACCTACTCATATAATTCACCAGGGAATGGTCTGAAGAAAATTTTGTATTGTTCTGTAAAAATATATATTTGCAACCAAGCTTCAGATGTTAAGTGTGGATTTCTCTTCTTTTGATCAACAAATTCTTGCTCCTTCTGGACTATCCAATCTTGAATTTCCTTCTTCGATGGGTTCCATGTCCACATATCCCTCAAACAAATCCTGGTCCTGGCAATGGAACCATTTGTTGATTGGTTTGGGCTTGACCCAAGTTCAATCTATGCTTCACACCAAGAAAACCCTTGATCATCAGCCCTTTAGGCAACGACCTGCAAGCATATCGCAGTCTAACTTGAGGTGACTTATGGGTGATTTTAGAACTAGGTTTCTATAGCCTTGAGGGACTGTGCGATGTGACTAATATATTATTCTACTATTATCCCTTCACATGCATAAACTTACTGTGATATATTAAACCCTTCACTTTCTTCACCACATTCAAAAAAACACATAAACAATTTCATAAATTGCATTGTTATAACAATTACTTCACAAAAATGGATATTAAGCCAATAGAAAAGAACACGTAAGAACGCAGAATATCTTCAAAAAACTTATTATTTTCTATTATGATGGATCTTTTCAGTACAGTCAATCCACCGACTTGCACACACAACTGCAAGTAGTCTGCACAGTAAGCTTCAGATCCTTTCCTTCACTACAAAATATAGATACAAACTAGCCTGTGACCATAGAACTTACAATGATTATTATCTTCATTATTTCTAACATAGCATTGAATCGATTTATATAGTATTACATAGTTACAAAACCATGTTCCAAATACCATGGGCTAAGAAAAATATAAGAAAATCTAACCAAATCCCATTACAAATGGAGGGGCTTTGACGCACTCCAAAGCCCCTAGGATACCACGTAGTATCTCCAAAATGTTGCATTGTGCGGTATACTTCACGATCCTTTCCTAAAAATGAAGTGACTTAGCCAAAATTTAGGCCAAGTTGGGTTGCGCCCAAAACATTCCGGGGCTAATTGAGCCCCTATTAATTAGGAAATTCCCATCACTAAATTTTGCAATACATCCAAGGCATCCTAATGACCTCATGCATGACTTGTACAATTTCCTAATTATACAACTGATAGTTCTCTTCCCTTTAACTCCAATATCAACTAAGCCTTCCTTAGAACTATCATGCAAAAAATATTTATAGATAATTATCAATTATCTGAATTATCACTGCATGTGAATTAAATCAAATTTAATTCACTAAACCTATCACTAATTCATCTCTCAGTTAGAACTAGTTAAACTGATTCAAACTCAAATAATTGAGTTAACTAATTAAAACTCAAAATAAATTGCAACTGGTACTAGTACATATGCTCAATTTTCTGACACTTTTGACCTATTGTCGAAAAGTTCCCTAATTTTTCTCAATTTTTTTAATCCTGCCAACAAGCATTGCTCTAGCAACGTTTAGGGAGTATCGTCGAAATACTGACATTTATGAAAATCATCAGAATAGTGATGTTTCGGGACAAAGCGTCAGAATTGCGACGTTTCGGAATCGATTGTCAGAATGGGACGTTTAGGAGCCAAGTGTTGGAATTGCGACGCTAAGGAAAAGCGTCAGAATTGTGACATTTTGAGAGTATGCATCGGAATTGTGATGTTTCAAATCCAGGTGTCAGAATTGCGATGTTTAGGAGCCAAGTGTTGGAATTGTGATGCTCCAAAAGAGTGTGTCGAAATTGTGACGTTCTGGAAGAGTGTGTCGGAAGAGCGACATGTCGGGACAACTCGTTGGTATTGTGATGTTTAGGAACAATGTGTCAGAAATGTGATCGGGTTTAGGTTTTAGGAACAATGTGTCGGGTCGTGTGATCGATTTGTGTGAGGGAACCCAAGGAAACACGTTCAGGACAGTTAGGTTGGGTCTGGTCGGGTCGTGCTGTGTGAGGCCACCCAAGGAAACGTGTTTGGTTTGGGTCAGGTCGAGTCGTGCCATATTGTGAGGGCGCCCAAGCAAACACGTTCAGGTGGTTCCAGTCCGGTCTGGTCTAGTTAGGTCGTGTCGTGTGAGGTTTCCTAAGGAAACGTGTTCAGGCGAGTTGATTTGGGTCAGGTCGTATGAGGGTGGTCGTATAAAAAATGCTAAGTTTTGACCACCCATGTTGCTTGTGCACATTTGTGTGATCCATTTCCATTTTCTCTCTCGTGCACCCTTCATTCAGGCAGGTCAGGTCGTGTCATGTGAGGGCGCCACAGTAAACGTGTTTGGGTCGGATCGTGTGAAGGAGGTCATATAAAAAATGCTAAGTTTTGACTGCCTGTGTGCCTTGTGCATGTTCGTGTGACGTAATTTTCTCCCTCGTGCCTTCAACGTTCAGGTGAGTCAGGTCGATTTGAGTTGTGTGATTGTGCCCAAGGAAATGCGTTTGGGTCAGGTCAAGTTGGGTCATGTTGTAATGTGAGGGCGACGAAGGAAACGCATTCGGGTGGGTTGGGTCAGGTCGGGTCCTGTGAGGGTGTTTAAGGAATGTGTTCGGATGGGTCTGGTTGTGTCAGGTCATGTGAGGGCACACAATGAAATGCGTTAGGCTGAGCCGGTTCGGGTCGGGTTGGGCCATGTGAGAGCACCCTGGGAAACGCGTTCGGGCGGGTCAAGTCAGGCTTGGTCAGGTTGTGCCGTGTGAGGCCGCCCAAGGAAACATGTTTGTACAGGTGAAGTCAAATTGTGTGATGGCACCCAAGGAAACGCATTCGGGTCGGGTCAAGTCTGGTCGTGCCGTATTGTGAGGGTGCCCAAGGAAACGCATTCGGGCGAGTGAGGTCAATTTGGGTCCGGTCTGGTCGTGCTATGTGAGGCCGCCCAAGGAAACGCGTTCGTGCAGGTCAGGTCAGGTCAGGTCAGGTCGTGTGAGGGTGGTCGTATAAAAAATGCTAAGTTGTGACCACTCGTGTTGCTTGTGCATGTTTGTGCAATCCGTTTTTAGTTTTTTCCCTCGTGTGCCCTTCGTTCGGGCAAGCCAAGTCATGCCGTGTGAGGGCGCCATAGGAAACACGTTCGGGTCAGATCATGTGAGGGAGGTTGTATCCAAAATGCTAAGTTGTGACCTCCCATGTGCCTTGTGCACATTCATGCGACCCGTTTGTCGTTTTATCCCTCATGCCTTTGATGTTCGAGCGGGTTGGGTCAGGTCAAGTCGTGTGATGGCACCCAAGGAAATGTGTTCGGGTCGAGTCGGGTTGGGTCGTGTTGTACTGTGGAGGCGTCCAAGGAAACACGTTCAGGTGGGTCGAGTCAAGTCGAGTCATGTGAGGGCACCCAAGGAACATGTCCATTCGGTTCGGTTCATTTCGGGTTGTGTGAGGGCACCTAGGGAAACACATTTGGGTGAGTCGGGTTGAGTCGTGTGATGGTGCCCAAGGAAACGCATTCAGGTCAAGCTAGGTCGAGTCATGCCATATTATGAGGGTGCCTAGGGAAACACATTCAGGCGGGTCTAGTCTAGTCCAGTCAGGTTCTGTCGTATGAGGCCACCCAAGGAAATGGATTCAGGCAGGTCAGGTTGGGTTAGGTCAGGTCATGTAAGGGTGGTCATATAAAAAATTCTAAGTTGTGACTGCCTGTGTTTCTTGTGCACATTTGTGTGATCCATTTTCCGTTTTCTCCCTCGAGCACCCTTTGTTCGTTCGGGTGGGTCTAGGGCACCATAGGAAACGCATTCGATTTGGATCCTGTGAGGGAGGCCGTAAAAAAAATGCTAAGTTGTGACCATATGTGTGCCTTGTGCATGTTCGTGCGACCCGTTTGTCATTTTCTCCCTCGTGTTGTCGACGTTCGGGTGGGTCAGGTCAGGTCATGCTGTATTGTGAGGGCACCCAAGGAAACGCGTTCGGGTTGGTCAGGTCAGGTCGGGTCATGGAAGGATACCCAAGGAACATGTCCGGCTAGGTCATTTCGTGTCGAATCATGTGAGGGAAACCAAGGAAATGTGTTCGAGCAAGTCAGGTTGAGTCCAGTCAGGTCGTGTGAGGGCGCCTAGGGAAATGTGTTCTGGTGGGTCGAGTCAAGTTGGGTCGTGTGAGGGTGCTAGGGAAATGTGTTCGGGCGTGTCAGGTCAGTTCGGGTCGGGTCGTGTGAGGATGGCCATATCAAAAATGCTAAGTTGTACTGACCACCCCTGTGCCTTGTACTGCACGTTCGTGTGTCCCATTTTCTGTTTGCTCCATCGTGCCTTCTGTTATCACTCAGATTGAACCTCAGGCTGAAGAAGGAAATTCCGAGGAAACCTTAAACCACGGTTAGCCAAGTATCTATCCCTACTAGGCCAAGAGAGGGCTCTCTCCATATATATCACAACTAATATAACTGAGGAAAGAAGATTTTAGGCTAGGTATAGTAGCTCAGGGTTTTGATTTTGATTGTATAGGGTTTTGCTGGATCAGGAGGAGTCAAACAACTAGGGCAAGGAAGTTAGATCAAGATTTGTAGGGTGTTCTATGAGGAAAGGTAGGTTAAATGTTTAACACTTTAGTGTTTCAATGGTGGTATTCTCAAGATAGTTGAGGAGCTATAAAGAGCATGGTGAATGCATGTTTTCTTTCTAAATTGAAGAAATTATAAATTATGAATGTTTACCCAAAACAAAGCATATAAATTATGGATTATGTTAATATAACTTGAAAACATTCATTTAATAGCAATGAAATTATGGATGAAGTAAAAAAACATTCTAAAATATGAGCACAAAAGAAGAAACTGAAACTAAACACAATACCACATGGATCCCATAAAAATAGCTGCAAATTTGATTAATGTACAGGCCAAAATTGATACAAAAATATGTCTCTTAAGATGCCAAAGCTTCAAGTGAATCCAACCTCTAAAAATGACTAAGAAAATACATGATATAGACCTCAAAACCACTCTCCCTAGCCTCAAGAATTCGAATCCATGAGATAGGAATCAGTTTCACCTACTCCCAAACAAGAAACTGAAGACTAGGAAGACCCAACAATTTGCCTCTAAAAGAGAGGAACCTGATTCATTTGACCTCTAGAGGACTTATTTAATATATCTGCCTTAGATAAAAATAAAAATATGACATTTACATTTATATTAACCTTTTACATCAGTAATTTCTTATTTCCCAAGATAAAAATTCAAACTGGGGTGAAAATAAAAAAATTGCTGAAGACTGTGAAAATTGCCATTTTCCTGGCAAACACGCAGCGCCATGACAGGAAAAATAACCTCTTTTGAAATAGGTCATTGGAAATCTCTTTGAGTCTAGTTTTTAAATATCCCTCCATTTTTCAAAATGGTGCTCATATAACCTATCAAAAAGTGAATCTCCCAAGACTGGTAAACAACAATGCCGAGGTCAGAAAGGAGGCATAACCATGAAAATTTGGTGGTTTTTTTCACTTTTGAAGGACTATTTATCCTCCAACTTTTATGACAATTGCTAGGGTTGATGTCTTCATCATTATTAACATGATGGTGGTAGCCATTTTTCATTTGGATGCTCCAAAAATGAGCGCGGCGCCAAGGGCACTGCGTGTTTGGCAGAATTTCTCTGTGCCAAAATTGCTCAAAAAACCAAAAATGTACTAAAGTGCCAAATTTTCCAAAAAATTGCCAAAATTGTAAGTTTGATTGTTGATAAAGGGCTTGAGGCATGAAGAAACACCTCAACAAGTATGTCTAACCTCTCCTTCTCCTTTGTCTTGGTCAAAGTTTGAATTTTTGCATTGGCGTGTCTAAGCTTTGCCCTTGCAATTTTGTCTCCTGCAGTAGTGTTTTCCATCCTCCTTTATATGTCATTCTCTGTTGTTTGTCTTCCTCCTACAATTTATTTTCCTCCTCTATTTGGCTTCCTCTCCTTTCTTTCTTCTTCCATATTTGCATTAGTTTCAAAACCCTAGGGAGGTGTGATGAGGTGGAATGTGAGTGTATGAAGTGAGGGTTGTGATGAAATTGGAGGAATTTGGGAATAGGGATTTGTAGTGTTTATGAGGGGTTTTACAATAGGGGATTTTAATGTAGGTAGGGTGTAGGGAGCCTAGGTAAAGGAAAACCTAGGACCTAGGGTTTTGAAATATAAGGGGACACCAAATTCCTTTAGGCAAATTTTACACATCAAAATGACATTTGATAAAATGGAGTGAATCAAATTTTTACTTACTGGCTTGTTAGAGGCATAAATACTTGTTGTTTGAAGGTTTGGAAGTGAATTTGTGAGATTTTTAGGTTTGGAAGAGAATTTTTGAAGCAAATTGGCAAGCTTGCAACACCCCTCGAAAACACGTAGCACTGTTTAAAATTACACTGCAATTTCAGTCAAATGCGCAGCACCCCTGGAAAATGCGCAACATCATTGTAACACCTTTTTGAAGATGACATTTGGAGGCCTTCCTAGTGTCCAAAATTAGGCCCCATATAGCTGCTTGGAAATACCTTGAAGTATAATTTCCAAATCTACCTTTGGTTTTCATATTGGAGTTGATTTACCTTATCAAAATTTAATTTTCCCAAGACTGGTCAAAAAGTGTTGAATGAGGGTGAAGAAATGCATAGTGCTAGTGTGGGAAACTTTTGGAGGCCTTCCTCAACTCCAAATTAATATAATGATAGCTCATTGGAAATATCTCTCTATCTAGTTATCATTTGACTCATCACACAAGTCATTTGGACACTCCAGCTATGAGAAAACTATGATTTTCCCAAGGCCACTCTGGAAGTGAAGAAACTCTCCCGTGGCACCTGTATTTTTAACGTTTCTCTCAAACCATGATACTTGTGTAAAAAATGAAGGTGGTTTTTCTTTAATGACCTATGGGGGACAAAAATCTTTCTCACTTTCGTTAATTTCATCTTTTTTTGGTCAAAAACATAGTTTGAAGCGAAATTGGCCCTATGAGTGGCAAATGGCTTGATTCTTGAAATTATTTCTTAAAAAATGATGGATACATGATCTTATGAGTTGGAATGGCCTCATACTTATTGATATGAGCTAACTTATGGCTCCTATTCTCATATGCCTCTTTTTCGTAGCAAACCCTAGCTCAGTGGGAGAGGAAATTAGGGTTTAGTGCTTGTGAACAATGATGACTATAGCACCCTTGGGAAAAGACAACTCCCTTTGACATTTGATGTGTTGGCATCTAAATTTATGAGTTGGAAGCCTTGGGGAGAGTGAATAATTATTACATTTGAACTGACTAAAGCAAATCATGAGTTTTTTCTAGGTCACCTTCACACCTTCTGTTGCCCTTTATTGAAATTGAGACAATGCGATGATTTGACCTAATGAAACCCTACTGACCTAATGAGAAATGAAAGAAAATGACTCAATGAGTGATTTTCACTAAAATTGAAATGAGAGCAAACTTGTTTTCAGCATGATGAAGACTTGGAAGAGGGTCAACTGGAATATACTTGTGAAGGAAAATGGGACACTTGACAAGGAAAACCACCACTAGAACAATTTTATATCATGACCTAATGGAATGATTGAAATTTTTTTAGAGTGAGACACCTAAGGTGCACATGCAAAACAAATGTTTATCCCTGGTAGAAGTATGCAAATACTAACACTAACATTGGCTACAACTGGGGATGGTAGCTCCTTGGAGGTGCCAAGAACACCGTAGACCAAGTCCCTATCCATGGGGAATGGAGTCAATAGCTAAAGACTAACTAAATACTAAAAAAATTACTCAATAAACTGAACTGACTCAGACTGACTAAAACACAACTGACAAATTGAAAAAGATGCTCATAATTGAGCTTATTCAAAAAAACCTACTCTAATTGATCCATTCATCACTTGATCGACTGAAATGGAACAAACAATGCAACCAAGTAAGAATTTTGGCTGCTGTTTGAATTCTCCACAAGTGCTTGCTTATGAGCAAGAAGAAAGAAATACTAAAAGGAAACTCCCATGAAAACTTGTCAACAGATCGAATCTTGATGAAATACTAAATCATAATCCCATCGGATGACCTCAAGAATGTTGCGCAAGGATCTTCATAGGAATACATATTGATTTCCAACCCATCTAATACGTTATTGCTCTGCTCTAGGTAGTCTTCGTACTTTGGTTTTAAAATTTTCCTAACATCTTTGTTTTCTTTATTTGATGACTGCAGCAAGTTGACAAAAGGATCCTGAAACTCGTGAATAACTATTTTTTCCTGATGATAAAAAAAAACAAAAATATTCTTCATTACTCTCCTGATATGAATGAAAATCTTGGTATGAGTTTTGTAATGAAACTCCTGCTGAATAAGACAATGAAGTTGGCTGTCGGATCAAGTTTATATCAACACTCTTTTCAGGCTCATAGTTAGCTAATGTAGAAGGAATTTTACTGCAGATATCATCCAACACATCAGCTATAGGGTCATGAAAAACTTGAAAAGACGGCTGTAACCTATTTTCCATTGGTTCTAATGAGATTGCATGACTTTCTACAGGCTTCTCATCCTTTTCTTTAGAGATATTATGAAAATTTTTCTTTAAAAATTGAAATGCTTCAAAACATAGTGGTACATAATCATCTTGCATCATTTGATCATATGTTTTAGCTTCCAAGCCTTCATCTGCAACCTAACATTCAATGGCATTCGGTGGCTGCAAATCTGGAGCTAAGGAGGATTCTATGTCACAAATTATTTCGTCAACCATTTAAGGAGAAGGTTTCTCATTAACAACTTGCTCAAGAATTTCATTATCTAGCTCAACCTCAACATAAAAACTGAAAGACTACTGATTTCTAATCTTGGAAAATTTTTCTTTCAGAAATTGAAATGAAGAAAAACATAAAGGAAAATATCCTTCACTTACATCAAAATTTTCAGCATTTTCCTCATCTTTGTCATCATAAATATGCATCGGCTGATCACTATAATCAAGCTGCTGAAACTGAACTTCCTCCTTCCACAAACCAACTGCTGATTGCTCTGCAATATTAGCTTCTGTTTGGAGAACATAATCATCATAATAATGATAAAACTTTTGAGAATCATAAATATAGGTAATTACACCAATCATACACATTATATTATCATATTGTTTCTCCTTGGATTGATCTACAAATCCATTTTCTAATCTATGGTGGCTAGGATTAGCAGGAAAATCTTTAGGGCTTGCAATCTCTTCTTTTTTTGGGATAAGTGGGTCATGATGATCTTGAATGGAAAATACATCTCTCATGTTGATCCTTTGCATCATTTTCTCTATTGTACTTACCAAAATGTCAAGCTTTACCTCTAAAGATGTTAGGTGCTTTGCAATGTTCTTCTTCTCTTCTTATTTCATCTTTGCCCTTCTGATCAACAGATTAACCTATACATCTACTGCATTGTTCTGCATCTCTTCAAGTGTTGCAAGGTTCCTTTCTCTCAGCTGAAACTCCATTTCTGGATCAAAGGCATCTGGGTAATGTAAAAGAGCTGAGCCAGGAGGGGGTCTTATATCAGCAAGTATCGAATAATAGACATGATTAAATCTGACATAAAAATTTTGTATTGTCTCCCCTAGCTATCTTTTTAGCTGGTCATACTCTTTTAGAATTAGGAAAGGGTTTTTTTTTACCACCCACCTATCGAGGAAAACTTTGAAGAACTATGGGAAATCTTAGATACTCGCGGTAGGAAAGTTTTTGAACCAACTCTTGACTTTGCCTTGCAAAGAAAGATCAAATAGCGTGATACTGACATCCTCTTCGTCAACTTCAAAAAGGTCTAGGAAATTCTAAAAATTCTGCATATGTCTCTCAGCAATGATGTTGTCATATTCACCATCAAACCTCCAGAGATATAGGTAATGATTTTCAGGGAAAGAATGGATTATAGGAGGTAAGATGAGTGGTTTGTATCGATCTGGAATTTTACAAGGTGTAGGAGTATGTACAGAAGTTGTAGGATCAGTCTTGATCTCTTTAGGCTCATCAATTTTAAGATGGCCATCATAAGATTCAGGAAAAGGATGTGGACCGAGATCAAAGGAAAACTTGGTATTTACACTTTTGGAATAGGTACAATAAATATTTTGATCATCTTTATCATACAACAAACTCCGAAAAACTTTCAGGATACTTTCAGGAAAAGAAAATAAGTAATTTACAAGAAAGAAAATTAGATCTTGAATATAATTCCACTTTGAATACCTGAACTTTGTGTAAGATCCTTCCATTTTCCTGCTGGCAAGGTTGATCCTCCAGTGGAGTCTTTACATCAAGTTGGAGTTGCCAGGTGAAGAGTTCAACCTTCATATGCATCTGATTGTTGTCCACCATCAGCAATCAGGTCTAAAATTTCTCGTTCTTTACCAGGGAAGATATGATCTTTTTCCTCACCAATGGAGTCTCCAAAATGTTATCACTCGGATTGAACCTCAGGCTGAAGAAGGAAACTCCGAGGTAACCTCAAACCACACTTAGCCAAGTAGCTAGCCCTACTAGGCTAGGAGAGGGCTCTCTCCATATAAATCACAACCAAGATGACCAAGGAAAGAAGATTTTAGGCTAGTTGTAGTAGCTCATGGTTTTCATTTTGATTTTATAGGGTTTTGTTGGATCAGGAGGAGTCAAACAGCTAGGGCAAGGAAATTATATCAAGATTTGCAGGGTGTTCTATGGGGCAAGGTAGGTACAATGTTTATCACTTTAGGGTTTCGATGGTGGGATGATCAAGACAAGTGAGGAGCTAGAAAGAGCATGGTGAATGCATGTTTTCTTTCTAAACTAAAGAAATTACAAAATATGAATGTTTACCCAAAACAGAGCATAGAAATTATGGATTATGTTCATCTAACGTGAAAACATTCATTTAATAGAAATGAAATGATGGAGGAAGTAACAAAAAATTCTAACATATTAGCACAAAAGAAGAAACTGAAACTAAACACAATACCACATGGATCCCATAAAAATAGCTTCAAATTTGATTAATATCCATGCCAAAACTGATACAAAAATGTCTCTTAAGATGCCAAAGCTCCAAGTAAATCCAACCTCTACAAATGAATAGTAAAATACATGATATATACCTCAAAACCACTCTCCCTAGCCTCAAGGAGTCGAATCTATGAGATAGTAATTAGTTTCACCTACTCCAAAACAAGAAACTGAAGACTAGGAAGACCCAACAATTTGCCTCTAAGAGAGGGGAAACTGATTCATTTGACCTCTAGAGGACTTATCTAATGTATCTACCCTAGATAACAATAAAAACATTACTTTTACATTTATATTGTCCTCTTACATTAGTAATTTCTCATTTCCCAAGATAAAAATTCAAACTGGAGTGAAAATCAAAAAATTGTTGAAGACTGTGAAAATTGCCATTTTCCTAGCAAACGCATAGTGTCATGACAGGAAAAATACCTTATTTTTCAAGAAACTTTTAGAGGCCTTCCTAGTGTCCAAATCCACTCCATGATAGGTGATTGTAAATCTCTCTGAGTCTAGTTTCCAAATATTCCTCCAGGTTTTCAAAATGGTGCTCATATACCCTATCAAAAAGTGAATCTCCCAAGACTGGTAACAGTAGCGCCAAGGTTAGAAAGGAGGCATAAATGTAAGGTCCCACCTTTCCCACCATCAGTAAGATAGAGAAGTATATTTCACATAATCACTAATACTCATTTGCACAAAATCCTAAAGAATTAGTCATTGTAAAATTGTTTCCAACAAAAAGCCCCCCTTCTTTTTTTTGAAAGATTTAGATAATACAAGAAACAACTGTCTTATTCACACTTTAGAAAATTATTAAATTCATTTTCACATTCATACCAAAAACTTGCAGACATAGGAAGCTACACCCATTAAATAGTTTATTTATAATTTATAGTAACATAAAAACAACAGTAACTAAGAATTTTACACTAACAATTTATATGCACAAAAGCTACAGCCATTCAAGATTTTTAACAAACACTTTGCAGACATGCACTCTACACTCATTGAGCCCTTATGACAAACACTTTGCAAGCATGCAATTAAAAGTCATGAAGACATTTTTTCAAACATTTAGCAACAACTAATTTAAGATTATTCTTCAACATATTTATCTCATAAAATTCAGAATTGAAACTTTAAATGTTTTCATCTTAAAACAAGGACTAAATAATCTTAGTCTTTCATCAAAGACTCAACAACAGGCGCACATAACTCATAGCAACAATCTTCCAAATCGCCTAGATTTCCGATATGGGTTCTGAAAATTATTTTTTTGGAATGAAAGCAGGGGTTGGAATGAAAGCAGGGGCTACATGACCATTAGGCACAGATACCCCCTGATGTTGGGCTGAATCGAAATAAAAACGCCCAGGAATGCGATTCTTGAAAACAACAAAATTTATAGCCTAAATGTTTCATTTATGACTTTTGTCAAACATATGGAATGAAAACTTACAACTACACCTCTACATGAGGAAAAAAAAACTCAGAGTTATGCTACTAAATTATGCTCATTGAATCACACATTTCTAAATCCACCATATGAGTTCTTGAAACATTTTACCATCCACAAGCTAATTCATTTGACATGATTGACAACTTTTTTGCACCAATTGCTACAATTTAACAAACATATGGCAGCCCTGAAAGCTACAGCCATTAAGGCTTTCTATCAAAATTCAACTTGAATAAAAAAACATTGAATTATTGATAAGAATATGAAACATAAGCCATAACTGAAATTTATCTCCAACTTACCTCAAGCATTTGATATTCCAAGCCATATTTTAGTTCCCATTATTTTTGCATTTTCTTTTAAGGGTTGAATCTGTAATTCCTCCAGGTATGTTTTGGGTACATGTCCATTTTCTTACTTCTGATGTAAGCTGCAAGTTAGCACTTATTCATGCATAAATAACATTACTCATTCATGTACTTTGTCAAACACTTTTCAAACTATCCTAAAACCATTTCTAAAACATGCATCTAATTACTTGAAACAAAACCATAAATCTTGAAATACTTACCCAAGTCCTTTGGAATTTATTTATTGCAATTAACTTCAACAATATTTGGATTTCCTTTCTCAAATGCTACAATACCAAGATTAGTACCATAAACTACACCAATAATAACTCCAAAATTGAGATCTAAGCATCCATACATATAGATTAATCTAGTCTTCATTTTTAACTAATCAATAATATTCTAGATAACATAAGCCTAAACCAAAATTAGATGCTTACAACAATTTAAATGTCTACTTTTTATTTTATGCTAAAGCTATACTATAATTTTAGGACAATGGAAATTATACCTGAAGATATATTCAGCTCCAATCATTGAGAATATGATCCACCTTCGATCCCTTAACCAACTCGTTTGAACCATCTGGTTTTCCACCCAACCATATCCAGGGAGAACTCCTCCCCCTGGAACCCCCGAGCTATAAAAGCTCACAAACAGTACCAAAATACAACAGTAGAGAGAAAGATACAAGGAAAACTAAGGAAGATAGTTTTCACTTCCTCTAAATACCACTCATGTTCAACCTCAATAGATACTTAGTAGATTAGTAAGAAATTCAGATTTTTTTTGGAAGTAATTGGATACTCTCCATATCTCTCCCTCTCACAATATTCCTCAAGTCTCTTCCACTCTTGGCATTACCCCCTCTCTCCTGAAATGAGAATACATGAGACTCCTATATAGGAGGAGCAACAAATTCTTGTCATAAAGGAGGAGTAATATGCATGCATTGTATTCCATTTAAAGGAGTGTAACTTATGCCATTAAGGAGAGGTATGCATGCCTTATTTAAGGAGAGTGTAACATATGCATTAAAGCGAGTGTAAGAGGAATATTTTATGACATATATTTAATGAGTGTAAGAGGAATATGCCATTCCTTGATGAGTGCATAAAAGAGAGTGTAATGTAATATTTAAAATAGAGAGAGTTACATAGATCCATGAGAGTCATGAAGGAGAGAGGTGTGAAGTGATTGAGGAGAGATAATTCCCTTTTAATAATAATATCATAGTCTCATAAAAGATAATAATAATATTAATAATATTAATAATATTGAGGATTAAGTCGAGATTGAACTATTACGATTGATTAATCATAAGTTAAGTGATTTTCCTTCAAGTATACTTGTTTACCCATTTATTGGAGGTGAATTACTATTTTTGGAAAGTCATACTTGAAATAGTAGAGATGATTTTCTATTTTTAGAAAGTCACTCCAAAATTGTTAGGAATGAGATTTTATTAAGGAAATTCATATGTGAACTGCCCATGAGTGGTATTTTTCTTCCGGATAATAGGGATTCCACACCCCTATTGTATGCATCTTCGTGCCTTAGTAGATTGAGGACTCCGCGCCCTGATCTACTCTAAAGATCCAAGATTCCACATCTTGATCTTTTTAAATATTTAGGACTCCGTGCCCCAAACATTTCATTATAGATTCAAGACTCCACGTCTTTATATTTCATGGATTTAGGACTCCGCGTCCTAATCATTTTATCATATATCCAAGACTCCATGTCTTTATATTTCATGGATTTAGGACTCCGCGCCCTAATTTCCATGGCTTCTCATCTACTCTGCTTTGAAACTTCGCGTTTCACCTTAAGGTACTGATTGTGAGCTCATACCCATCTGATGGTTCGTTGGTAAGGTCTTCTTCCAAGACCTGCACACATCACAATCTCATTGATCAAATAAATCAAATGAATTTCATAATTAAACTATTCAAATTTTACCAAATATTGTGCATGACTTCCACAGTCATTTATAACTTGAGCATCCCTGTTGGCAATGACCAAGTCCCCTGCCATATCATGCTTAGTACGATATTATACACATATAATCATACAAATAATGTATCATCCATAAATCATAATTAACCATATGTTCCACCTAACCATGATCATCCATGGATCTCTGTCTCAATTCTGAATCACCATTCATGTCATACACCTATGTCCAAAATAGGATACCAAAAGATAAAACACCGCTAATATGCTCTTAACCAAAATCAATTCTTGTGCACGCAAACATAGATATTATCATAAGCACACAACAACCAAGTGACCCAAACCAGGTCATAGCATATAAGCATGTACACAAGTATTTCATACATAATATTATATCATTATATCAAAATCATTGTCTCTAAGTGTCATCAAAGCTATCTCACTAAGAAGGGACACTACAAGAAACATGAAAATTTGGTGGTTTTTTTCACTTTTGAAGGACTATTTCTCCTCCAAATTTTCTGAAACTTGCTAGGGTTGATTTATTCATCATTATAAACATGATTTTGGTGGCCATTTGTCATTTGGATGCTCCAAAAAAGAGCGCAGTTCCAAGGGCGTTGCGCATTTGGTAGAATTTCTGTGTGCCAAAATTGCTCAAAAAACAAAAAATGCACTAAAGTGCCAAATGTGTGAAAATTGTAAGGTTACTTACTGATCAAGGACTTGAGGCATGAAGAGACACCTCAGCAAGTATGTCTAACCTCTCCTTCTCCTTTTTCTTGGTCAAAGTTTGAATTTGTGCATTGGCTTGTCTAAGATTTTCCCTTGCAATTTTGTCTCGTGCAGTAGTGTTTTCCATCCTCCTTTGTATGCCATTCTTTGTTGTTTGTCTTCCTCCTACAATTTATTTTGCTCCTCTATTTTGGCTTCCTCTCCTTTCTTTCTTCTTCCATAGTTGCCTTAGTTTCAAAACCCTAGGGAGGTATGATGAGGTGGAATGTTAGTGTATGAAGTCAGGGTTGTTGTGATGAAATTGGAGGAATTTGGGAATAGGGATTTGTAATATGAGGGAGGTGACAGGGGTAGTGTTTATGAGGGGTTTTAGGATAGGGGATTTAATTATAGGAAGGGTGTAGGGAGCCTAGGCAAATGAAAACCTAGGACATAGGGTTTTGAAATAGAAGGGGACACCAAATTCCTTTAGGAAAACTTCACACATCAAAATGACATCTGATAAAATGGAGTGAATCAAATTTTTACTTACTGGTTTGCTGGAGGCATAAAGAATTTTTGTTTGAAATTTTGGAAGTGAATTTGTGATATTTTGAGCTTTGGTAGAGAATTTTTGAAGCAACTAGGAAAACGCGCAGTGCCCCTAGCAAACATGCAGCACCGTTGAAAAATACACTACAATTTCAATCGAACACGCAACGCCCCTGGCAAACCCACAGCGCCAGTGCAACACATTTTTGAAGACTACATCTGGAAGCCTTCCCAGTGTACAAATCGGGCCCCGGATAGCTTTTTGTAAAGCCCTTGAAGTCTAATTTCTAAAGATACCTTTTTGTTTCTGATTGGAGTTGATTTACCTTGTCAAAAGTTAATTTTCCCAAGATTTTTCAAAAACTATTGAATGACGGTACAAAAATGAAAAGTGTTGGTGCAGGAAACTTTTGGAGACCTTCCTCAACTCAAAATTGAGATCATGATAGCTCATTGGAAATATCTCTCTGTCTAGCTATCATTTGATGCATCAAGAAAGTCATTTGGACACCCCAGCTATGAGAAAAATTTATTTTTCCCAAGGTCACTCTAGAAGTGCAGCAACTCTCCCGTGGCACCTGTATTTTTGACATTTATCCCAAACCATGATACCTGTGTATAAAATCGATGTTTTTCTTTATTTACCTATGAGGGACCAAAACCTCTCTCACTTTTGTTAATTTCATCTCTGTTTGGTCAAAAACATAGTTTGAAGCGAAACTTACCTATGAGTGGCAAATGGCTTGATTCTTGAAATTATTTCTTGAAAAATGATGGAGACATGATCTTATTAGTTGGAACGACCTCATACTTACTGATATGACCTACCTTATCGCTCCTTTTCTCATATGCCTCTTTTTCATAGAAAACCCTCACTTAGTGGGAGAGGAAATTATGGTTTAGTGCTTGTGAACAATGATGACTTGGGCACCCTTGGAAAAATACAACTCCCTTTGACATTTGATGTGTTGGCATGTGGATTTCTGAGTTGGAAGCCTTTGGGAGATTGAATACTTATTAAATTTTAACTGACTGAAGTAAATCATGAGTTTATTCTAGGTCACCTTCACACATTCTGATGCCCTTTATTGAAAATGAGACAATGCAATGATTTGACCTAATGAAACCCTAGTGACCTAAAGAGAAATGAAAGAAACTGACTCAATGAGTGATTTTGACTAAAAGTGAAATGAGAGAAGACTTTTTTTCAGCATGATGAAGACATGGAAGAGGGTCAGCAGGCATATACTTGTGAAGGAAAATGGGACACTTGACAAGGACAACAACCACTAGAAAAATTTTATATCATGACCTAATGGAATGATTGAAAATTCTTTAGAGTGGGACACCTAAGATGCACATGGAAAATTGTTTTGAACCCTGCTGTAAGTATGCAAATACTAACACTAACACCTTCAACGTTCAAGTAGGTTGGGTCGGTTCAAGTCAGGTCATGTGAGGGTGGTTGTATAAAAAATGCTAAATTGTGACAGTCTATGTCGTGTTGGCTCCGGTTCAGTCGTGTCATGTGAGATTTCCCAAGGAAATGCATTCGGGTGGGTTGGGTCGAGTTGGGTCGTTTCGTGTGAGGGAACCTAGTAAAATGGGTTTGGGCGGGTTGGGTGGGGTCGAGTCATGTTAGGGCGCCCAAGGAAATGCGTTCGTGCGGGTTGGGTTGGGTCGGGTCATGTGACGGCACCTAAGGAAACACGTTCGGGCAGGTCAGGTTGGGTCATGTCGCGTGATGACGCCTAAGGAAATGTGTTCAGGCGGGTCAGGGTGGGTCAGGTCAGGTCGTGTGAGGCCACCCAGGGAAACACGTTTGGGTGGGTAGGGTCGGGTCTGGTCAATTCGTGTGAGGGTGGCCATATCAAAAATTCTACGTTGTGACCGCCCATGTGATTTGTATTTCACATTCATTCGACCCGTTTTCTGATTGCTCCCTCATGCCTTTAACGTTCGGGTAGGTCAGGTCGGTTCGAGTCATGTGATTGTGCCCAAGGAAGTTTGTTTAGGTCAGGTTGGGTAGGGTCATGCCGTACTATAAGGGTGACCAAGGAAATGTGTTTGGGTGAATCGGGTCAAGTCAGGTCGTGTGAGGACGCCAAGGAACGCATCCTAGTCAAGTCGTGTCAGGTCGTGTGAAGGCACCCATGTTCCTTGTACACGTTTGTGCGATCCATTTTCTATTTTCTTTCTTGTGCACCCTTCTTTCAAGTGGGTTTGGTCGTGCCTGCTACCTCGTGTGACCCATTTTCTGTTTAGATTAAATTTTTAATTATTATTTTTTAATTTTTGCCTGGAATTATTTTTTAATTAATTAAACCATTGTTTAAAAAACAATAATAATAAAAATAATAAAATAATAAATATATGAAAAAATAAAAAATAAAATAATATATATATTGAAAGATAAAAGGTAAGCAGTTAATTCACCTATTTTATTCAGTACTTATTTTATATTATATTTATAATGTGACAACAGGTTTTATTTTTCAGTACTTATCAGAATTGCGATGAACGTGTCCAAACGTTGGAAATGTTGAAATAGTGAAGAAACTGTGTGAGGGTCAGGTCATGTCGGGTCAGGTTAGGTCGGGTCGTGTGAGTTCAGGTTAGGTCAGATTGGGTCGGGTCATGTGAGGGCGCCCAAGGAAACATATTCGGGTGGGTCGAGTCGGGTTGGATCAGGTCGTGTGAGGGACAAAGTGTTGGAATTGTGATGTTTCAGAGCCAAGTGTCAGAATTTTTATTTTTAGGAGCCAAGTGTTGGAATTGCAACGCTAAGGAAAAGCGTCGTAATTGTGACGTTTCAGGAGTATGTGTTGGAATTGTGATGTTTCAGAGCCAACTGTCAAATTTGTGACACTCCAGAAGAGTGTGTCGGAATTGTGACATTCCATAAGAGTGTTTTGGAAGGGTGATGTGTTGGGAAAACATGTAGGTATTGCGACGTTTAGGAACAATGTGTCAGAAGTGTGATCGGGTTTAGGGTTTAGGAACAATTTGTCGAGTCGTGTGATCAGGTCGTGTGAGGGCACCCAGGGAAATGGATTCGGGTGGGTCGATTTGGGCTTGGTTGGGTCGTGTCATGTGAGGGCACCCAAGGAAAGATGTTCGGGCGGGTCAGGTGGACTCGTTTGAGGGCACCTAGGGAAACGTATTTGGGTGGGTTGGTTCGGGTTTGGTTGGGTCGTGTTGTGTGAGACCGCCCAAGGTAATGCATTCGTACGGGTCGGGTCGAATCGTGTGATGGCACCCATGGAAATGCATTCGATTCGGGCCAGGTCAGGTCGTACAGTATTGTGAGGGCGCCCAAGAAAACATGTTTGGGCAGGTCGGGTCGGGTTGGGTCTAGTCAGGTCATGTTGTGTCAGACTGCCCATGGAAACTTGTTCGGGCGGGTCAAGTCAGGTCGTGTGAGGGTGGTCCTATAAAAAATGCTAAGTTGTGATCACCTGTGTTGCTTGTGCACATTTGTGCGATCCATTTTTTTTTTACTCCCTCATGCACCCTTCGTTCAAGCGGGTTGGGTCATGTCGTGTGAGGGCGCCACAGGAAATGCGGTCAGGTTGGATCGTGTGAGGGACCGCATCAATAATGTTAAGTTGTGACCACATATGTTCCTTGTGCTCATTCGTGTGACCTGTTTGTTTTTTTCTCCCTCGTGCCTTCGATGTTCGGGCAGGTCAGATCGAGTTGGGTCGGGTTTGGTTGGGTCGTGTGATGGCACCAAGGAAACACATTCTGTTCGGGTCGGTTCGGGTCATGTCGTACCCTGAGGGCACCCAAGGAAACCCGTTCGGGTGGGTCAGGTCAGGTGAGGGCACACAACGAAGGTGTCCAACTGGTTCGGGTCGTGTCAGGTTGTGTGAGGCTGCCTAAGGAAACGTGTTCGGGCGGGTCAGATCGAGTCATGTGATGGCACCCAAGGAAACGCATTCCAGTCAGGTCAGGTCGGCTCATGCCATATTGTGAGGGCGACCAAGAAAATGCGTTCGGGTAGGTCAAGTCAGGCCCAGTCTGGTCCGATCGTGTCGTGTGATGCCACCCGAGGAAATGCATTCAGGCGGGTCGAATCGGGAGGGTGGTGTTAAACCTTTAGTTAAACTGAGAAGGGGGGGGGGTGAATCAGTTTAACACATTCATGGACTTTTAAAACTTACTTACACCTTCATTTCATGTTCAAATTAATATGTGAGTAATCTTAGAATGTGAGAAGCAAGCATTAATGTAATGTAACAACAGACTTAATCTAAGAGCAGCAAGTATTAAGAAGATGATATAAACCACGTCAATACATAAACACCATGCACAGAGACACTAGATATAAGTGGAAACCCATAAAGGGATAAAACCACATCTTATTATTTTTTTGATGCAAAGGCAACTCCAACTCCCTCTCACCACTGATTTTCTGTAGGCACCAACCTACAGGAGGCTTCTACCTCAATTCTGCAAGCTACAAATTGCAAGGAATCTCCAACTCCCATCAATTTTCTGCAGGCAACAACCTACAGGAAGATCCTACCTCAGTCAGATAAAACTGACATCTATCAAGCTTCAATTTGACAGGGAAGCTCCAACTTCCTCATTCAATCAAAAAAAAATATTTGCTGATTTACCTCAGATATCAGCTCTGTTCTATAGCATCTCTTACTGCTCCTCCTTTTTCTTATCTTCTCTGCCTCAATTCTTCATACTCTGCCTTCTCTTACCTTACTCTTTCCTCTATTGTGCATATCAAGATTATATTATTTATAGAAATTCCCTTATGACTGTTAGCATTCCTCAGGGAATTTGAAATGGACAGCCATGCCTCTTTGCCTTCTGCCTTCTCATTTCTTTTATCAACTCATTCAGAAAAATATAACAATATGTATTAATTTCAAATTTATAGTGGGATTTTTGTTTTCCTCCGGGGACTTGCCAATGCATCACCAACAATAAAAAATTAATTACAACATTTACATTCCCATTTTCAGTTACATGAAAACAATTTCACTCAGCCCATTTTCTGGTCTTTGGCTTTGTTGGCTTTGTCTTTTCAGCTGTTGTTAAGAAACTATTCTGCATACTCTGTTCAATGTCTTCTGCATATTATCCAGCTTTATGTGCTTGTACACCTGTCAAATTCATTCCTGTGCATATTCCTGTTCACTGTGTATGTATACATGTCGAGCCCACATTTTCATTCCTTTATCACGGAAACTTATTTTATTAACTGAAGTACTTTGCCTGAGACTCTTCTCTTTCAATTTATCGCAACTGAATATAATAACCCCTTTCATTCTTATGTTCCCGAAACTACAATATATCAACTGTAAGTCTTTGCTCTTTAATTTAAAACTCAACATCTCTTACTGTTGGTTTCACGCATATGTAACTTTATATAAAGCCAAATTATGACTCTATGGTCCGGTAACAGATATTAATTAGATATCAATCTTCACGTGGGTTAAAACTTTAACCACTCACCATATGATATTATTTCACATCCATTCGAACTAACATTCAGGCTTCAATCTAATGTATCGCAGCTCATATTCACACATAAGTTCCACACTCATTGCATAAAGGAATCGCTTTATCATATAATATATATTCCTCGACATACATTACACCTTCACAAAGGTTTGGATCTACATTCAAGACTTTGGAACAAGACTCAGGGTTTTCGGGCCCACAATATTGAACCTTTTTCTATTTGCCGATGCGATTAATCGCAACTGGATACTTTTGATTGCAATGGTTCACTGTTAACTTCTTTGTACCGACGTGATGGTTCACTGTTCACTACATTGTGCCGATGCAATTTAAGCTGGAACTCAAACAAATATGAGACTCCTGTGTATAATGAATCGGGTCCGAAACTCAATCATAATCGGAACTTTTGTTAACAAGTTCCACTACCATAAGTTTCTCCGATGCGATTAGTGAGGGTCCCACCTTATGGTACTTCGTATATAGAGCACTGCACAGCGCTACATATATACTTTGGTCCCTTGTATACAAAGCGCTACATATATAAAGCGCTGCATATGTATAAACTTTCCGCTTCAGCTTTTATGTATCCTCCATCTTAGGTTAAGATTCTTGGAATTTCATGTAGGGGGTCCCACTTGCATATTAACTTTGGTTAGTATTCAAAAATTAACATAAGGTTTTGGGCCCACAGCTTATATATCCGCATACTGACTCATTTCAACATACATATATGAAATCAACCTCTAATACCTCATTAAACCAAAGGTTCTCACCCTGGCGGAGTTCGACCCACTATATATATATGCTCCAGGCTTACCCTTCGTATGATATATTATAAGTCCAAACCACAACTTTGGTTAGCGCATTACATGCGCATTTATATATATGCCACCACCGCACTATCATCTAACTCCATACCCTTCCATACCTATGGTTCCATTATCTCGTACCAACCAATATATATTAACATATATATATATATATATAATTTCCCGACCAGTGTGAAGACCAATGTATTAACTTTAACATAAGCCCAGCGCACACCTCATTTCATATAGGTTTCGACTTTATCAAAATATATAAATATATATCACCATGTATGCATATTCCCTGAGTCAAGCGTTAAAACCATTACTATTTGACCTGTATTATGTCTTGAAACCTTTATAATAAACAAATTATCACCGTGATCACCATTGAATATCAAAACCATATATTAAATTAAAATTTCGGCCCCACAACTAATTTCCTCGAGTTATCTCTTATCCATCGTGTGATCATGGCCACTGTTGATTCCCCAACACCTTTGATCAGACGGATAGAATGCTTATCACATTTTTTCAATCTCCGAGTTTTAACGCTCCAAATTCACGCGATGGACGTGGTTTTTACAAACCAATTTTGGCCACGCGTCAGTCCATAACATACATCGTGTTCAAAAAGTTGAATTCAACTTACTGCTTAAGGGCAGCGCGATATAGGCTGTTTCTTCTACCGAAACCATCGTCACTATTCCTCCTGGTTCCATCTTTGACTTAGGGTTCCAGTATTTTATAATTTCACGTCAATTGTTTATTAAACCTTCATACTTCATTTAAATTTACAGATTGTGCTTTATTCCATATACACCTAACCCCGCTGTTATTTAGCTTCTCGATTCCGCCTCTGCTTGATCATTTCAATGTTTGTTAATGGCTCTGCCTCTGTATTCTCTGTCTCTGCCTCTGCTTTATCATTTCACTGTTTGTTAACGGCTCTTCCTCTGTTTTCTCTGTCTCCGCCTCTGCTGCTCGAATGTTTCATCTCATGGCTCTGCCTCCTCTGGTTCTGCCTCCTTTCTCTGTCTCTGCATCCTCATCCTTTTACTGCCTTGCTTCTTTTGCTTCTTCTCGACCCTCTTTGCATCTTGCTGCCTCTTTTTCTCTCTATCTTCTGTGTTGTCTCCTTTGCCATCAATGATAACATTTCCAACAGTCTCCCCCTTTGGCATTGATGGAAATACACTTCCACCGATAATCCAATGCTTCCTCCAAGTCTTCCTCTGCCTAGCTTCTTTTAGAAGACCCTTTCTTCTATTACCTACTTTTCCTCCCCCTTTGACATCAATTGAAAAGGGTTGCACATTTCTTAGTGTAGATTTTGTCTTTGAATTTCCTCTCTCTGATTTGTGTTTATACCTTCTTCTTCTGACTTTGTACCTTGCTGCTCTAGACTGGTGTACGAGAGTTGTTGAGAGAACACTTTTGAGGATAATTGAACTTGAATAAACATTCAGTATCTGTCTGATGTAGTGTGCCAATACATTTATGTTGAGGAAGATTGTAGATGGAATATGTCTTCTTCTACAATACTCATCTGCAGTACAACATTTGTTCAATTGTGATGAATCCAATATATCTTTTATTGTTGCGGTACACCTTTCTTGCCTGTTGGTGATGATATGAGCTAGGATGTTGATATTACCCTTAATAGCTGAAGGTTCTTGTTACAAATGTGATCAATGAATCGACCAGAATTTGATCTAAGAGATCAAATGCCTTTACTGCTTGCATAATGTACTTTCAAAACAAAACCTTGAGGTAGGATGCATTCAATGTAGTGGTCAATATCACTTATCAACCATGCAATTCATTTATGTCATAAGGGGTATGTATGTAAATGATCACTCTCTCTTTAAATGGTGAAATACCAGCAGTTCCTTTCAGCTGAAGTAAGCTTGTGATGAATCAATAATATACTTTTGAGCTTCAACTGTTAGGTTAACACAACTCATCTTTCATACTGTTAGTATCAGTCTAGTCATACTACCATCAGTGATCAAAACTTCTCTTTTTGTATTTGCATATTAGGTGTCCCATACCGAATAAATTTCACCATTTCGCTAGGTCATGGATTCATTGATGGTAGTAATTTTTATCAGTTGTCCCTCATGAGGTACTTGTTGATTTTCCTTTCTATGGTCTTTGGTCATTAGTCACTTTTATTCTCAAAATCATATCAGTAGGTCATTGGATGGGTCTCATTAGTTTCTAGGGTCTCACCATGGTCAAATTAATGGGTCAAATGTCAATAAATATCAGCAAGTTCATGAGGAATTCAATAAGCTCAAAGTCACAGCACCTGGAAGATCAAAAATATATTTTATTCAGCTTGATGTAATTTTTGCCTCAAAGCCATGTTTTGAGGTGAAAACATGATATTTCATCTTTATTATTATTCATTATGTAATTCTATATCATCATGTGTAATAAGTCACAATTCAGAAGCTGTTATCTCCACAAAGTGATGTCCCTGTATTTAGAGAAGTTTTCCATAGAATGTTCAATGCCAAATCATCCTCCAAGAAGATCCATCAGAAAGAGCCTGGAAAGAGCTTTCCAACGATATACTACACTCTTAAAACTGACTTCTAGATTGAAATTTATGCTTAAGTGAAGTAAAATCCCCTAAACCCCCCCTATTTCCCATTTTTCTCCTTAAACTTTGTTTTATATTTATTTAATAAACCCCTTTTCCCCCTTTCTGATTACAAAATCGCATTATAAATTATTTTAATAAATATGCGATTTGGTTTGTAACCACTTCCGCTCCATGCCTTAGGACTTTATAATAAATAGTTTTATATAATAAAGTCCCACCGTATAAACCACTTCCCCTTTCACAACCCCTTAAACTTTATAATAAAGTTTAAGTTATATATTATAAATCCCCCATGGAAAATTGCAAATTTGTTTTGGAAGTTATGATTGGCCAATCGCTTGAAACTTCGATGCGATCAATCGCACCATCACCCAATCGATCAATCGTACAAAACTCCGATCCACCAATCACAAGCCCTCCTCCGATCACCCGATCGCACCTCCTCCTTCCGATATCCCGATCGCACAAAACTCTAATTGTGATCAATCGCAAGTCCCTTCCTTGATCCTCTGATTGCGACTCCCGATCCCCATCCGACCGTTGATTACCCCCACCGATCGAACGACCCACAATAAATCGCAGCCCCTCCTCCGATCGCATCGCAAATCCCTTATGCTCCGATTCGATTGTATAGCCGACACCCTTCGACTTCCGTTTGCGATTGGTCGGCCCCACCACTTAAATCTTCCACCCATTCATAAATATAAAGGCCCTCCTCCCTTTCATCGCATCGGAATTTTTTTTGGTTTGATTCATATATATCCAACCCCCAACCCCGATTGCGATTACGTTATATATTATATGTCGTATACACCTCCGCTCCATATTGCAATTGCGATTCACATACCCCGGGCCCACCATACAGTACTCCCGCCCGTGCATTATAAAGTCCTTTCCCTTTGTTAAAATTGAATTTGTTTTATTTCATTCATATGAAGGACCTCCCCCAATCGCATCGGCGATTTCATGTATATCACTCCACCTGCCCCCCCTTCCCGATTCCGATTGCGATTTCACCATTATTTGCTATATTATTTCTCTCCGCTCCCACCCAATTCTGATTGCGATTTATATGCGGGTCCCACCTCCTTCCTTTCCCTTTTCCCATTCAAAATACATTTTTTCCCTTCACAAAAGCATTATTTCGTTCTATGATATTTCAACGACAGTTTATTAAAGGGTTAGTATATTCAAAAGAAATAATGGAAAGTAAAGGAAAAGTTGGTTGACCGTGAGCTTAAAATAAAATAAAGATTGTTAAAACAGCAGAAAAATAGGAGATTTGTTCATCGGATTGCCTATTTTCGTTCATACATCCTAACAGAAAAATCTCCAAGTGGTCAAATTCAATGATGTCTCTTATTTTCAGGGGCAGATTGTTGTATTTCTTTACTATGATTGTATTTCAGTCCTTCAGCTGTTAAAACAGCTCCCTTTTCTTGTGGATCTATGTTTCCACATTTCAGCCTATTTAATGTAATTGTAAATCATTTGTAAAGCAGTCTGAGTCTGAGTAATAGGGGAATAGTGTGGAAGAACATTTATGTGCTACATTGTACAGTTTGATAGGGATTAATAAGAGATGCAGCTCTGATTTGTGGGATCCATGCGGTATGAGAGTTAGCATTTGTTTTTCTTCTTTGTTTCATAGGTGAATTGTTATGTGTTCCATTCATACATAAACATTTCCTTTTGAATGATTTCAATATAGAAAGGTAGAATCCATCTTCATATGCTCTGCCTTGCGAAATCATTCATGCTATGTGTTTTTTCTTCTGTTTGAAAAGGATCCATTTGTTGTGCCCTTTTTAGCTCCTCGCCAGTCTTTCCATTCCATCCTCATTAAATTTTAATTGCTAATTTTCCTGCCTATCTTGCCCCATGAAATACCCTGTGTCCTGATTTAATTCTCGGTTTCAACTGTCCCATTATATCCCACACATCCCTGAAATTAATTCATTCATTCCTTTATTCTATTAAACCCTTTTCCCATCATTTTATCTAGCCTAATATTAGTCCATTTATTGTATTCCTTTGAATATTTACTTTACAGAGAGAGCCCTCTCTTTTCCTTGTAGGGCTAGCTACAAGGCTGAGCGTGGTTTAGTTATTACCCTGTTTTGCCTTTTGCAGCCCGGGGTCCAGTTTAGGTGCTAACATCTCTGGCAACTCAACTGGGGAACTGTTCAAGATTGTATGTTTGTTAGTGTTATTTGTTTTATAAACTACAGACGGAGCCTGAAGTTATGCCAGGTAGCCTTTGAACTGCACATTGCTTTGCAGGTGCATAAGTAGATAAATGATGCTTCAGTAAATCTCCGGTCTAGTTTTATAAACATAACATCTGACTTGCAAGATTTTCCCTAGTACATCAAATAATTCCAGACTTTTGAAAGATGATGTTTAGATTTTTGCTAGGCTGCAAAATAAGATTTTTTTAAAATAGAAATTCGACCACACCGACTTCAAGAAGATACACCAGGGCTAATCCAGATCCAAATCCTCCCCCTGTGTTTGAAAATCCAAATCTTATACCAAGAATTGTCATAAGACAAGAAGGATCATTAAGCCCCAGACCCGTCTTCAGATCCTATACTTTGCCCAGTGAATGGTTTTTTGTAGAATATCTTTCCTTTGATGAGAATTTTGAGCTTTCTTTATTTAGGAATAAGTCTAAAAATGACATTGATGATACAATTTTAGATCCTGATTTCCTTGTAGATATTGAAGTCCAAAGAGAAAATACCTCCATTGACGATTACATTTTGAATTCTCCTCAGTCCATCACTGTAACTAATATCCCTGAGCCTTCAAAATCATCATGAACAACATTTCCCCCTCCCAATTCATCAGCATTCCCGTCAGTCAATTCCCAATTATCATCTCCTCCATTAACACCTCCCTCAAATCCTACAAATCCCGTCATAAATCCACCCAGAGTTATGGCTGCTAGGTATGCACCCCTAGTCTTACCCTAGATCCTCAATGACATGTTAGCTGACTATCAAAGAAAAATTCCTATTTTTGATGCCACTGAGAGCATCACGGCTCAGCAACATGTTGATAAAATGAATGACTTTTTTGATTTGCATGAGGTAGAAGCAGAGAATGTAACGATGAGGCTGTTTGTTCAAAGTTTCGGAGGCGAAGTCAGAAAGTGGTTTAGAGCCCTACCACCAGGCACAATTCGCATGTTGCAAGAGTTGCACACTCAGTTCCTGAACTGGTGGGAGGTAAAAAAGAACCCACTTCAAATTCTGTCTGAATATGAGAACATTAAAAGGAATGTGGGTGAAACCATGCAAGATTATTGTTTGAGATTCAACGATGTATATAATGCTATTCCAACTAATTTGAAGCCTCCTGAGGGACAGGAATTGTTAAAATTTCCCGATGGATTTGATGCTGACATGGCATATCAGCTGCGTGAAAGAGATCCGTCTTCACTTGAATACATGCAAAAGATAGCGGTTAATTTTGAATCAAATCTGCTGGCTAAAGGAGCACGAGCCAGAGCTGAGAAAAGAGTCACAATAAAAGAGGAGGCCTCTACTTCAGATAGTAAAATGGACACTCTGATCAGAACAACGGAAAAAATGGTTGATAGGTTGACCATTGCAGATAGACCTGAGCCTCAAATAAGAAATCCAAATTTCAGAGGGCAACAACCCCAATTCAGAATTAAACAGAGAGAGCCGAGAACGCAGGATCAAGTTGCACCACCACAGCAGCAAATTAAAACTCCCTTGCAGCAGAACTATGTGCAAGGGACAGATTCAAATGACGATGATCCTGTGATTGAGGCTAATCACTTTTTCACGGCTAATGGTGCACCCATTTTCCTTACAGAAGATGAAGAATACACAGTGGCGACTCCAGACATTCAAAAAGACAAAAATTTCATTTTTTCCAATGATACAGTACTGGAAGAAGAGTCTGATGACTATCAGAGAGGGTATATGAATTCTCTATCGGCTCAGCAAAGGCAGTACTCTTTAAGGAACAGAGAGGTTACATTCAGCCCCATTCAAAAGAGAAAGGAACTCCAAATGAAAAACGATGCACAGAAGAAAGGAAAGGAGCCAGTTGATCCTTCTTCTAGTAAAGAGCCTGTAGTTTCTAATACAGCAAATGAAAAGAACCAACAGAACACACTAAAGGAGCCAATAGAGAAGAAAGACCTTCTCATCAAAGAGGTAGAAAAATCTCCCTCCTTTAATCTAGAAAATGAAATCTCTAAATTAAAAGTGTCTATGCCCCTCATAGAGTTGGTGAAGAATAGTGTGTATAAAACTCAGGTGTCCAAATTCTTGCAAATAGATTCTATCTCTAATATGGTCAATGTAGAAGACGACTACCCTGAACTTATTTTCCGTCCAGCCAAAAAAGAATCTGAAGAAAATGAAGTCCCTCCTTTTTACTTGAGTCTTAGAGTACATGATTTTATCCTGCATAATGCTATGTTGGATTCCGAGGCCTCACATAATTTGATGCCCAAAGCTGCCATGTAGAAGCTAGGCCTTGACATCACTCGTAAATATCATGACTTGTATTCCTTTGACTCAAGTAGGGTCCACTATATTGGTATAATTAAATATTTGGTAGTGTATTTAGATCAGATTCCAGTAAAGAATGTCTTAATGGATGTAGTTTTTGTTGATGTCCCACCAAGGTTTGGAATGTTTCTATCTAGGTCGTGGGGTGAAAAACTTAAGGGAACCATGCAGCTTGACTTTTCTTATGCCAATATCCCTATATTTGGCCAATTGAGGAATTTATATAGAGAAAATAAAATGAAATATATGATTACCAGCAAAGACAAGCCTATAAATCATCCCATTAATATTGTACATACGAACTTAGAATATTTTGTCTTGTATTCTGATGGTGGTTTAAATGATGAGAATGTTCAATTGGTACAAGTGGATGAAATACCTGAGATTTCAAAGAATTTCAGATAGGTCCTCAAAAAGGAAAAGGAAAAAGCAGCAAACACTTCTGAACCTCCTGCCTGCCCGCAACAAAGCGACAATGAACAGCCAGAAATCAGCCAAGGTAAAGAAGAGAAAGAAGAAAATTTCCAGCACCTTCAAGAAGAAGAAGAAGGTCTGTGGAGTATGGATTTTGATGGAGTTGTTGGTAAGGATGGAGCTGGCATTAGAATATGGATTAGGAGTCCTTTCTTTCAACCTGAGAAGGTTCTGAGTAATGTTAGATTTTGTGCCTATAAGTTAGCTTTTGATTGCTCTAACAATGAAGCAGAATATGAGGCTTTGATTGCAGGCCTCAAAATTTTGAAGAAGTTGAATGAAAAAAGGATTTTTGCGTATGGCGACTCTGAACTGATAATCAAACAGGTGAAGGGATAATATCAAACAAAACATCCAAGATTGAGGGCATACAGAAATGCAGTCCTGGACATTTTGAAAACATTCCCAGAGTATACTTTGACAACAGTGCCCAAGATGCAGAACATTATTGTTGATTCTCTCGCCACTACTGCAAGTAACTTGAAGATTTCAATGAACTCCAACAATAAGTTTGAGATCTATGTCAAACATAGGCCTACTGTTCCAGACAATTTAAGGTATTGGCAAGTATTTTGGGATGATAATGAGATTAATGCACTTTTGCAGGGTGATGGAAAATTCAAAGATACTCCCATAGAGAGTAAGTATGAGGTTGATGATTAGGAGTTGGAAGCAAACCAGATGGACATATTGCAGCTAAAGGATAATGTAATTCCTAGAGGTCTCATACCTCTAGAGGAGCTTTTTGATCATGATGATGTCGCAAAGAAACCAAGCTTGGTGCCCACAGAGAAAGGAGTCGAAGACGTGAATATTGGAACAGTTGATCAGCCCAAGTTTGTCAAATTATCAAAGGCATTATCCCCTGAGGTAAAGGAGAAGTATGTTAAATTGATTTCTAATTTTTCTGATGTATTTGCATGGGATTATTCAGATTTGAAAGTGTATGATAAGAACATAATTCGACATACAATTCCTATCCAGCCGGATCAGAAGCCTTTCAGACAGAAGCTGAGAAGAATCAATCCAAAGCTGCTGCCATCAATTGAAAAGGAGGTAAACAGATTGTACAAAGAAGGAATCATAGTTCCTATTAGATTTTCTGATTGGATTTTGAATTTCGTCCCAGTGCATAAAAATACTGGAGAAATAAGACTGTGTATTGACTTTTGGAACTTGAATAAGGCATCCTTGAAGGATAATTACCCACTTTCGAAAATGGACCATATTCTGCAAAGAGTAATTGCAGCATCTTGGATGTCACTACTTAATGGCTACTCAGGTTATAACCAAATCTTGGTGCATGAGAAGGACCAAGATAAAACTGCCTTTACAACACCCTGGGGAACCTTCCAGTATGCCAAGATTCCCTTTGGACTAAAGAACGCTGGAGCCACTTTCCAGTGTACAATGGAAATTTCTTTTGAAAATGAAAAAGATGTTTTTCTTGTTGTTTATTTGGATGATCTGACCGTTTTTTCAAGTTTAGATGATGAGCATTTGCACCATCTAAGAGTGGTTTTTCAGCATTGCAGAAAATTTGGGATTTCTCTCAATCCCAAAAAGAGCCTTTTTGCCATGGATGAGGGAAAATTTCTCGGGTATATCATCTCTAAATATGGCATCCGCATAGGTCCAGCCAGAGTGGAGGAAATTTAGCTCATAGATCTTCCATGGAACAAGAAAGAGATTCAAGCCTTCAATGGTAAGATGAATTTTTTACGCAGATTTATACCTAATCTGGCTGAGCATTTGAGAGAAATGACCAATATGTTGAAGAAATACAGCACTGTTAAGTGGAGTGACGAAGCTATCAAGTCATTCAATCTGGTAAATTTTGCATTGTCTAATGCCCCAGTTCTGATCAATCCCGACTATACTCAAGATTTTATTATATTTTTGTTTTCATCTGAGCATACTATGGCCGCTGTTTTAATGCAAAAGAGAGATGGAGTAGAAAATCCAATCGCCTTTTTCAGTATGACTATTAGAGATGCTTCTTTAAGATATAATATTATTGAAAAGCAGGCATTGGCTCTTGTCAAGGCATTGAAAGATTTTAGGGTCGATATTCTACATTCACATACTATAGCGTATGTCCCTAACGTGGCAGTCAAGGATGTGCTCATGCAAACTAATCCAGAAGGTCGAAGAGGCAGATGGATAGTAGCTATGTTGGAGTACGATCTGGAGATCAAGCCTACTAAGTTGATCAAAGGCCAAGGTTTGGTGAAATTGATGGCCCAATCAAATCTGCGTGCTTTAGATATAAACCTCATTTCAACAATGTCGGAAGAGGAAGATGAAGGATTTTTTGTTCCCATTTTAGATATTTTTCTGCAGTCCCCTTGGTATTCAGATATTGTGTATGTTCTTCATCATCTCTCGCCTCCTCCAGGCATGTCTAAGAGTAAAGGTAGAACTTTGAAACTCAAATCTGCAAAGTATTGTATTTTGAACAGTGCTCTATTTTGGAAGGATCCGGGAAGCGTTTTGCTAAATTTCCTGATTGAAGAAAAATCCGAGAAGGTAATGCATGATTTCCATAAAGGTGACTGTGGTGGTCACCTGTTTTGGAAAAATACAGCGAACAAGGTATTGAGAGCCAGGTATTATTGGCCCACATTATTTTCTGAGTTATATAAAATAGTGATGAATTGTTATGAATGTCAAATTTTCCAAGGGAAGAAGAAATTTCTTCCACTTCCTTTGAAACCTGTTTCAGTGAACGCACCCTTTCAACATTGGGGGCTCGATTTTATAGGAGAAATACATCCTGCGTCCTCAGCACAACATCGATGGACATTTGACTGGGACAGACTACTTTACGAAATGGATCGAGGCCATCCCTGCCAGGCAAGTGACTGACACAGTAATTATTCAATTCCTGGAATCAAATATTTTATCCCGTTTTGGTTTCCCATGTAAAATTGTGATAGATAATGCAGCCGCGTTCAGATCAAAGAAAATTATCGATTTCTGTGATAATTCAACATCATGCTGGGCCAT
Organism: Pinus albicaulis; assembly: GCA_034641835.2. Lineage (NCBI taxonomy): Eukaryota > Viridiplantae > Streptophyta > Pinopsida > Pinales > Pinaceae > Pinus > Pinus albicaulis. The sequence goes on from CM076581.1 coordinate 1,518,491,420, forward strand.
TCAACAACATATTATCCACAAGGCAACGGCCTGGCAGAGTCATCCAAAAAGTCGCTAATGAATATAATTAAGAAAATGTTGGAGGCAAACAAAAGAAATTGGCACTGGAAGCTTATCAACGCACTATGGGCAGACAGAGTCAGAAGTAAAAAATCAATAGGTATGTCACCTTTTGAGTTGGTTTATGGTACTGATGCTATCTTTCCTACTTCTCTTGCATTTCCAGTTATGAGATTATTACAAGAAGTTGGCAGTGAAGATGATGACAACCAGTGAAGGATCAACCAGATGATCCACCTTCAACAAACAAGAGAAGAAGTGTCACAGAAACTGAGCCAATTGCAGGACAAGATTAAAAATATCTATGATAGGAAGACTAAAGCAGAAAAGTTTCTATTGGAGGATGTAGTGTTGAAATGGGATGTAAGAAATGAAGACAAAGGGAATCACGGTAAATTTGACAACCTTTGGAAGGGACCATACAAAATTACAGCATACAAGGGTCATAATGCCTTCTTGCTTTCAGAAATGGATGGCCAGGATTGTCTTGGAGGAGTAGAAAATGGTAGGCTATTGAAGCACTACCATTGTTGAAGACATGGATCAGAATCGTATATAAAATTTTATTTTTCTAAAAGAAAAGTTCAAAATGCATAGTCATTCAAGTTTGGGGCCTGAGGTGAAGGCTATAAAACTTGGATGATATGTGTATGGTTTGGTTTTATTTCAGTCTTAGTCTAGAGTTAGAGTCAGTTTTCATTTGTGTCATTTTTCAACAATTTTCACTCCATGCCCAATGGATAAGGCTACTTGTTCTACGGTGTTCTTGGCACCTCCAAGGAGCTACCATCCCCATTGGAGCCAATGTTAGTGTCAGTGTATTCATACTGCCATCAGTGATCAAAACTAATCTTTTTGCATTTTCATATTAGGTGTCCCATACTGAATAAATTTCACCATTCCGCTAGGTCATGGATTCAATGATGGTAGTATTTTTTATTATTTGTCCCTCATGAGGTACTTGCTGATTTTCCTTTCTATGGTCTTTAGTCATTAGTCATTTTTATTCTCAAAATCATATCAGTAGGTCATAGGATGGGTCTCCTTAGTTTCTAGGGTCTCACCATGGTCAAATTAATGAGTCAAATGTCAATAAATATCAGCAAGTTCATGAGGAATTCAATAAGCTCAAAGTCACATCACCTGGAAGATCAAAAAGATATTTTATTCAGCTTGATGTAATTTTTGCCTCAAATCCATGTTTTGAGGTGAAAACATGATATTTCACCTTTATTATTACTCATTATGTAATTCTATATCATCATGTGTAATAAGTCACAATTCAGAAGTTGTTATCTCCACAAAGTGATGTCCCTACCTTCATAGAATTTTTCTGTAGCATGTTCAGTGCCAAATCATCCTCCAAGTAAATCCATCAGAAAGAGCCCAGAAAGAGCTTTCCAACGATATACTACACTCTTAAAACTGAATTCTGGATTGAAATTTATGCTTAAGTGAAGTAAAATCCCCTAAACCCCCCCTATTTCCCATTTTTCTCCTTAAACTTGGTTTTATATTTCTTTAATAAACCCCTTTTCCCCCTTTCCGATTACAAAATCGCATTATAAATTATTTTAATAAATATGCGATTTGGTTTGTAACCACTTCCCCTCCATGCCTTAGGACTTTATAATAAATATTTTTATATAATAAAGTCCCACCGTATAAACCACTTCCCCTTTCACAACCCCTTAAACTTTATAATAGAGTTTAAGTTATATATTATAAATCCCCCATCACAAATCACAAATTTGTTTTGGAAGTTCTGATCGGCCAATCACTCGAAACTACGATGCGATCGATCGCACCATCCCCCGATCGATCGATCGCACAAAACTCCGATCAACCAATCGCAAGCCCTCCTCCGATCACTCGATTGCACCTCCTCCTTCTGATCTCCCGATCACACAAAACTACGATTGCGATCAATCGCAAGTCCCTTCCCTGATCCTCCGATTGCGACTCCCGATCCCCATTCGACCATTGATTACCCCCGCCGATCGGACGGCCCACAATAAATCACATCCCCTCCTCCGATCGCATCGCAAATCCCTTATGCTCCGATGCGATTGTATAGCCAACACCCTCCGACTTCCAATTGCGATTGGTCGACCCCACCACTTAAATCTTCCACCCATTCATAAATATAAAGGCCCTCCTCCCTTTCATCGCATCAAAATTTTTTTTGGTTTGATTCATATATATCCAACCCCCGACCCCGATTGCAATTACGTTATATATTATATGTCGCATACACCTCCGCTCCATATTGCGATTGCGATTCACATGCCCCGGGCCCACCATACAGTACTCCCGCCCGCGCATTATAAAGGCCTTTGCCTTTGTTAAAAGTGAATTTGTTTTATTTAATTTATATGAAGGACCTCCCCCAATCGCATCGGCGATTTCATATATATCACTCCCCCTACCCCCCCTTCCCGATTCTAATTGTGATTTAACCATTATTTGCTATATTATGTCTCTCCGCTCCCACCCAATTCCTATTGTGATTTATATGCGGGTCCCACCTCCTTCCTTTCCCTTTTCCCATTCAAAATACATTTTTGCCCTTCAAAAAAGCATTATTCGTTCTATGATATTTCAACGGAAATTTATTAAAGGGTTAGTATATTCAAAAGAAATAATGGAAAGTAAAGGAAAATTTGGCTGGCCGTGAGCTTAAAATAAAATAAAGATGGTTACAACAGCAGCAAAATAGGAGATCTGTTCATCAGATTGCCTCTTTTCATTCATATAGCGTAACAACAAAATCTCCAAGTGGTCAAATGCAATGATGTCTCTTATTTTTAGGGGCAGATTGTTGTATTTTTTTACTATGATTGTATTTCAGTTCTTCATCTGTTAAAACAACTCCCTTTTCTTGTGGATCTATGTTCCCACATTTCAGCCTATTTAATGTAATTGTAAATCATTTGTAAAGCAGTCTGAGTCTGAGTAATAGGGGAATAGTGTGGAAGAACATTTATGTGCTACATTGTACAATTTGACAGGGATTAATAAGAGATGCAGCTTTGATTTGTGGGATCCATGCGGTATGAGAGTTAGCATTTGTTTTTCTTGTTTGTTTCATATGTGAATTGTTATGTGTTCCATTCATACATAAACATTTCCTTTTGAATGCTTTCAAGATAGAAAGGTAGAATCCATCTTTATATGCTCTGCCTTGGGAAATCATTCATGCTATGTGTTTTTTCTTCTGTTTGAAAAGGATCCATTTGTTGTGCCCTTTTCAGCTCCTCACCAGTCTTTCCATTCCATCCTCATTAAATTTTAATTGCTAATTTTCCTGCCTATCTTGCCCCATGAAATACCCTGTGTCCTGATTTAATTCCCCTTGCCTAACCGTCCCATTATATCCCACACATCCCCGAAATTAATTCATTCACTCCTTTATTATATTAAACCCTTTTCCCATCATTTTATCTAGCCTAATATCAGTCCATTTATTGTATTCTCTTTTGAATATTTATTTTACTATGAGAGAGCCCTCTCCCTATCTTTTGTAGGGCTGGGCCGCAAGGCCGAGCATGGTTTATTTGTTACCCTCATTTTTCCTTTTTGTGAGCTCCGGGGTCCAATTCAGTGCTAAATATCTCCGATGGACTCAACCGGGGAACTATTCAAGATTGTTTGTTTTGTTAGGTCTCTCGTAATTTATTAGCAAGATTGGAAGTGTCCAATCACGTAGTTAACACAATCCAAACCAACTTTGGGATTCTGTGATCTAGCCTTCCCGAAACCCAGGGAGAGGGATCTCTCCAATATGTACAAAGATGGATATTGTCTTTAAAAAGCTTAAGGTAATGATATTAGGCTAGTTATGAAGGCCAAGGGTTTTGTTTTGTTTTGGATGGTTGAGCATGAAATGTTACTTGAGGGGAAAGTCCTAAGTGAAAAAAGTTTCAAAAGTGAGAAGTTGCAAGCAAGTAGAACAGTTTTGGCAGATAGATAGATATAACGCTGGTTTTTAGTCCATTGGGCTATGGAGTCATATCTGGGCTTTAATTGAACAACAACATCAAGTGTGATTCAAGGGGAAAGTCATCTATACCACAAGATTATTGAGATTAAAATGATGAAATGGAAACATTAAAATGTTGGAGGGGTGGAAACTGATAATAATTTCTCAGAGGATTTATAGTCAGTCCAAACAAGAAAAGCCTCTTAAGTAACTATTTTAAAACCAACCAAGGACAGGGTTAACCATAGACTTCTTGGGCAAGTTCTTATTAAAGCAGCTTAATTGACAAACAATCCGGTAATCCACATAATTACCTTCAGAAAGTATGAAAACACATAAGAAAAACAGAGTGTAACTTAAGATTAGATAAAGTACTTTTAAACCTAGTCTTCTTTCAGTCAACACCAAGGGAAACTTTCAGAATCTGCCTTTGGAGAAAAGAATCTAGGAATCAGGGAAAACCATATCTTCTCTAGTCTAACTTTAATAGCAAATAATGGAAATAACATTCGAGAACAATGTTTGAGAAAACAGAAGGACGAGGGAACGCCAACATTCCTAACCGTTTAAACTGTATTGAATCATTCTTAAATAAACAAATCTGAAGAAAACATTAAGATAAAGATTTCTCAGCCAGAGAAGGTTACTGCTATACAGAAAATCCTAACCCTATTTAAACTGTTCTTTACAGAGGGAAAATGAACAATATGGAATACATAGAAGGAAAACGATTAACAAAGAAAGAAGCACTTCACCAGTGATAAAGACCAGGATCCCAAGAAACAGCTTTTATATTGATGTCAAACCAGTTACAAACTTCAAGTCCAATGTTTCAGTTCAACAATCATCTTCACTATTCAATCCTAACTACTCTAGTGCAAACAGAGCTTCAAGGGCCAGTGAACACTATGTACAAATAGAAGTCTCGAGCTCAAGTGTATTTCAAAGTTCTGCAACCAACAATTTCTCATCTTCTGTAGAAGTACTTATAGGAAGATGAGGAGGTGAGATTTTAACAAAATATCTCAAGGACAATTAATGTAGAGTGAAGACTTCTCGGCCCTTTGAGAGGCTCGGGGGAAGAATTTACAGGTGGATCGCTACATTAACTGTTTCACAATAAATATCAAAGCTCGGTGGAAGCTTTGTTTGACTTTGAGGCTCTGTGTATGTTTTGGAGTAACTCTGCAGATATTTATTCATTGGTCTCCTTGCAAAAATAACTTCTTGGCAATGCTGGAGGCAGATATTTCTTCGAGCAATAACTTCGGCCTCTGTTCTGAATGGTTTGAGGCGACAGGTGGCTCTTTGGTAGCTGAGGAATCAATTTGCCTCAAGTTGTGGCGGTGGAGGCTTTCTGTCTGATAAAACACTTTAGGTTTTCTTTAAACTGTATTTTGAGTCGGGGATTAGGCTTTTGATAACTGTCTTAGCCGTAATCCCCGTAATACTGTCTTCAATCTTCTTCTGCTATGCTTTATTCTCAAAACTGATACTCTTTAACTGTTCTTTCGAATAAAACAGTGTCTTGTCGATGTGCAGGGCCGCGCTGGGCTTTTCGGCATCAATGCTCATGAAACATTGACAAATCATTGAATCCAACCGTGTGAATGGTTCCTTTTAGTAGCTTCGAAGGCGCAGGAAACATCTTTCCCAACCCTCGGCTTTCTTTGTGATACAATGGAAAACCATTGAAAACACCTGCATAAAACAAAAAACAATTAAGAAATCCTGCGAAATGGGTTAGACTGCTTCAGAAGGCAGGAGAGGAGCGTAGCCGTCGGATGAAGGCAACCAACGGTGGAGATCTGCATAGAAAGGCAAAAAGGATAGCGGGAGAAGAATAAGGAGGAGCAGTTTTGGACCGTCTGATCTAGACACGTGGACGGTCCAGATCTAATCGAAGGGTCTCAATCGGGGGTGGCAGAAAAGGGGATGTGATTGAAAATTCCAATGCGATTAAGCGCTGGCCGTTGATCTGCAGATCAGATCGACGGCGGAAAACGAATCAGCGGGTTTTAAAATGGCGGTAAGACTTTCGATCGGAGGGAATAAGGACCGTTGGATAGGCGGGAAATGGACGGCCCAGATTTAATCGGAGGATCGCAATCGGGGAGGTCACAAAACAACATGCGATTGAAACTTTGCGATTGAGCCCTTTGCGATTGAGCGCTGGTCATTGATCTGAGGACCAGATCGACGGTGGGGAATGAATCGGAGGTAATTGCAAGGGGGTGAAACATTGTGATGCGATTTTGCGCGGACCGTTGGATCAAGGATTAGATCAACGGTCAAGAATAAATCGGAGGGAGAGCAGGATCGGAAGATCGGAGGTATGGACTGCGATTGATCGGAGGGCACACTTGAAGCATTGCGATTGTGATCAGGCGGGGGGCCGCGATTAGCGCTCCACCGTCAGATCTCCGCGGAAGATCAATGGTGCGGAATGCATCGCCAGACTTATTTTTATAAATAAATCGCATCGGAGTTTTGACTATTTACAAAGGATTTGTGCACCCGCCCGACTTCTGATTGCGATTAGCACTTGGGACTTAAGTGCTTGGTCCCAGCGCCGGGGCATGTGCGGGGAAGTGGTTTGAAAGGGGCTAGCGGGAGGGGGCTTACGCCTATATTAAGGTCGGAAGGTGGGTTTTGGCCTATTTAAATGGAATTTGAAGGCCAAGGAAGGGAACGATAGAGGGGTAAGGGGGGAAAATGGCCAACAAAGGTTAGGGTAAGGATTTAAAGGGGATTTTGGGGGTTCGGCACAGCTCAAAAGAAGTTTTAAACCATGTCAGGAGGATTTTCATGAATGGAGGGAGAAACTTATGAAAAGTAGGGAAATAATATGGAGAAAAGGGGAAGTAAATGAAGGTTAGTTATGAGTGGGAGAAAAGGGGAAAAATGATGGTTTCTTCAGCAGTTTCTTATAGGAAATCAGCAGAATTAATAGGAACAGTAATGAGGATTTTGGACAGAGGCAGGAGGCCTTAAAGAGACTTCAAGAGCCAACAACTTTTTAGTGATAAAATTTGTTCCTTGGAGGCTCAAAAAGATCTTAGCCACCTTTTGGTATAACAAAATATTATAGGTGGCTAACAGTGGCTCCACTTGGGGATGGTGCCTTCTTGAAGGCATCAAGAATTCAAACTTGATTTCTGGGAGGCTGATTAGTTGCCTCATCCATTGGGTTGTCCTTCTGTGATTGAATGATCTTCTTCTAAAAACATATTTGGCAGCCATGAAAACAATGGACCTTTATCAACCAGCTTGCTACCTACCCAATCCTACAGATCTAGCATTTTTTCTTCATCAGAGTGCACTTGGATTGGAAAACTCTATTCACAACATTTTATTCTTTTGAAAGCAGGAAATCTAATCTACTTTTACTCCTTATTTCTCCCTGAACTCAGATTAAACAGTTGAGCTCAGATATTTCTCTACCTAGTCTACTGTCTGTTGGGATTAAACAGTCCAACAAACTTTCATTCTCTAAATTCTACAACATAAATTTAAAAATAGTCAAGTCAAGATTGAGCTGTTCGACTTGCTATGATCTATGGCATAAAAACAAGCTGCACATAGATTATTATTTGCAGAAATTGAACATCAAAAATTGAAGGCTTAAGATCTGAAAGCTTCTTATTATGGTCTTCTCTCTTTACAGCTTTGTTTTTAATTTTGTTTTGAGCTGTCTCTTTCTTGATATCTGATTCAGATTTTGGGCAAATTAGAACCAGTTTTTCTCTTTTATGACTCAGAAAAATAAAACAGTTTTGAGTCATCTCTCTTTGGAAACTTTGGTTCAGATTTTGAACATGTTTGAACCTTTAATTTCTATCCTAATCTACCCACCGATAAGCCAAGATTAAATGGTTTGGAAAATCAAATTCACTACCCTATTAGTAGAAAATTGAAAGCTAATTAGTCAAGATTAAACAGTTTGACTAACTAGAAGTGTGTTTTGCAGGAGTGGCATTTAAGCTTGCACACTTTCAGATTTATTTCTCTTTTTGGCATGGGGCCGTGCCTTTCTTGTTTTTCATTTCTGCCCTCTTTTCTTTCTTTCTTTGTTTTTGTATTTTTTGATTTTTCATAACTTTGAATGCAATGGTGGATGAAATATTCATAATGAAAAAGAAAAAAGAAGGCTTAAAAACATATCATGAATCAAGAGAAGTAATGTTTGAGCATCCTGCCATTGACAGGACCCCCAAACAAATTTGTTCCATCCAGCTCTTGTAAGAAGAATGCATTGTTTCCAGCAACTGAATGAATAGAGTAAGGGCCAAGCCATAGATTGTCAAATTTACCATGCTTTCCCTTATCTTCTCTCTTTGAGTCCCACTTTAAAACTTTGTCCCCAATCTTGAAATTGTTGGCCTTTGTTCTTCTGTCAAATATCTTCTTGATATGGTCTTGCTTCTGTAATGCTTTGTTGTACACTTCCTCTCTGGTTTGCTGAAGATGAATGGTCTGATTTATTCTTCTGATTATGTCATTTTCTTTAGTCTGCAACTCTTGAATTAACTTCATAACTGGTACACCAAGGCTGTTAGGAAAAATTGCATCTGTACCATACACAAGCGGGAAGGGTGACATACCAATAGATTTCTTCAAAGTTAATCTGTCAGCCCAAAGTGCATGGATCAGCTTTGTGTGCCAAGACTTCTTGTTGTCCTCCAACAGTTTCTTTATTATGTTCACTAAGCTTTTGTTGGAAGACTCTGCAAGTCCATTACCTTGAGGGTAATAGGTTGTGGAGTGTCCCAAGGTTATCTGGTATTTGTGACAGAAATCCACCATTTTCTTTGATCCAAATGCTGTTGCATTATCTGTGATGATCTTGGTAGGGCAGCCAAATCTGGAAAGGATATTGGTTTCTATGAATTTTATGATAACCGAATCATTGGCCTGCCTACAAGGAATGGCTTCTATCCACTTAGTGAAATAGTCTGTGGCGGTAAGAATCCACCTATGCTGGGCAGAGGATGGTGGATGAATCTCTCCTATGAAGTCAAGACCCCACCGTTGAAAAGGAGCTTCAACAGTGATTGGATGCAGAGGAAGGGGTAATAATTTTCTCTTGCCCTCAAACAATTGGCATTTATGGCAAGTAGTTGTCATTTTGTGAACATCAGGAAAAAGGGTGGGCCAATAGAAACCAACCCTCAAAATTTTGTTGGCTGTTGACTTCCAGTACAAATGGCCTCCACACTCTCCTTCATGAAATTCCTGCTTAACCTTCTCTGCATCAAACTCAGGCAAACATTTAAGCAATATACCACTAGCGTTTTTCCAATAAAGACACCTATCTACAATGCAATAGTTTACTGCTTTCTGTTTTAAGAACCTTGCCTTTGTTTTCGACAAACCAGGAGGTGTATTTAAATTAAGCAAAACATAAACGATATCAGCATACCAAGGAGAATTCATAAAATGGTTTTCAATAATGGGAGTTGAGAATTCTTCTTGGCTGTCCAAAGCATTAATCATATTAATATCAAGAACTTCAAAATTGGATTAAGCCATTAATCTAGCTAGACCTTGGCCTTTGATGAGTTTAGTGGGTTTTATCTCTAAATCATATTCGAGAATAACAACAATCCACTTACCTCTCTTACCATCTGGGTCCTGTGTTAGAATGTCTTTAACAACCGAATTAGGGACAAAGGCAATGATGCGTGAGTGAAGGATGTATACTCTGAAGTCTTTCAATGCTTTAACCAAAGAAAAACCTTGCTTTTCCATAATATTATACTTCAAAGGGGCATCCCTCAATGCCTTGCTAAAGAATGCAATAGGATGCTCTTGTCCTTGTGGATTTTTCTGTAAAAGGACAGCAGCAATGGTATGTTCTGATGCAAATGAGAAGATATAAAAATATTTTGAAAAATCAGGGCTTATGAGAACCGGTTTTTTGGTTAATGCTTGTTTCACCAGCTCAAAGGATGTCTTTGCTTCCAAGGTCCATTTTATCCCTTGCTCCTTCTTCAACATGTTTGTGATATTTCTAAGGAGCTCAGCTAGGTTAGGGATGAACCTTCTCAAAAATTTTATCTTTCCAATGAAAGACTGCAACTCTTTGATATTTCGAGGATGAGAGATTTGAAATATAGCCTCAATCCTCTTTGGATCTATCTTTATACCTTCTTCTGAAATAATGTGTCCAAGAAGCTTACCTTCTTGGAGACCAAATAGTGTCTTCTTAGGGTTTAAAGATATTCCAAACCTTTTTCACTTCTCGAAAACTTTTCTCAAATGTTCTAAATGTTCTTCATCTTTTTTTGAAAACACAGTGACATCATCTAGATAGATAATGATGAAGAAGCCCAATTCTTCCGAGAATGCTATGTCCATGACTCTCTGAAAGGTTGCTCCAGCGTTCATTAGACCAAAAGGCATCTTCACATACATGAAAGTGCCCCATGGAGTAGTGAAAGTTGTCTTTAATTGATCAGCAGGGTGAACTAAAATCTGATTATACCCTGAATAGCCATCAAGCAACGAAATCCTTTTAGACCCCACCACCCTTTGTAAAATGTGATCCATTTTTTGGTAAAGGGTAGTTGTCTTTTAACGAAGCTTTGTTTAAGTCTCTAAAGTCTATACAAAGCCTGATTTCTCCAGTCTTCTTCCTAACGGACACCAGATTAGATACCCACTCAGAATATCTAATAGGGACAATAATGCCAGCATCGTGCATCTTCATGATTTCCTTCTTAACCAATGGAAACTGGACAGGGTTTATTCTGCGCAGTTTCTGTTTGAATGGTTTTTGGTTTTCTTTAAGAGGGATTTTGTGCTGTATTATTTCAGTGTCATAGGATTTAAGATCTTCGTAACTCCATGCAAAAAAATCAGAAAATTCTTTGAACAGCTCTATGTATTTGAGTTTAATGTGAGCTGGCAAAGTTTTGGACAGTTTGATCATTTTCGGTTTTTCCTCACTGCCTATATTGCACTCCTCTACTTCAGTCTCTACAGGTTCCAGTTTTGGTTCATTGGCCACATCGTTAAAATCGAACAACTCCTCTAAAGGCGTTAGACCACTCGGCAAATTTTCATCTTTAGAATGCAGAGTTTGTAATTCTTCCGTTTCTAACTCTGCACTTAATTCTGTTTTTCTCCTAAGTTTGCTAGACAATAGGTTAATATTGGCAGGTTGAGGAGACGATTCTTCTTCACCAAGAAATTTTTCTTCACCGCAGTCTGTATCATAATCTGAATCTGAACTGTGCAGTTCGAACTCATTTCTGAATTGCATGAAGTCTTCTATTTGTTTGTCATTGTTAAACACTTGCCAATATTTTTCGTTATCAGGCACTGCCGGTCTAAATTTTATCGTAGTTCTGTTTTCTCCAGTCTCATATGGCGTTAGACATGTCCTGGCCGCAAAAGCTAAATTGTGGGCCATAATGTTCTTTTTCCTTGGGATGAACCTCAGGTTTGACTCCTTAAATGTTGTCAACAGATCCATGACATCATTCCGATAGGCTCTAAGTCTGGGATGATTCGCATTATACTCCCCATTGACTTGCCTAATGATTAACTCAGAATCCCCATACACATTAATTCTTCTGGCTCCTAATTTCTTCAAGAGATGCAAGCCTAAGAGAAGGGATTCATATTCTGCTATGTTGTTGGAACACTGAAAGTTTAATTTGCATGAGATGCATTCCGTGTGGTTGTTTTCAGTGTTAATGATCCAAACCCCTGCACCAGCATTATTTCTAGTGCATGACCCATCAAAATACATACTCCATAAAGGACTGTCTTCGGTTTCGTTTGTTTGGCGATTGTCCTTTTTAACTATGGTGCCTTCTGACTGTACATGATTAGCAGCACCCAATTGAATTTGTTTTGACTCCTCAAATTCTTCAATAGATTGAGGGATGATGTCAGAAATGTTAGGGGTATTTTCTGGGTCGTTAAGTCCTAAAAACGATGGACTCATAACCGGTAAATCAAGACCTATGCTTTGTTTACTAATGTTTTCACATGTGGCAAACTGTTTGGACACTTCTGCGTTATTATACTCTTCTTCCCTGTCGGCCTTTAATTCTGTTAAAGTGACTTGCTCACTAGGAGTTTCATTGTTAAACATGATAAAAGAATCAAGGCCTGTATTGACATAATATATAGGAGAGTTTCGTGGTCTGTCTTGACTTGTAACCGTGTATTGCATATGAGACTCCCTGTAAAGTCTTCTGGTCTGATTGAAAACCGGGATGGTCGCATATGTCATGTCCATCCGCATAGTCCCCTGTAACTTAGCTCCCCAGGATCTTGATAATAGCATTCCATACTTTTGGGGGACATCAGCCACAACAATGTCCATGAGTAAACATTTGGCTGGAATCTAGGCTAGGTTAACACAGAGGTCTTTGATCAATCCTAGACATTTTACTCTATTTGAGTAAAAGGAGTATAGGTATTTGTAGGGTCTGGTAATTTCTAAACCAAGGCTCTCCATCACAGCTTTAGGCATTAAATTATGAGAAGCCCCGTAATCATGCATAGCGTTGTGTAGAATTTTGTCATGAATGTTCAAACTCACATAAAAGGGAGGAACTGGTCCTTCTTGAAACTTCCCTTCAATCTTAGGGCCAAAAATCACCTCTGGTAGGTCGTCACTAAGATTAACTGTATCTCCATTTTCCTCTATATTTAAAGCCTTCAAAATTTGGTTCCTATATACATGTTGGGCAGCTAACTCGGTTAATGGAACAGAGATTTTGATCTTTAAGATTTCCTGTTCCAGGCTGAAAGGGGTTTGATTCTTTGAAGCACTTGTTTCAACCTTATTAGTTGTCACTCTATCAACAATTACAGCTTGCTGATTTGTTTTACTTGACACAACTGTTGTAGAAGGAGTACTAGCTGAAGTGTTAGTACTGCTGATGTCTTCACTCTATTTTTCAGAATTTTGAGTGTTTTTCTCCTTATCCTTATCAGAATTAACAACCACTGTTTTGTCTTTTTGTTTGGCTATTTTGGGTTTAGCTGCGGTGCTGCTTTGAGAGGACTTGTCAGAGGTTTTGGTGTTGGGGGTTTGTTGACTGGTCTTACTTCTAAGGTCATATTCTCTTTGAGGTTCAATGACGACATTTTCCATGTCCCGATAATAATTTTCATTATCATTTCTTTTGTCGTCGTAAGGTGTGTAAAGACCTTGTTTATTATCATAATGAACCTCAAAGTCATCATCCTCTTCCCCAAACATGTTGATATCCTCTTCCTCTGCTATGTCTTCTGTTTGTTCAACCTCGCTTACATAGTTTTGATGAAAGGGAGGAGTGATCTGTTGATCATCTTCCCTGGGTCTGTTTGTAGGTTGGTTCCTTCTAACATTCTGATTTTGGTTTCTATTTTGAGGAGCAGTTTGATTTTGATTTGCTTGTGCTCTCTTAATTATGCTCATCTCTTTCATCATTTCTTCCATCATTCTTTCCATCTTTGAGTTTGAAGTGGAAGGGGTGGATTCCTCTCTAAAAGATACTCTCTTTTCAGTTTTCATCCTTGCTCTCTTCTCCATAAGGTTAACTTCCACAGAAAGAGCACCTCTTTGCATATCTTCAAGGGTCGCAAAAACTCTTTCTCTGAGTGAATATGTCATGTCTGGATCAAACCCTTCAGGAAATTTGTTTAAAGCTGAGCCCTGAGGAGGTTTTAGTTCGGGGGAAAGTGCATTATAGACGCTGTTAAATCTGGTACAATAAGATTGTACACTTTCCCCAGGGTTCCTATGGAGATTGTTATAGTCAGCAAGGACTTGGAGAGGATTCTTTCTCACTTCCCATTTGTTTAATAATGTTTGATGGAAGGCTTGGAGATCGTTAATACTATGGGGGGTTAAACCTTTAAACCATTTTCTTTCTTCTCCCCCCAAACTTTGAGCAAATAGTCTCAACTTGACAGAATCATCATCAATTTCGTTTCTGTCAAAGTAGTCATTCATCTTGTCCACATGTTGAGATGCTGTTATAGTATTACTAGCATCATATAATGGAATTTTGGAATGATAGTCCCGTGGAAGATTGCCTAATGGTACAGGAAGGACCAAGGGAGCATACCATGTTGCCATGGCAGGAGGTGGAGGTGGATTTACAGAAGGGAAAGTGGGCTGAGGTGAAGTGGTTTGAACAGTGGATGTAGGGTGAGTAGAAATGGATGGACCAGGAGTAGACTGTTGAGATGATCTTGGATGAGAGACACCTAAATTGTGAAGGAAATGTAAATCAGGAGGTGTTGTTTCCCTGTTACCAGGATGTTCACTTGTTTCAGGAGATGAAAGTGAAGATTCAGAGTCTAACTGGATTATATCATCAAATGACCTAGTCCTAAATGGGTTCACTAAGTCAGTTTGTGATTGTTGCAGAGCTGAAAGATTTTCGGGGACTGAATTAGCTCTCAAGGGTGATTTGAAAACAGTTAATAATTTAACCTTAGGAGACTTCCAAAGGATACTTTCTGGATTATCAACTATCTCAGGTGGGTTAGGGTCTGGGTGGGCTCTAGTGTGAATATTTTTAGAAGCCACTATGCTATGTTGTTTAGACCTAAAACAAGAAAAGTTCAACTAGATATGACAATCTTGGAGAGGTTAACCAATATGTTTTTACAATTTTAAATCCCATAGTCCTCTAACTGAGTTTGAATGATTTTATAATGATAAGGTTTCTTCCCAGTGGAGTCTTAAGGTCTACTAGGATTTTGGAGTCGCCAAGTGGAAATTTTTAGCTCCTTTCAGAGGTAAAAGGTCTTATGGTCCACCACCATGTTTATTTAATTCCAATCTGAAATATTTTTTGGTATTTTTTGAATTGTTTTATTTATGGTTTAGAAGAATGTCCTAACTTTGCCTCAAAACTTAGCTACGGTTATGAAACAAAGACAGTCTATCCTTATGGCTAAGCCAGCTGATTTTTCAAGGTTAGATGAAGTCTTAAGAGAAACCTAGGGTTGACCTAGTTTGTCACTGATTCAAACAAGCTCCATCATGATTACCATTTCTTGGTAGTGCTTGAAAAGGCTGCTTTTTACTCTCAAAATGTTCTCGAATAAAGGGTTTTCTGAGGCCTCTAAAAGGTATTAAAAACACTCAGGTCCCCAGCGGAGTCGCCAGAAATGTTAGGTTCTGGTGGCTCAAGCTGGTTAATAAAGCAAGCGCTCTATGAACCCAACCGCAAGCTTCTTTATGAATGGATTTGAATGTAAAAGACTCTGAGTTTTGTTCCCCAGTGGAGTCGCCAGAAATTTTAGGTCTCTGTAATTTATTAGCAAGATTGGGAGAGTTCAATCACAGAGTTAACATCATTTCAACCAACTTTGGGATTCTAGGATCTAGCCCTCCTGAATCCGGAGAGGGATCTCTCCAATATGTACAAAGATGGATATTGTCTTTGAAAATATTAAGGTAATGATATTAGGCTAGTTATGAAGGCCAAGGGTTTTGTTTTGTTTTGTATGGTTGAGCATGAAATGTTACTTGAGGGGGAAGTCCTAAGTGCAAAAGTTTCAAAAGTGAGAAGTTGCAAGAAAATAGAACAGCTTTGGCAGATAGATAGATATAACGCTGGTTTTTAGTCCATTGGGCTATAGAGTCATATATGGGCTTTAATTGAACAACAACATCAAGTGTGATCCAAGGGGCAAGTCATCTATACCACAAGATTATTGAGATTAAAATGATGAAATGGGAACATTAAAATGTTGGAGGGGTGGAAACTGATAATAATTTCTCAGAGGATTTATAGTCAGTCCAAACAAGAAAAGCCTCTTAAGTAACTGTTTTAAAACCAACCAAGGACAGGGCTAACCATATACTTCTTGGGCAAGTTCTTATTAAAGCAGCTTAATTGACAAACAATCCAGTAATCCACATAATTACCTTCAGAAAGTATGAAAACACATAAGAAAAACAGAGTGTAACTTAAGATCAGATAAAGTACTTTTAAACCTAGTCTGCTTTCAGTCAACACCAAGGGAAACTTTCAGAATCTGCCTTTGGAGAAAATAATCTAGGAATCAGGGAAAACCATATCTTCTCTAGTCTAACTTTAATAGCAAATAATGGAAATAACATTCGAGAACAATGTTTGAGCAAACAGAAGGACGAGGGAACGCCAACATTCCTAACTGTTTAAACTGTATTGAATCATTCTTAAATAAACAAATCAGAAGAAAACATTAAGATAAAGATTTCTCACTCAACTATGAGAAGAAGCATCACACACAAAATCCTAACCTGCTTAAACCTTCCGTTCTTGCGTAGGAAAATGAACAATATGGCATACATAGAAGGAAAACGATTAAAAAAGAAAGAAGCACTTCACCAGTGATAAAGACCAGGATCCCAAGAAACAGCTTTTATATTGATGTCAAACCAGTTACAATCTTCAAGTCCAATGTTTCAGTTCAGCAATCATCTTCACTATTCAACCTAACTACTCTAGCACAAACAGAGCTTCAAGGGCCAGTCAACACTATGTACAAATAGAAGTCTTGAGCTCAAGTGTATTTCAAAGTTCTGCAACCAAAAATTTCTCATCTTCTTCTGAGGTATTTATAGAAGGATGAGGAGGTGAGATTTTAACAAAATATCTCAAGGACAATTAATGCAGAGTGAAGACTTCTCGGCCCTTTGAGAGGCTCGAGGGAGAAATTTACAGGTGGATCACTACATTAACTATTTCACAATAAATATCAAAGCTCGGTGGAAGCTTTGTTTGACTTTGAGGCTCTGTGTATGTTTTGGAGTAACTCTGCAGATATTTATTCATTGGTCTCCTTGCAGAAATAACTTCTTGGCAATGCTGGAGGCAGATATTTCTTCGAGCAATAAATTCGGCCTCTGTTCTGAATGGTTTGAGGCGACAGGTGGCTCTTTGGTAGCTGAGGAATCAATTTGCCTCAAGTTGTGGCGGTGGAGGCTTTCTGTCTGATAAAACACTTTAGGTTTTCTTTAAACTGTGTTTTGAGTCGGGGATTACGCTTTTGATAATTGTCTTAGCCGTAATCCCCGTAATACTGTCTTCAATCTTCTTCTGATGTGCTTTATTCTCAAAACTGATACTCTTTAACTGTTCTTTCGAATAAAACAGTGTCTTGTCGATGTGCAGGGCCGCGCTGGGCTTTTCGGCATCAATGCTCGTGAAACATTGACAAATCATTGAATCCAACCGTGTGAATGGTTCCTTTTAGTAGCTTCGAAGGCGCAGGAAACGTCTTTCCCAACCCTCGGCTTTCTTTGTGATACAACGAAAAACCATTGAAAACACCTGCATAAAACAAAAAACAATTCAGAAATCCTGTGAAATGGGTTAGACTGCTTCAGAAGGCAGGAGAGGAGCGTAGCCGTCGGATGAAGGCAACCAACGGTGGAGATCTGCATAGAAAGGCAAAAAGGATAGCAGGAGAAGAATAAGGAGGAGCAGTTTTGGACCGTCCGATCTGGACACGTGGACGGTCCAGATCTAATCGGAGGGTCTCAATCGGGGGTGGCAGAAAAGGGGATGCGATTGAAAATTCCAGTGCGATTAAGCGCTGGCCGTTGATCTGCAGATCAGATCGACGGTGGAAAACGAATCGGCGGGTTTTGAAATGGCAGTAAGACTTGCGATCGGAGGGAAAAAGGACCGTTGGATAGGCGGGAAATGGACGGCCCAGATTTAATCGGAGGATCGCAATCGGGGAGGTCACAAAACAACATGCGATTGAAACTTTGCGATTGAGCCCTTTGCGATTGAGCGTTGGCCGTTGATCTGAGGACCAGATCGACGGCGGGGAATGAATCGGAGGTAATCGCAAGGGGGTGAAACATTGCGATGCGATTTTGCGTGGACCGTTGGATAAAGGATTAGATCAACGGTCAAGAATAAATCGGAGGGAGAGCAGGATCGGAAGATCGGAGGTATGGACTGCGATTGATCGGAGGGCACACTTGAAGCATTGCGATTGCGATCGGGTGGGGGGCTGCGATTAGCGCTCCACCGTCAGATCTCCGCGGAAGATCAACGGTGCGGAACGCATCGCCAGACTTATTGTTATAAATAAATCGCATCGGAGTTTTGACTATTTACAAAGGATTTGTGCACCCGCCCGACTTCTGATTGCGATTAGCGCTTGGGACTTAAGCGCTTGGTCCCAGCGCCGGGGCATGTGCGGGGAAGTGGTTTGATAGGGGCTAGCGGGAGGGGGCTTACGCCTATATTAAAGTCGGAAGGTGGGTTTTGGCCCATTTAAATGGAATTTGAAGGCCAAGGAAGGGAACGATAGAGGGGTAAGGGAGGAAAATGGCCAACAAAGGTTAGGGGAAGGATTTAAAGGGGATTTTGGGGGTTTGGCACAGCTCAAAAAGAAGTTTTAAACCATGTCAGGAGGATTTTCACGAATGGAGGGAGAAACTTATGAAAAGTAGGGAAATAATATGGAGAAAAGGGGAAGTAAATGAAGGTTAGTTATGAGTGGGAGAAAAGGGGAAAAATGATGGTTTCTTCAGCAGTTTCTGATAGGAAATCACCGGTAGCACTAATAGGAACAAGAATGAGGATTTGGGATAGAGGTATGAGGCCTTAAAGAGAATTCAAGAGCCAACAACTTTTAGTGATAAAATTTGTTCCTTGGAGGCTCAAAAAAGATCTTAGCCACCTTTTGGTATAACAAAATATTATAGGTGGCTAACATGTTTGTTAGTGTTATTTGTTTTATAAACTACAGACGGAACCTGACGTTATTCCAGGTAGCCTTCGAACTGCACATTGCTTTTCAGGTGCATAAGTAGATAAATGTTGCTTCAGTCATTCTCCGGTCTAGTTTTATAAACATAACATATGACTTGCAAGATTTTCCCTAGTACATCAAATAATTCCAGACTTTTGAAAGATGATGTTTAGATTTTTGCTAGGCTGCAAAATAAGATTTTTTTTAAATAGAAATTCGACCACACTGGCTTCAAGAAGATACACCGAGGCTAATCTAGATCCAAATCCTCCCCCCGTGTTTGAAAATCCAAATATTATACCAAGAATTTTTAGAAGACAAGAAGGATCATTAAGCCCCAGACCTGTCTTCAGATCCTATACTTGGCCCAATGAATGGTTTTTTGTAGAATATATTTCCTTTGATGAGAATTTTGAGCTTTCTTTATTTAGGAATAAGTCTAAAAATGACATTGATGATACAGTTTTAGATCCTGATTTCCTTGTAGATATCGAAGTCCAAAGAGAAAATACCTCCATTGACGATTACATTTTGAATTCTCCTCAGTCCATCACTGTAAATGATATCCCTGAGCCTTTAGAATCATTAGGAATAGAATTTCCCCCTCCCAATTTATCAGCATTCCCGTCAGTCAATTCCCAATTATCATCTCCTCCATTAACACCTCCCCTCAAATCCTACAAATCTCGTCCTAAATCCACCCAGAGTTATGGCTGCCAGGTATGCACCCCTGGTCTTACCCTAGGTCCTCAATGACATGCCAACTGACTATCAAAGAAAAGTTCCTATTTTTGATGCCACTCAGAGCATCACAGCTGAGCAACATGTTGATAAAATGAATGACTTTTTTGATTTGCATGAGGTAGAAGCAGATAATGTAATGATGAGGCTGTTTGTTCAAAGTTTCGGAGGCGAAGTCAGAAAGTAGTTTAGAGCCCTACCACCAGGCACAATTTGCACGTTGCAGGAGTTGCACACTCAGTTCCTGGACTGGTGGAAGGTAAAAAAGAACCCACTTCAAATTATGTCTGAATATGAGAACATTAAAAGGAATGTGGGTGAAACTGTGCAGAATTATTGTTTGAGATTCAATGCTATATATAATGCTATTCCAACTAATTTGAATCCTCCTGAGGGACTGGCATTGTTAAAATTTCCTGATGTATTTGATGCCGACATGGCATATCAGCTGCGTGAAAGAGATCCGTCTTCACTTGAAGACATGCAGAAGATAGCGGTTAATGTTGAAGAAAATCTGTTGGCTAAAAGAGCACGAGCCAGAGCTGAGAAAAGAGTCACAATAAAAGAGGAGGCCTCTACTTCAGATAGTAAAATGGACACTCTGATTAGAACAGTGGAAAAAATGGTTGATAGGTTGACCATTGCAGATAGACCTGAGCCTCAAATAAGAAATCCGAATTTCAAAGGGCAGCAGCCGCAATTTAGAATTAAACAGAGAGAGTCGAGAAAGCAGGATCAAGTTACGCCACCACAATAGCAAATTAAAACTCCCTTGCAGAAGAACTATGTGCAAGGGACATATTTAGATGATGATGATCCTCTGATTGAGGCTAATCACTTTTTCATGGCTGATGGTGCACCCATTTTCCTTACAGAAGACGAAGAATACATAGTGGCGACTCCAGACATTCAAAAAGACCAAAATTTCATTTTGGTCAATGATACAGTACTAGAAGAAGAGTCTGATGACTATCAGAGAGGGTATATGAACGCTCTATCAGCTCAAAAAAGGTAGTACTCTTTAAGGAACATAGAGGTTACAGTCATCCCCATTCAAAAGAGAAAGGAACTCCAAATGAAAAACGATGCACAAAAGAAAGGAAAGGAGCTAGCTAATCCTTCTTCTAGTAAAGCACCTGCAGTTGCTAATACAGCAAATGAAAAGAACCAGCAGAACACAGTAAAGGAGCCAACAGAGAAGAAATACCCACTCATCAAAGAGGTAGAAAAATCTCCCTCCTTTAATCTAGAAAATGAAATCTCTAAATTAAAAGTGTCTATGCCCCTCACAGAGTTGGTGAAGAATAGTGTGTATAAAACTCAGTTGTCCAAAGTCTTGCAAATAGATTCTGTCTCTGATATGGTCAATGTAGAAGACGAATACCCTGAACTTATTTCTGGTCCAGCCACAGAAGAATCTGAAGAAAATTAAGTCCCTCCTTTTTACTTGAGTCTTAGAGTACATGAGTTTATCCTGCATAATGCTATGTTGGACTCCGGGGCCTCACATAATTTGATGCCCAAAGCTGTCATGGAGAAGCTAGGCCTTGACATCACTCGTAAATATCATGACTTGTATTCCTTCGACTCAAGTAGGGTCCACTGTATTGGTTTAATTAAATATTTGGTAGTGTCTTTAGATCAGATTCCAGCAAATAATGTCTTAATGGATGTAGTTGTTGTTGATGTCCCACCAAGGTTTGGAATGCTTCTATCTAGGTCGTGGGGTGAAAAACTTAAGGGAACCATGTAGCTTGAATTCTCTTATCCCACTATCCCTGTATTTGGCCAGTTGAGGAAGTTATATAGAGAAAATAAAATGAAATATATGATTACCAGCAAAGAGAAGCCTGTAAATCATCCCATTAATGCTGTCCATACGGACTTAGAATCTTTTGTCTTGTAATCTGATGGTGGTTTAAATGATGAGAATGTTCAATTGGTACAAGTGGATGAAATTCTTCAGATTTTAGAGAATTTCAGAGAGATCCTCAAAAAGGAAAAGGAAAAAGTAGCAAACACTTCTAAACCTCCTGCCTGCCAGCAGCAAAGGGACAATGAACTGCCAGAAATCAGCCAAGGTAAAGAAGAGAAAGAAGAAAATTTCCAGCACCTTCAAGAAGAAGAAGAAGGCCTGTGGAGTATGGATTTTGATGGAGCTGTTGGTAAGGATGGAGCTGGCATTGGAATATGGATTAGGAGTCCTGTATTTAAACCTGAGAAGGTTCCGAGTAATGTTAGAGTTTGTGCCTATAAGTTAGCTTTTGATTGCTCTAACAATGAAGCAGAATATGAGGCTTTGATTGCAGGCCTCAAAATTTTGAAGAAGTTGAATGCAAAAAGGATTTCTGTGTATGGCGACTTTGAACTGATAATCAAACATGTGAAGGGAGAATATCAAGCAAAACATCCAAGATTGAGGGCATACAAAAATGCAGTCTTGGACCTTTTGAAAACATTCCCAGAGTATACTTTGACAGCAGTGCCCAGGATGCAGAACATTATTGTTGATTCTCTCGCCACTACTGCAAGTAACTTGAAGATTCCAATGAACTCCAGCAATAAGTTTGAGATCTATGTCAAACATAGGCTTGTTGTTCTAGACAATTTAAGGTATTGGCAAGTATTTTGTGATGATAATGAGATTAATGCATTTTTGCAGGGTGATGGAAAATTCAAAGATACTCCCACAGAGGGCGAGTATGAGGTGGATGATCGCGGATGATGTCGCAAAGAAACCAAGCTTGGTGCCCACAGAGAAAGGAGTTGAAGATGTGAATATTGGAACAGCTGATCAACCCAAGTTTATAAAATTATCAAAGGCATTATCCCCTGAGGTAAAGGAGAAGTATGTTAAATTTCTTTCTGAATTTTCTAATGTATTTGCATGGGATTATTCAGATTTGAAAGTGTATGATAAGAACAGAATTCAGAATACAATTCCTATCAAGCCGAATCAGAAGCCTTTCAGACAGAAGCTGAGAAGAATCAATCCAAAGCTGCTGCCATCAATTGAAAAGGAGGTAAATAGATTGTACAAAGTAGGAATAATAGTTCCTATTATATTTTCTGATTGGATTTCAAATTTGGTCCAAGTGCGTAAAAACATTGGAGAAATAAGACTATGTATTGACTTTTGAAACTTGAATAAGGCATCCTTGAAGGATAATTACCCACTTCCGAAAATGGACCATATTCTGTAGAGAGTAATTGGAGCATCTAGGATGTCACTACTTGATGGCTACTCAGGGTATAACCAAATCTTGGTGCATGAGAAGGACCAAGATAAAACTACCTTTACAACACCTTGGGGAACCTTCCAGTATGCCAAGATGCCCTTTGGACTGAAGAACACTGGAGCCACTTTCCAGCGTGCAATGGACATTGCTTTTGCAAATGAAAAAGATGTTTTTCTTGTTGTTTATTTTGGATGATTTGACAGTGTTTTCAGGTTCAGATGATGAGCATTTTCACCATCTAAGAGTGGTTTTTCGACGTTGCAGAAATTTTGGGATTTATCTCAATCCCAAGAAGAGCCCCTTTTCCATGGATGAGGGAAAATTTCTCGGGCATATCATCTCTAAATATGGCATCCGCATAGATCTAGCCAGAGTGGAGGCAATTCAGCTCATAGATCTTCCATGGAACAAGATAGAGATTCAAGCCTTCAATGGTAAGATGAATTTTTTACGCAGATTTATACCTAATCTGGCTAAGCATTTGAGAGAAATGACCAATATGTTGAAGAAAGACAGCACTGTTAAGTGGAGTGAGGAAGCTATCAAGTCATTCAATCTGGTAAAGTTTGCTTTGTCTAATGCCCCAGTTCTGATTAGTCCCGACTATACTCAAGATTTTATTATATTTTTGTTTGCATCTGAGCATACTATGGCCATTGTTTTAAAGCAAAAGAGAGATGGAGTAGAAAAGCCAATCGCCTTTTTCAGTAGGACTATTAGAGATGCTGCTTTAAGATATAATATTATTGAAAAGCAGGCATTGGCTCTTGTCAAGGCATTGAAATATTTTAGGGTCTATATTCTACATTCACACACTATAGCGTATGTCCCTAGCGTGGCAGTCAAGGATGTGCTCATGCAAACTGATCCAGAAGGTCGAAGAGGCAGATGGATAGTAGCTATGTTGGAGTATGATCTGGAGATCAAGGCTACTAATTTGATCAAAGGCCAAGGTTTGGCGAAATTGATGGCCCAATCAAATCTGCGTGCTTTAGATATAAACCTCATTTCAACAATGTCGAAAGAGGAATATGAAGGCTTTTTTGTTCCCATTTCAGATATTTTTCTATAGTCCCCTTGGTATTCAGATATTGTGTATGTTCTTCAGCATCTCTCGCCTCCTCCAGGCATGTCTAAGAGTAAAGGTTGATCTTTGAAACTCAAATCTGCAAAGTATTGTATTTTGAACAGTGCTCTGTTTTGGAAGGATCCGGGAGGCGTTTTGCTAAATTTCCTGATTGAAGAAGAAGCCGAGAAGGTAATGCATGATTTCCATAAAGGTGATTGTGGTGGTCACCTATTTTGGAAAACTACATCAAACAAGGTATTGAGAGCCGGGTATTATTGGCCCACATTATTTTCTGATTTATATAAAACAATGATGAATTGTCATGAATGTCAAATTTTCCAAGGGAAGAAGAAATTTCTTCCACTTCCTTTGAAACTTGTTTCAGTGAACGCGCCCTTTCAGCAGTGGGGGCTCGATTTTATAGGAGAAATACATCCCGCATCCTCAGCACAACATCGATGGATATTGACTGGGACAGACTACTTTACGAAATGGATCGAGGCCATCCCTTCCAGGCAAGCGACTGACACAGTAATTATTCAATTCCTGGAATCAAATATTTTATCCCATTTTAGTTTCCCATGTAAAATTGTGACAGATAATGAAACCGCGTTCAGATCAAAGAAAATGATCGATTTCTGTGATAAATACAACATCATGCTGGGTCATTCAAAAACATATTATCCACAAGGCAACGGCCTGGCAGAGTCATCCAACAAGTCGCTGATGAATATAATTAAGAAAATGTTGGAGGAAAAAAAAAAATTGGCACCAGAAGCTTATCAACGCACTGTGGGAAAACAGAGTCAACAGTAAAAAATCAATAGGTATGTCACATTTTGAGCTGGTTTATGGTACTGATGTTATCTTTCCTACTTCTCTTATAGTTCCAGTTATGATATTATTACAAGAAGTTGGTAGCGAAGATGATGACAACCAGCGAAGGATCAACCAGATGATCCACCTTCAACAAACAAGAGAAGAAGTGTCACAGAAAGTGAGCCAGTTGCAGGACAAGATTAAAAATATCTATGACAAGAAGACTAAAGCAGAAAAGTTTCAGTTGGAGGATGTAGTGTTGAAATGGGATGTAAGAAATGAAGACAAAGGGAAACACGGTAAATTTGAAAACCTTTGGAAGGGACCATACAGAATTACAACATACAGGGGTCAGAATGCCTTCTTGCTTTCAGAAATGGATGGCCAGGATTGTCTTGGAGGAGGAATAAATGGTAGGCTATTGAAGCACTACCATTGTTGAAGACATGGATTAGAATCTATCTCATCATCATTGTATATACCATTTTATTTTTCTAAAAGAAAAGTTCAAAATGCACAGTCATTCAAGTTTGGGGCCTGAGGTGAAGGCTATTAAACTTGGATGATATGTGTATGGTTCGGTTTTATTTGAGTTTTCAGTCTTAGTCTAGAGTCAGAGTCAGTTTTCATTTGTGTCAGTTTTCAAATTTTTTGGCTCCATGCCCAATGGATAAGGCTACTTGGTCTACGGTGTTCTTGGCACCTCCAAGGAGCTAACATCCCCATTGGAGCCAATGTTAGTGTCATTTTAGTCATACTGCCATCAGTGATCAAAACTGCTCTTTTTGTATTTGCATATTAGGTGTCCCATACCGAATAAATTTCACCATTCCGCTAGGTCATGGATTCATTGATGGTAGTAATTTTTATCATTTGTCCCTCATGAGGTACTTTTTGATTTTCCTTTCTATGTTATTTATTCATTAGTCACTTTTATTCTCAAAATCATATCAGTAGGTCATAGGATGGGTCTCATTATTTTCTAGGGTCTCACCATGGTCAAATTAATGAGTCAAATGTTGATAAATATCAGCAAGTTCATGAGGAAGTCAATAAGCTCAAAGTCACAGCACCTGGAAGATCAAAAAGATATTTTATTTAGCTTGATGTAATTTTTTCCTCAAAGCCATGTTTTGAGGTGAAAACATGATATTTCACCTTTATTATTATTCATTATGTAATTCTATATCATCATGTGTAATAAGTCACAATTCAGAAGCTGTTATCTCCACAAAGTGATGTCCCTGTCTTTAGAGAATTTTTCCACAGCCTTTTCAGCGCCAAATCATCCTCCAAGCAAATCCATCAGAAAGAGCCCGGAAAGATCTTTCAAATGATATACTACACTCTTAAAACTGACTTCTGGATTGAAATTTATGCTTAAGTGAAGTAAAATCCCCTAAACCCCCCCTATTTCCCATTTTTCTCCTTAAACTTTGCTTTATATTTCTTTAATAAACCCCTTTTCCCCCTTTCCGATTACAAAATTGCATTATAAATTATTTTAATAAATATGCGATTTGGTTTGTAACCACTTCCCCTCCATGCCTTAGGACTTTATAATAAATTGTTTTATATAATAAATTCCCACCGTATAAACCACTTCCCCTTTCACAACCCCTTAAACTTTATAATAAAGTTTAAGTTATATATTATAAATCCCCCATCGTAAATCGCAAATTTGTTTTGGAAGTTCCGATCGTCCAATCGCTCGAAACTCCGATGCGATCGATCGCACCATCCCCCGATCGATCAATCGCAGAAAAATCTGATCCCGCAATCGCAAGACCTCCTCCGATCACTCGATCGCACCTCCTCCTTCCGATCTCCCGATCGAAAAAAACTCCAATTGTGATCAATCGCAAGTCCCTTCCCCAATCCTCTGATTGTGACTCCCGATCCCCATCCGACCGTTGATTACCCCCGCCGATCGGATGGCCCATAATAAATCGCAGCCCCTCCTCCGATCGCATCGCAAATCCCTTATGCTCCGATGTGATTGTATAGCCGACACCCTCCGACTTCCGTTTGCGATTGTTCGGCCCCACCACTTAAATATTCTGCCCGTTCATAAATATAAATGCCCTCCTCCCTTTCATCGCATCAGAATTTTTTTTGGTTTGATTCATATATATCCAACCCCCGACCCCGATTGCGATTACGTTATATATTATATGTCGCATACACCTCCGCTCCATATTGCGATTGTGATTCACATACCCCAGGCCCACCATACAGTACTCCCGCCCGTGCATTATAAAGGCCTTTCCCTTTGTTAAAAGTGAATTTGTTTTATTTCATTCATATGAAGGACCTCCCCCAATCGCATCGGCGATTTCATATATATCACTCCGCCTGCCCCCCCTTCCCGATTCCGATTGCGATTTCACCATTATTTTCTATATTATGTCTCTCCGCTCCCACCCGATTCCGATTGCAATTTATATGCGGGTCCCGCCTCCTTCCTTTCCCTTTTCCCATTCAAAATACATTTTTTCCCTTCACAAAAGCATTATTTCCTTCTATAACATTTCAACAGCAGTTTATTAAAGGGTCAGTATATTCAAAATAAATAATGGAAAGTAAAGGAAAATTTGGCTGTCCGTGAGCTTAAAATAAAATAAACATGGTTACAACAGCAGCAAAATAGGAGATCCATTCATCGGATTGCCTATTTTTTTTCATACAGCCTAACAGCAAAATCTCCAAGTGGTCAAATGCAATGATGTCTCTTATTTTCAGGGGCAGATTGTTGTATTTCTTTACTATGATTGTATTTCAGTTCTTCAGCTGTTAAAACAGTCCCTTTTCTTGTGGATCTATGTTCCCGCATTTCATCCTATTTAATGTAATTGTAAATCATTTGTAAAGCAGTCTGAGTCTAAGTAATAGGGGAATAATGTGGAAGAAAATTTCTGCACTACATTGTACAGTTTGACAGGGATTAATAAGAGATGCAGCTCTGATTTGTGGGATCCATGCGGTATGAGAGTTAGCATTTGTTTTTCTTGTTTGTTTCATATGTGAACTGTTGGTTGTTCCATTCATACATAAACATTTCCTTTTGAATGCTTTCAAGATAGAAAGGTAGAATCCATCTTTATATGCTCTGCCTTGGGAAATCATTCATGCTATGTGTTTTTTCTTCTATTTGAAAAGGATCCATTTGTTGTGCCCTTTTCAGCTCCTCACCAGTCTTTCCATTCCATCCTCATTAAATTTTAATTGCTAATTTTACTGCCTATCTTGCCCCATGAAATACCCTGTGTCCTGATTTAATTCCTGGTTTCAACTGTCCCTTTATATCCCACACATCCCTGAAATTAATTCATTCATTCATTTATTCTATTAAACCATTTTCCCATCATTTTATCTAGCCTAATATCAGTCCATTTATTGTATTCCTTTGAATATTTCTTTTACGGAGAGAGCCCTCTCCTGTCCTTGTAGGGCTAGCTACAAGGCTGAGCGTGGTTTAGTTGTTACCCTGTTTTGCCTTTTGTAGCCTGGGGTCCAATTCAGGTGCTAACACATACTTCAAATACTTTAACTATTCTTTCATGGTAGTTTCCAACAAAGTCCTCTTCAAGTTGTTTGATTGATATCTCATCCAACAGACTTCACACAGTTTATGCATAATCCTTGATGTTCTTTTTCATTAATCCTTTGATCCTGAGGACCTGTACCACATTGTTGCTCCATGATAACTCTTGATATTCTGTTGATAGACATGCTGCCTGCACCAAGTACCAAATGACATTATCTTGATAAAATATGCAGAGATTTCACTTTAGCTTGCACATTTACCCATAATTAAAGACATCCTTCATAAATTCTTCTATTGAGCTTTCCAATATTCACATTAACAGTCATCCATATCCTCAATATGATCTTGTAATTATTTAACCTTTTTCTTAGTCTTTCATTCTGATTTAAAAGAATGTCACTACATTTTCTTTTCTATGAAAGTTCCAGAATCATTGCTGCTTTATATTGCTTTATATACCAATTCAACTGTTCTAATATGATGATCTTCAGAAAGACATCTTCAATTTCTATACTATGAATCTTCATGGGTTGATTACTCAAATATTTGTCACTTATTTAACTTCATTCCTCCAAGGGGAATTTTCATAGATGAATGATGTACTGACATAAAGATAATAGGCTCTTCTCTTACTCATTCTCCTTAATGTGATAATGTGATCATCACTTAATGCGCTGATGTTATTTCCACCACAAAGCTTCTTACTGTCTTCTCTTCTTCCATCAGTCTGTCTGCTATTAAATACTTCAGATAATATTCTTTCTCTATAGTTCTCTGTTAGAGGAATTTCCTTTCCCTTACTGATCTCATAGCTGTTCTCATTCCAAGGAGCTCTTCTTAGAATACTTTCATGGAGAAAATTTATGAACTTCTCTCCCCCTGGGATGTTGCTTCATATTTATTACTGGATGGATTTTTGCTTTGTTTCCTAGAGCAGCTTCCCCTAAGACTATGATGGATTCATTATGTGATTGAGATAATAGGCTCCCCTTTACTCTTTTCCTTCCATACTTTATTGGGTTTCTTCATAATGTCTGCACTTCTTTTAGATTCATAGATTTGTTTTGATTCCATCATCTGTCTGGAGTTCTTTAAAGTATATGGTAGTTTACAGTCCTTTTCTTTGTGACCAAGTTTGAGGCATACATAACATCCTACTTTTCCAAGGTATATTTGAGCTAATGTATAATATTTCATTCCCCTTTTTTAACACAATTTACAATCAACAGATTTATGTCCAAAATTATTACATGCATAACAGTAGCCATTGAAATGATTTGTGTACCTGGTGAAAGTTTGTCTTTTCCCTTTGCTTGCTTGAGGTGTTCTTCTCATTTGCTGTAGAATTTGCTATTTAACATTGATTCTCTTTGTCTTACAATGTGCTGCACCATGTCCTGGTTTGTGGCAAGCAAAAGAAGTGATACTTCCCATAGGAGGAAAGAACCTTCTTTGACATCTTCCAAATTTATTCAATTCATCCTTAGGAGCATGTGAAATTTTAGCAGCTGATTGTTTCATCCTCTCATTCTCTTTCTTTTCATGTTGATGCTTGATTTTATTTGTTTCTCTGAAACTCATGTTCTTGCTGGCTTCTGATTCTGTAGGAATTTGCTGGGTTGCTTCAATGTCCTTTACAGCTTTTACAAAAATGATTTTCCTGTTATCTTCTATCTTGGACTTATTGGTTTCTCCTTCATATCCTATACCAGCCTTTATGAGAGGTGACCTTTGAGCATCTAGAATTTGGTCCAACTGTCCATAAATTTTCATTTGAGGAGTATTCATTAATAAATCTCTTTGGGCCTTTTCTAATTTCTTTCTCAGGCTCACTACTTCTTCTTCCAATTTTTCACATTCCAAACTTTTCTCTCTCATTTGTTGCAGCAGAGTGTCTTCTAATTTCTTTGCTTCTTCAAGCTGTGTCTTTAGGCCAATAATTTCTTTCCTATATTTATATTCTTTCTCATCACATATTTGCACCAATGTCTTCAGGTCTTTATTTTCATTCTTCAATCTTTCTATTTCAGTCAAGGCAGTGTCAATTTTGGCTTTTTCCTCAGCTGCAATTTCTTCATGGTTCTTACTTCCATTCACACTAGCAGGTACCTCATTTGATTGAACATTTTCTTGTTGACATGAATTTTTCTTCTTCTTAATTCTCTTCTCTTTATTGACAATGTAGTTCTGTGTGTCTACTCCATGCATGAAATGCACTCTGTCCCAGATTTCTTTTGCAGAGGTTAAATCCATTATCAACTCAAGGTCCTTGTTATGAAAACTGTTATATATCACACATTTTGCCTTGGCATTCCTCTGTTGTTCTTTCACCATGGGGGAGTATGTGAAGTAACCATCACATACAAGCATCCATACCTCAGGTTCATAAGCCATTAAACATGTTTTAACCTTATCTCTCTATTTAGGAAAGTTTGTTGTATTTAGCACAGGTACATTTTGGTAGTCCATGACTCAACCAGATCTCCTTCAAGCTATTAAGCTTACTCCAAAGGAATCGGCTCTGATACCAATTGTTGAACCCTTATTTAAACTAAGAGGGGGGGGGGGTGAATCAGTTTAACACATTCATGGACTTTTAAAACTTACTTACACCTTCATTTCATTTTCAACTTAATATGTGAGTAATCTTAGAATGTGAGCAGAAAGCATTAATGTAATGTAACAACAGACTTAATATGAGAGTAGCAAGTATTAAGCAGATGATATAAACCACATCAAAACATAAACACCATGCACGGAGACACCAGATATAAGTGGAAACCAA
Organism: Pinus albicaulis; assembly: GCA_034641835.2. Taxonomy (NCBI): domain Eukaryota; kingdom Viridiplantae; phylum Streptophyta; class Pinopsida; order Pinales; family Pinaceae; genus Pinus; species Pinus albicaulis. The sequence continues at coordinate 1,518,522,386 of CM076581.1, forward strand.
TAAAGGGAGAAAACCACATCTTATTATTGTTGTGATGAAAAGGCAAGCTCCAACTCCCTCTCACCACTGATTTTCTGTAGGCACCAACCTACAGGAGGCTTCTACCTCAATTCTGCAAGCTACAACTTGCAAGGAAGCTCCAACTCCCATCAATTTTCTGCAGGCACCAACCTACAGGAGGCTCCTACCTCAGTCAGCTACAACTGACATCTATCAAGCTTCAACTTGACAGGGAAGCTCCAACTTCCTCATTCAATCAAAAAAAATATATTTGTTGATTTACCTCAGATATCAGCTCTGTTCTGTAGCATCTCTTAATGATCCTTCTTTTTCTTATCTTCTATGCCTCAATTCTTCATACTCTACCTTCTCTTACCTTACTCTCTCCTCTCTTGTGCATATCAAGATGATATTATTTATAGAAATTCCCCTATGACTGTTAGCATTCCTCAGGGAATTTGAAATGGACATCCATGCCTCTTTGCCTTCTGCCTTCTCATTTCTTTTATCAACTCATTCAGAAAAATATAACAATATGTATTAATTTCAAATTTACAGTGGGATTTTTGTTTTCCTCCGTAGACTTTCAAATGCATCACCAAAAATAAAAAATTAATTACAACATTTACATTCCCATTTTCAGTTACATGAAAACAATTTCACTCAGCCCATTTTCTAGCCTTTGGCTTTGCTGGATTTGTCTTTTCTGTTGCTGTTAAGAAACTATTCTGCATACTATGTTCACTATCTTCTGCATATTCTCCAGCTTTCTGTGCTTGTAAACCTGTCAAATTCATTCCTGTGCATATTCCTGTTCACTATGTATGTATACATGTCGAGCCCACATTTTCATTCCTTTATCACGAAAACTTCTTTTATTAACTGAAGTACTTTGCCTGAGACTCTTCTCTTTCAATTTATCGCAACTGAATACAATAACCCCTTTCATTCTTATGTTCCGGCAACCACAATATATCAATTGTAAGTCTTTGATCTTTCATTTAAAACTCAATATCTATTACTGTTGGTTTCACACATATGTAACTTTATATAAAGCCAAATTATGACTCTATGGTCGGGTAATAGATATTAATCAGATATCAATCTTCGCGTGGGTTAACACTTTAACCACTCACCATATGATAGTATTTCACATCCATTCGAACTAACATTCAGGCTTCAATCTAATGTATCGCAGTTCATATTCACACATAAGGTCCACACTCATTTCATACAGGCATCGCTTTATCATATAATATATATTCCTTGACATACATTACACCTTCAAAAAGGTTTGGATCTACATTCAAGACTTTGGAACAAGACTCAGTGTATTCGGGCCCACAATATTGAACCTTTTTCTATTTTTTGATGCGATTAATCTCAACTAAATACTTCCGATGGTGATGGTTCACTGTTAACTTCACTGTGCCGATGCGATGAAACACTCCGATGCGATGGTTAACTGTTCACTGCACTGTGCCGATGCGATGAATCGCTCCGATGCGATGGGTCACTGTTCACTGCATTGTGCCGATGCGATTTAAGCTGGAACTCAAACAAATATGAGACTCCCATGTATAATGAATCAGGTCCGAAACTCAATCGCAGTCAGAAATTTTGTTAACGAGTTCCGATGCCATAAGTTTCTTTGATGCGATTAGTGAGGGTCCCACCTTATGGTACTTCGTATATAGAGCACTACACATATATATATACTTTTGTCCCTTGTATACAAAGTGTTACATATATAAAGCATTGCATATATATAAAATTTCTGCTTTAGCTTTTATGTATCCTCCAGCTTGGGTTAAGATTCTTGGAATTTCATGTAGGGGGTCCCACTTGCATATTAACTTTGGTTTATATTCAAACATTAACATAAGGTTTCGGGCCCACAGCTTATATATCCGCATACCAACTCATTTCAACATACATATATGAAATCAACCTCTATAACTCTCGTCCATCTCGTGATCGTGGCCACTGATGATTCCCCAACACCTTTTATTAGACGGATAGAACACTTATCGCGTTTTTTCAATATCCGAGCGTTAACGCTCCAAATTCACGTGATGGACATAGTTTTTACAAACCAATTTTGGCCACACGCCAGTCCATAACATACATCATGTTCAAAAAGGTGAATTTAGCTTACCGCTTAAGGGCAACGCGATACAAGTTTTTTCTTCCACCGAAACCGTCGTCACTATTCCTCCTGGTTCTATCTTTGACTCAAGGTTCCGGTATTTTATAATTTCACGTTAATTTTTTATTAAACCTTCATACTTCGTTTAAGTGTACATATTGTGCTTTATTCCATATACACTAACCCCGCTGTTATTTAGCTTCTCGGTTCCGCCTCTGCTTGATCATTTCACTATTTGTTAACGGCTCTACCTTTGTATTCTCTGTCTCCGCCTCTGCTTGATCATTTCACTGTTTGTTAACGGCTCTGCCTCTGTATTCTCTGTCTCCGCCTCTGCTGCTTGATCGTTTCATCTCATGGCTCTGCCTCCTCTGGTTCTACCTCCTTTCTCTATCTCTGCATCCTCAGTCTTTTACTGCCTTGCTTCTTTTGTTGTTGCTCGACCCTCTTTGCATCTTGCTGCCTCTTTTTCTCTCTCTCTTCTGTGTTGTCTCCTTTGCCATCAATGACAACATTTCCAACAGGTGGTCATATAAAAAATTCTAAGGTGTGATTGCCTGTGTTCCTTGTGCACGTTTATGCAATTCGTTTTCTGTTTTCTCCCTCGTAAACCCTTTGTTCAGGCAGGCTGAGTCATGTCATGAGAGGGCGCCACATGAAATGCGCTCGGGTAGGATCATGTGAGGGAGGTCATATCAAAAATGATAATTTTTGACCGCTCGTGTGCCTTATGCACGTTCGTGCAACCCATTTTTTTTTCTCCCTCGTGCCTTCGATGTTCGGGTGGGTCGAGTCGAATCGGATCGTGTGATGGCGCCCACGGAAACGCGTTTAGGTCGGGTCGGGTTGGGTCATGCAGTATTGTGAGGGTGCCCAAGGAAACAGGTTCGGGAGGTTCGGGTTAGGGCAGGTCATGGAAAATGACATAAATAACATGTCTGGTCGAGTCGGGTCGTGTCGGGTCGTGTGAGGGCGGCTAAGGAAATGCGTTGAGCTGGGTCAGGATGTGTGAGGGCACCCAAGGAAACGTGTTCGGGTGGGTCGGGTCGGGTCGGGTGAGGGCACCTAGGGAAACGTGTTTAGGTGTGTTGGGTCGGGCCAGGTCGTGCAAGACTGGGCGTATAAAAAATTCTAAGTTGTACTAACTGCTTGCGTGCCTTGTACTGCACATTCATGCGACCCATTTTTCATTTTCTCCCTCGTTCCTTCGACATTCGGGTGGGTCGCGTAGAGTCAGGTCAGGTGGGGTCGGGCCGTGTGAGGGTGGTCATATCAAAAATGCTAAGTTGTGACTACCCGTTTCGTGTCAGGTCGGGTCCGGTCGTGCGTGTGACGCTGCCCAAGGAAACGCATTCAGGAGAGTCAACTGAGTTGGGTCGTGTCGTGTTCGGGTGCCTAGGAAAACGTGTTCGGGTAGGTTGGGTGGGATCAGGTCATGTGAGGGAACCCAAGTAAATGCGATCAAGCAGGTCGGGTTGAGTCATGTGAGGGCACCTAAGGAAACGCGTTCGAGAGGGTCAGGTCGGGTCGTGCTGTGTGACGGTTCCCAAGGAAACACATTAGGGAAGGTTGGGCTGGGCCAGGCTAGGTTGCGTTAGTGCACCTAGGAAAACACATTCGGGCGAGTCGGGTTGGGTCGGGTCGAGTCGTGTGAGGGCACCCGAGGAAATGTGTTCGGGCAGGTAAGGTCGGGTCAGGTCGAGTCCTGTCAGGGTTCCCATACAAAAATTCTAAGCTAAGACTGCCCGTGTGCCTTGTACAACGTGTTCATGTGACCCATTTTTCGTTTTCTCCCTCATGCCTTCGACGTTCGGGTGGGTTAGGTTGGGTCACGTCATATGATGGCTCCCAAGGAAACACATTCAAGTCAGCTCATGCCATACTATGAGGGTGCCCAAGGAAATGTGTTCAGGTGAATCGAGTCAGGTCGGGTCGTGTGAAGGTGCCCAAGGAACGCATCCTAGTCGAGTCGTGTCAGGTCGTGTGAGGGCACCCATGTTCCTTGTGCATGTTTGTGCGATCAGTTTTCTGTTTGATTTCTCGTGCACCCTTCGTTTGGGTGGGTCAAGTCATGCCAGTGACCTCGTGCGACCCGTTTGTCGTTTAGATTAGTTTTTTAATTATTATTGTTTTATTTTGTCCTAGGATTTTTTTTAAATTAATTAAACCACTATTTAAAAATAAATAATAATAAAAATTAATTAATTAATTAATTAATTAAATAAAAATATATAAATATATATATATATATATATATAGAAAGGTAAGAAATTAATTCACCTATTTTATTTAGTCCTTATTTTATATTATACTTATAATGTGACAAGAAGTTTTTATTTTTTAGTATTTATCAGACTTGCGACGAATGTTTCCAAATGTTGGAAACGTTGGAATAGCGACGAAACCATGTGAGGGTTGGGTCAGGTCAGGTTAGGTCAGGTCAGGTCAGGTCAGGTTGGGTCGTGTGAGGTCAGGTTGTGTCAGATTGGGTTGGATCAGGTCGAGTCGTGTGAGGTCGGGTCGTGTGAGGGCGCCTAAGGAAACGCGTTCGGGCGAGTCGGGTCAAGTCGATTCGTATGAGGGTGGCTATATTAAAAATTCCAAGTTGTGACCACCTGTGTGCCTTGTGGACATTTGTGCAATCCTTTTTCCTTTTTCTCCCTCATGCCTTCGTTCGGGTGGGTCGGGTTGTGCCATGTGAGGGCGCCATAGGAGATGCGTTCGGGTCGTATCTTGTGAGGGATGTTGTATCAAGGGAGGGAGGCCTAGAGGGAAGGCATTAGGATAAATTGATAGGGTAACCCCCAATAGTTGTGATAAGGTGATTAGGGGCCCCATTATCATAGCACATAATTCATTAACCCATAATCAATAAATTCCCTATCCCCTTAACCCCAGAGCCATAATCCCTTAACCCCTACATTCATAACTCACAACCCATTAACCCCTTGATCCCTTAAACCCTAAGACATTAACCCCTTAGGAAAATTACCAGAATAGTGATATTTCAGGACAAAGCGTTAGAATTTCAACGTTTCGGAGCCAAGTGTTGGAATTGTGACGTTTAGGAGCCAAGCGTCGAAATTGTGACGCTAAGGAAAAGCATCAGAATTGAAACGTTTCGAGAGTATGAGTCAAAATTACGACGTTTTGGATCCAAGTGTTGGAATTGTGAAGTTTATGAGCCAAGTGTGTGTCAGAAGAGCGATGTGTCAGGACAACGTGTCAGTATTTCAATGTTTAGGAACAATGTGTCGGAAGTGCGATCGGGTTTAGGGTTTAGGAACAATGTGTCGAGTCATGTGATCGAGTCGTGTGAGGGCACCCAAGGAAATGTGTTCGAGTAGGTTCGGTTGGGTCTGGTCAGTTCATGCCATGTGATACCACCCAAGGAAAAGTATTTGTATGGGTCGGGTCGAGTCATGTGATGGCGCCCAAGGAAACGCGTTTGGATCAGGTCAGGTCGAGTCGTGCCGTATTGTGAGGGCACCTAAGGAAACATGTTTGGGCAGGTTGTGTCGGGTTGGGTCGAGTTAGGTCAGGTCGTGTTGTGTGAGGTCGCACAAGAAAACACGTTCGGGCGGGTCGAGTTGGGTTGGATCGAGTCGTGTGAGGGTGGTCGTATAAAAAATACTAAGTTGTGACCGCTCGTGTTGCTTGTGCATGTTTGTTTGATCTATTTTCTGTTTGCTCTCTTGTCTGCCCTTCGTTCAGGCAGATCGGGTCATGTCGTGTGAGGGCACCATAGGAAACTATTTCGTCTCGAATCGTGTTAGGGAGGTCGTATAAAAAATGCTAAGTTGTGACCACTCGTGTGCCTTGTGCACATTCGTGTGACCCATTCGTCGTTTTCTGTAATATTCCTAAATTAGCATGTAGCTAATAGGAATATTATTTTTTCTTTAAAAATATATTTAGATGAATAAATGTACGAAGGAGGGTAATCAAACTCCTAATGAAGAATAAACGAATGAAAAATATGAAAAGGTATAAATCTTGGCTATGTAAATAAGCACCCTTATGTGTGAAAGGGGCTAATCATTTTGACTGGGTCAAATTTGACCAGATCTACAGCGCTGTATTGGAGGAGTGCTCATCAATAAGGCACATCGTAATTCTAGTTGAAGATCTCTTGTGTGAAAAGGATGAGTCCAATGAAAGTGGTTTAGGGTTTTTCACATTCTCATCTTATAAAAGGAAGGGGAAGGCAGCATGAGGAGGTTGTTCATCATATGATCTTGTATATTGTCTGTTTAGACCATATAGCTCTCTTGGTTGTTTAGCCTAGATTGCACATGTTGTTTAGCATAGGAATTACCTGTTTAGGAATTCATCCTCTTCCCATGGAGTATCTCTTGGGAGATTTTGTGTTGCAAGGTCCACTATTTGGCTTGAAGGACAAGCTTCTCCTTTCAATTACAACTAAGATCTAGTGAGGGTTTGGTTGTCTTCGCAAGATGCAACAAGTGGAGATTAGATCTCTTCATATCTAAGACATTTCAGTTCTCTTTTTCATTCGAGGAGGCCTCTTCTCTATTGGAGGAAGTGCATTTGAGTGCATGAGCTTCAGTTTCTAATCTTGGCATGTGGCCATCAGCTATCTATCCCCTACAGTGCAGTTTCTACCCCATATCTGCATTATTCTTGTAGGTGGTGTTGCAGGGAGTTTGGGTGCACCATTTGGAGAGCTGGTTTCTGAGTGTTGGGGATCTACCCTTCACTTGAGATCCATTGGATTAGATCTACACATTGTACTTTTCAGACCTGATCTGCATATTCTGAATACTTCAACATTTCTGAATATTTCTGCAGATCCACTTTCTTAGATCTCAAATCTACTGCTTATGCTTGGTGTAAACCCAAAAATTCCAAGGGGATTTGAAAGAGGAGCTCTTCTAGTGTATGGATCTGATATAGATCTGAATTTTTATGCACCGATATTCTCTATATCTGACATGTAACCTACAATATTTTTCAGCCTAATAAAATAACGTTGTCTAGGCAGCTTCAGTCATTTATGTGGTTGCAGCCCCTCTTTTGAGGGTATTTCTTCTGTTTATAACTTGTATTTTCAGCTATGCATTTGAAAAACTCCATTGTATCACTTAATTGCTGATGTAAGTACTATTAAAGTACATTATATTGGCCTCCTGCTCTTGTTCTGCAAAAACTACGTTATTTTCTGAGCAGAATTTTTTATTGTTGCTGCAGTCCCTTTTAGGGCATTTTTCAAGCAAACTAGGTGTGGGAGATTTGTTTAACCCACCTAGGAGGATTTGTTTTTGATATCCTCTTAGATCTGGGACTTAGATACTAAGATCTAAGGGATCTAAGTGTTGGTTTCAAACCCTGTAGCAACCATTCCTGGAAAATGCGTTTTCCAGTCATGCCTTGCTGGCAGTTCCCATTTTGGGATACTACAGTGGTATCAAAGCAGCTATCTTGGCACAGCCTGTGCTTTGCTTATTGGAAAGCCAATATGTATTTTCATGGTGAGAAAATAACAATGAAGAAATTTGGGTACATTGAGGACATAAAATAAAGGGGTAATATCCCTTTAATTGGAAGTTTGCAAAGGGGAGAGTTCTCTAAAACTCTTTCACAAGATTTGAATGAGCTAAAAGAAGAAATCCGGGGAATGAAGAATGAGAGACAAGCAGATATTTTAAGATTTTCATATGAGGGAATCCCCACTACCTCATATTTTGGATGTGATAATTCACCCACATCATCAGATCTACAACGCTCTATCAGCGACTTTTTCATGAAGAAGAAAAAGAAGGAATGAGAGGTGCCAAAGAGAGAGACTCTTGGTGATTATTTGCAGGAGTATGAGGCTCAATATAAGGAGTTAAAAGATCACTTGAGCTTCCAAGGGTTTTGCAAGGTCAAGGAGGAAGGAAGAAGCAACTAGCATGGTGTGAGTAGATTCTTCTTATCTACTTTTGATGGATCACCTAAATGTCCAGCTAGGGCATGGGTGAAGGAGCTAGACACCTATATGCAGCAACATCAAATTTCAGAAGAGGAAGCCATCAAAGTAGCAGCGCTGCATTTTGAGGATGATTCATTCTCAACTATGGAAGAGAAGGTTGAATATGATAACGCAGTCATACCAAGAACACATCCTGGACCTCATGAAGAGGAAGATGGAGCACTTTCTCCAAGGAGGGAAACTCTTGCACTCTTGCAAGGAGTTCCAAAGGATCTCACATATGGAGATTGTGGCACAATCCATGTGTAGGATGTGCCATCACCATCAAATGGTGAGATCTTGAAGATAGAAGAAGGGAGAGAGGAAGGCAAGCATCACTTGATGAGGAGCATATACCCCTCTCTGTTTCAGAATTTTGATGCACAAGGAGGAAGGAGGATTTGTGCAAGGAAGGCAAGGAAAATTATGTCCACACACATACACATCCTGCTCTATGCCTTGATGTATCTTTACATGGAGGCATTCCATTGGGGAGACCTCCTGATGGGAGGAAAAATAAAGTGATCTCTCAAATATGGGCAGCATATGCTTACTTGGCTAAGGAGGGAGCTTTGGGAGAAACTAGAATAGCACAGAGAATCCTTCATGGGTTCAAAAGAGAGATCATAAATTTCCTGAATGAGACATTGTTATCTCCCTCTCAGGTATTTGCGCTGAAAAAGGACAAGTCAGAAGTCTATGATGGCATGGACATGATGTCATATGGAAACTCCATATATTTGCGGCAGCCAATGATATTTTCATTCACAAAATATATTTTTGATCATGACAAGAGGGTATCAACACTCTTGCATGCATGGGCTACATTGAGGAAGTTTTGGAAGACAAGGAATTTCCAAGGGAAGGTTGACTTCCATCTACTTCAATCTTGTCTTGAGAAAGATCAGTTGCAAAGGAGGCAACAAAATCGAGTTGGTATTACTCCAACATGTGGCTTTGACATCAAGCATGTCAAGGAGGAGAGCCATGCTATGGCAGGGGTTGCATTGCAGATTTCTACAGCGTTGTCATTGTTGGGGAGCCTAGATCCAAATTGGGACTCCCAACTTTTGATGGAATACTCCAAGGACCTTTTCACATGTAAGGTTCTTGATGGGAAAATGATAGATGGGAGGTATAAAGTAGTTGAGGGAGTCATTTATTTCCATGATCAGATCTATTTGGCTAAAGACTCCAAGCTTAAGGAGAAACTACTTAATGCAGCCTATGAGATCCTGCTTTCAAAACCCACTGGTTTCATTAAAGCATATCATACTATCTTAGATGGATTCATGTGGGATAACTTCAAAGAGGAGGAACATAACTCTTGGGAAGAGTTATCATTACCACCTCCTTATTCATTGAGTGTGAGAGGGAGCTCATCCATGAGTTACCTTGTTGATTTGAGACAAGTGTATGATAAACATTGTAATTCTGAATCTCATGATGTATTTATTATATACTTTCATTTTCTTAACACTCATGTGCAGGTCTTGGCTCCAAGAGGGGGCACCTTTTCTTATGGGATTCATGAGCCACTTTGGGCCATGAAAAATGGTGATGTTGGCCATTCCTTGGGAGATCTTGGCGAATGATGTACTCTTCATGGTATGATTCTTTAACACCAACTATCATACACCTTCTCCAAGCATGCAAGAAGGATGAGGCAGCAAACAAGTGTTGGGAAAGAAACTTGTCATATCATATCCTATGGCAGTTAGGAGTAAAACTGCATTGGTTGCACATGAGGGACCATTTTTCTTCTCCTTTATTGCATATGGCAGCTAGCATGACCTTAATTATGATCACATATGCTGAAGATGTTCTTATCTTTGTTGGGGGCATGGTTGAAGGAGAAACACATATGTTGGATGTGTCCTTGGGGAAAGAAATTTCCTACATTTTCTGCACTACATGTTCTAAGGGGAGCATGGGAAACTATATGGCCACTATAGTATATCACTTGTCTCTTTATGATGTGGACCATATGATTTATTGGAGCACTTGAAGCATGCCTCTCATGAGAAATTGGGAGGAGCTTTACTATGAATTACCAAGATGGGAGGTGATTCACTTCATTTGGATGATATCATGGAGGTGGGAGTCCTTCATTAATGATGAAATTCCCCATGTTTCTCATCACTTCTATCTTGAAGAGGCCATTTATCAGTAAGGAGGTTTCCATATATACCTTCCTTTCTTTTATGATGTAAGCCATTTGGTTTCTCTACCAAGGGCCAACTTGCATACTTGGGAGGAACCATTGGGAGACAGAATTATTGCAGAATATCTTAAACAATGGTGGATATTGTTGAAGGAGGAGGCCACAAGAAGGAGAGGGGAGATTTTGCAGCACCCTTGTAGTTTCTTGAGGACAAGCAACATTTGGGAGGGGAAGACTGTAATATTCCTAAATTAGCATGTAGCTAATAGGAATATTATTTTTGCTTTAAAAATCTCTCTAGATGAATAAATGTACAAAAGAGGTTAACCAAAATCCTAATGAAGAATAAATCAATGCCAGATATGAAAAGGGATAAATCTTGGCTATGTAAACAAGCACCCTTATGTGTGAAAGGGGCTAATCATTTTGACTGGGTCAACTCTGACCAGATCTGTAGCGTTGTATTGGAGGAGTGCTCATCAATAAGGCACAACGTAATTCTAGTTGAAGATCTCTTGTGTGAAATGGATGAGTCCAATGAAAGTAGTTTAGCGTTTTGCACACTCTCATCTTATAAAAGGAAGGGGAAGGCAGCATGAGGAGGTTGTTCATCATATGATCTTGTATATTGTCTTTTTAGACCATATAGCTCTCTTGGTTGTTTAGCCTAGGTTTCACATGCTGTTTAGCATAGGAATTACCTGTTCAAGAATTCCTCCTCTTCCCATAGAGTAGCTCTTGGGAGAGTTTGTATTGAAAGTTCCACTATCTAGCTTGAATGCCAAGCTTCTCCTTTCAATTACAACTCAGATCCAGTGAGGGTTTGGATGTCTTTGCAAGTTGCAGCAAGTGGAGATTAGATCTCTTTAGATCTAAGACATTTCAGTGCTCTTTTTCAATGGAGGAGGCCTTTGCTCTATTGGAGGAATTGTATTGGATTGCATGAGCTTCGGTTTCTGATCTTGGCATGTGGCCATCAGCTAGCTATCCCCTACAGTGCAGTTTCTACCCCAGATCTAAATTATACTTGTAGGTGGTGTTGCAGGGATTTTGGGTGCACCATTTGGAGAGCTGTTTTCTGAGTGTTGGGGATCTACCCTTCACTTGAGATCCATTGGAGGAGATATACACATTTTACTTTTTAGATCTGATCTGCATATTTTGAATACTTCATCATTTCTAAATATTTCTACAGATCTGCTTTCTTAGATCTTAGATCTACTGCATATGCTTAGTGTAAACCCCAAAATTCCAAGGGGATCTGAAAGAGGAGCTCTTCTAGTGTATGGATCTGATATAGATCTAAATTTTTATGCACAGATCTACTCTATATCTAACATGTAACCTACAGTAGTTTGCAACCTAATAAAATAACGTTGTCTAGGCAACTTCAGTCATTTATGTGGTTGTAGCCCCTCTTTTTAGGGTATTTCTTCTGTTTATAACTTGTATTTTCAGCTATGCATTTGAAAAACTCCATTATATAACTTAATTGCTGCTGTAAGTACTATTAAAGGACATTCCATTGGCCTCCTACTCTTGTTTTGTAGAAACTGCGTTATTTTTTTAGCAGAATTGTTTATTGTTGCTGCAATCCCTTTTGGGGCATTTTTCAAGGAAACTAGGTGTGGGAGATTTGTTTAACCCACCTAGGAGGATTTGTTTTTTATACCATCTTAGATCTAGGACTTAGATACTAAGATCTAAGGGATCCAAGTGCTGGTTTAAAATCCTGTAGTAGCCATTCCTGGAAAATGTGTTTTCCATTCATGCCTTGCTGACAGTTCCCATTTTGGGATATTACATTTTATCCCTCGTGCCTTCTACATTCAAGTGGTTCGAGTCGTGTCAGGTCATGTTGGGTTGGGTCAGGTCGAGTCGTGCCTTACTATGAGGGTTCCCAAGGAAATGTGTTCGGGCGGGTCTAGTCAGGTCGGGTCATGTGAGGGTGCATAAGGAACTTGTCCAAATAGGTCGGGTCCTGTGAGGGCACCCAAGGCAACATGTTCAGGCAGGTCAGGTCGGGTCGGGTCAGGTCATGTGAGGGCACCCAAGGAAATGCATTTGGGCTGGTCAGTTTGAGTTTGGTCGCATCGTGCCAGGTGAGGCCACCCAAGGAAACGCGTTCATACGGGTTGGGTCGAGTCATGTGATGGCGCCCAAGGAAACACGTTCGGGTCGGGCCAGGTTCGATCATGCCATATTGTGAGGGTGCCCAAGGAAACACTTTTAGGCAAGTCGAGTCTGGTCTGGTCCAGTCAGGTCATGTCGTGTGAGGTCGCCCAAGGAAACACATTCGTGGGGGTCAGGTCATGTGAGGGTTGTCGTATAAAAAATGCTAAGTTGTGACCTCTTGTGTTGCTTGAGCATGCTCGTGCGATCTGTTTTTTGTTTACTCCCTTGTGTACCCTTCGTTCGGGTGGGTCAGGTTCTGCCATGTGAGGGAACCATAGGAAACGCGGTCAGGTCAGATCGTGTGAGGGAGTTTGTATCAACAATGGTAAGTTGTGACCGCACATGTGCGTTGTGCACATTCGTGCGACTTGTTTGTCATTTTTTCCCTCATGCCTTCAACGTTCAAGTGGGTCTGGTTGGGTCGGGTCGTGTGATGGTGCCCAAGGAAACGTGTTCGGGTCGGGTCGTGCCATATAGTGAGGGCACCCAAGGAAACTCATTCGGGAAGTTTGGGTCAGGTTGGGTCATGTGAGGGCACCCAAGGAACGTGTCCGACTGGGTCGGGTCGTGTCGAGTCGTGTAAGGGCACCCATGTAAATGTGTTCAGGGGGGTCTGGTCGAGTTGTGTGATGGCGCCCTCGGAAACGTGTTCGGTTCGAGTTAGGTCGGGTCGTGTCGTATTGTGAGGGCACCCAAGGAAACACATTCAGGTGGGTCGGTTCGAGTTTGGTCCGGTCGAGTCATGCCATGTGATGTTGCCCAAGGAAACGCATTCGAGTGGGTCAGGTTAGGTCAGGTCATGTGAGGGTGGTCGTATCAAAAATTATAAGTTTGTTGGACATTGGGTAAATGCTCCCTGTGTGTTTTGCGACATGGACTAACCGCCTCTCGTGGATCCTAAATCTGGCGATTGTAGCAGAGACTAAAGCCTGCGAGTTTTGGTCTAACGACAATCATTATTCTAACAATTGGTATCAGAGTGACAGGCCTTGAGTTCAAACCTCAGCCGGCTCACGTTGGGGGGGATATTGTTGGAAATTGGGTTCAATAGTCCCTGTGTGTTTCGCGACATGGACTAACCTCCTCTCATGGATCCTAACTCTGGTGATTGTAGAGAAGACTAAAGCCTGCAAGTTTTGTCCTAACAGCAATCGTTATTCCAACAAAGTTGTGACCGCGTGTGTTTCTTGTGCACTTTTGTGCAGTCTATTTTCCATTTTCTCCCTCCTGCGCCCTTCGTTCGGGTGGGTTGGGTTGTGTCGTGTGAGGGTGCCACAGGAAACGCGTTCGGTCAAATCGTGTGAGGGAGGCCATATCAAAAATGCTAAGTTGTGACCGCCCGTGTGCCTTGTGCACATTCTTGCAACCCATTTTTCAGTTTCTCCCTTGTGTCTTCGACGTTCAGGTGGGTCGAGTCAGGTCGGATCGTGTGATGGCACCCAAGGAAACACGTTCGGGTTGAGTCAGGTCAGGTCATGCCGTATTGTTAGGGCGCCCAAGGAAACATGTTCGGGCGGGTCAGGTCAAGTCGGGTCATGGCAGGCTACCCAAGGAACGTGTCCAGTTGGGCTGGGTCGTGTTAGGTTGTGTCATGGTGCCCAAGGAAACACGTTTGGGCAAGTCAGGTCGGGTTCGGTCGGTTCGTGTGAGGGTGCACAGGAAAATGCGTTCGATCAGGTCAAGTCAGGTTGGGTCATGTGAGGACACCCAGGGAAACTCGTTCGAGCGTTTCAGGTTGATTCGGGCTGGGATGTGTGAGGCTGGCCATATCAAAAATTCTAAGTTGTAATGACTCCCCGTGTGCCTTGTACTACACATTCATGTGACCCATTTTTCATTTTCTCCCTTGTGCCTTCGACGTTCGGGCGAGTCTGGTGGGGTCGGGTCGTGTGAGGGTGGTTAACTGCCTGTGTCATTTCGTGTCAAGTCCGATCGTGTTGTATGATGCTACCCAAGGAAACGCGTTCGGGCGGGTCGGTTCAGGTCATGTTGTGTGAGGGCACCCAGGAAAACGCATTCGAGTGGGTCGAGTGGAGTTGGGTCATGTGAGGGTGCGCAAGGAAACATGTTCGTGCGGGTTTGGTTGGGTCGTGTGAGGGCACCTAAGGAAACGTGTTTTAGCGGGTCAGGTCAAGTCACTTCGTGTGAGGGTGCCCAAGAAAACACGTTCAAGCTGGTCAGGGTTGGTAGGGTCAATTCATGTGAGGGCACCCAAGGAAACGCGTTCGGGCAGGTCAGGTCGGGTTGGGTTGGGTCATGTGAGGACACCCAGGGAAATGCGTTCGGGTGGGTAGGGTTGGGTTGGGTTGGGTCGTGTGAGGATGGTCATATCAAAAATGCTAAGTTGTGACCACCCGTGTGCCTTGTACTACACATTCGTGCCACCCATTTTTGGTTTGCTCCCTCTTGCCTTTGTCGTTCGGGCGAGTAACGTCACATCGGGTCGTGTGATGGCACCCAAGGAAACATGTTTGGGTCGATTCGGTTCGGGTCATGTTGTACTATGAGGATGCCCAAGGAAACACATTTCGACGAATTAGGTCAAGCCTGGTCATGTGATGGCGCCCAAGTTACGCATCCTAGTCGAATCGTGTCAGGTCGTGTGAGGGCACCCATGTTCCTTGTGCACGTTTGTGCGATCTATTTTCTATTTTCTTTCTCGTGCACCCTTCGTTCGGGTGGTTTAGGTCACGTCCGCAACCTCATTCAACTCGTTTTCCATTTAGATTAGATTTTTAATTAATTTTTTAAATTTTGGCCTAGGAATTTTTTTTTAATTAATTAAACCATTGTTTAAAAAATAAATAAATATATAAAAATAATAAATAATATATATATATATATATATATATATATATATATATATATATATTTAAAGATAGAAAGTTAAGCAATTAATTCACCTATTTTATTGAGTACTTATTTTATATTATATTTATAATGTGACAGTAGGTTTGATTTTTTAGTACTTATCAGACTTGCGACGAAACCGTGTGAGGGTCAAGTCAGGTCAGGTCGGGTCAGGTCAGGTTAGGTCATGTGAGGTTGGTTCGTATCAGGTCGGGTTGGGTCAGGTTGGGTTGTGTGAGGTCAAGTCGTGTGAGGGTGCCCAAGGAAACGCATTTGGGTGGGTCGGGTCGTGTGAAGGTGGCCGTATCAAAAATGCTAATTTTTTACCACCTGTGTGCCTTGTGCACGTTTTTTCAATCCATTTTCCATTTTCTCCCTCTTGCCTTCGTTTGGGCGGGTCGGGTCGTGTTGTGTGAGGGCGCCATAGGAGACGCGTTCAGGTCATATCATGTGATGGAATTTGTATCAAGGGATGGAGGCCTATACGGAATGAATCGAGATAAATTAATAACAGAACCCCCAATAGTTTTGATAAGGTGATTAGGGGCCCCATTATCATAACCCATAATTAGTAAATTCCCTATCCCCTTAAAACTAGAGCCATAATCCCTTCCCCCCTATAGTCATAACTCACAACCCATTAACCCCTTGATCCCTTAAAACTTAAGACACTAACCCCTTAACCCCTAACCCTTAACTTAGAATCCTTGAAGCCCCTAATCCCTAACCCCTTATCATCTTAAACCTAACCCTTAACCCTTTAGCCCTAACCCCTAACCACTTAACCTTTTGACACCTATATCCCATAACACTTAAGCACTTAACCGCCTAAGTCCCCTAACCCCTAACCCCATGGTGCTTAACCCTTAACCACTATCATTAGCTTCTAACCCCTACACCCCTTAACCCATAAATTTCCTATGGCCTAACACTTTACCCTTTACCATTAACCCCTGACACTTAAACCCCTTAACTCCTAGAACCCCTGAGCCTTTCTCTCAAAGCATAGGTGCTCAAACACTAATATTCTTGGTCATATTAGGTTTGTGTCCACTGACCCCTCAAATGAAACCTCCAAGCACTACTTGGGTCGAAGGAAAAAAACCACAAGGTCCCCAAATCCGATCTACATTTCATGGGAAATCATATTTCCCCCAATTATCCACCACACATTTTCTTTCAAAGGGAAACAATATGGTCTTCTAATGTCCACAAATGCATCTAAGTTCATATAAATAAAGTAATTTTCATCTCCATGCATGACCCAATGTAAGTCACGTCCCTTCAAAAGAAAAAAGAGGATATGAGGATGTCTCTTTACCTATCATCATCCTTTGACATTGGTCCATTATCGTACCAAATGTAAGGGTAAAAATCACATACAGGTCTAAAATCTTTCTCAAAGGTTCTATCCCCAACATGCTAAAAACAACATTCAAATTCCCTTCGTTTGCTCCAAGTATATTTGAAACTCACATAAGCAGTCCTCAACTACATGAATTATGTAATCTCCAACCTATCCATATCTTAGTACAAAAAAAAAAAACTATAATTTATTAATTTATTTGGGTTACCTTTGCTTTGGCTTAAAAGTTGTTACGAGTTACCAAATTTACGTTGAAATTTATATTATCATCATTTAAATGTCGTGTAATTTTTTTTTTCAAACATTATTTATTTAAACCCCTTTTAAGTATATAAATATTTAAATAATAATACATAAATCTTTTTTTTCAATTAATTTAATTTCCATATGTAACATCTATACACAAAAAAAATTATTTCATTGTAAAAACATGTCATAAAATTCTATAACTTTAAATTTCATTGTATAATTTCATAATTACCATGGTGTAGTCTCGTTAATTTACAAACTTAGGTTAATGTTTGATCATATAAATTTATTCTAAGTTCAACTCATTTATCATCGGTATATTTGGATGATATGTCTTGATCTAGTCCGACGCCAGGTGTTAAACGATCGTGGGTTGTTTTTTAATGCTACCAACGTACTGTATTTAACACTCCTTTAATCCCCGAGGTGCATTGTCCTGGAAAATTCTTAGATGTGAGGAAATTTGACCACCTAAGGGCCGATGGATCTCTCCTCCATGATCAAACAATCGAGGAATAAAGGATTTCGGATAGGTACCGAACCCTACCCCCGAGGTTGCATCCCAAGCTCATTTTCTCAATTATGATGAGGGTTTGATGGCTCTACCTTCCCGTGAATTGGTTCAGAAGGCAAAGTTTTTTCATGTGATGATAATGCTTCTTGTACAGGTATTGAACCCAGATGATATGCCATCAATAGTTTTGAGTAATTTTTCCCTCTAAGTCCTTTTATAGTTTGAACTACACTAACACAGAGGTATCTGTGTAGGTTCTTTCTTTGTCACCCTGGGGTCTTTCGATCCATGACCTGGTATGACAATTTTGACCTTCTGCTAGTGGTTACTTTGGTAATACTTTACAATTCGACAACTGAAGGTGTCTTAAGTCGGGAGTAACGACCTTCACTGATACCACAGGTATCAATTCAGTTTCTTTCATTTCCTACGATTTTCTAATGTGCATTGGTTTCATTACCCCTTATTTTCTTTGATGCGAGTATGAAATTTTTTTATGGTTTTCCTCTGTATAGGGTTTTGGCTTGCATCAACACTTGTTTAAATTTGCACTCAGAACAGTCTTGGGAATTTCTCTTTCAAAAAGTTGGGCTCGTCCTGGAGGGGTTCACTACAGGTATTCCCTATTCAATATGTACAAATGTTATAGAGTTGATTTACCTTTTTGCTCTATTGATTAATGGTTCTCTTTTATTTTATTTTTTTTCGCATTCCTTGCTCTCCAGTGGTTATGATGCCACTCAAAAATATAGATGGTGAAGCCATTATAGATTTCACTAATGTCGGTATGTTTCTTAGCCTTTTGTTCATAAACTCGTTTATGGTATATTATTCTATGGTTTATAGAGACCATTATATTTTGTGCAGGTTCTCCCACAACCTTGGTGCATGATTATCGAAGTGGGACTTGGGGCCATACCCCTTAAGGGTTTCCCAAATCTTTTCCATGCTGATACATTCGGTTATGGCTCTAGTTATTTCCAGCATAAATTTCCATTTGTGGCTATGTAACCATCATGTATAGGACATTTGATAATATTATTTATTTTGTAACTAAGAAATTCAATTACTGACCTTTATTGACTTATAAATGTTTTAATACTCTTCAAGATGAAGAATGAGAACTTCTGGTTAAATTTTCTCTGATGATTTCAATGAATGTTATATTTTTTATGTTTCAAAATTTACTTTAACTAGAAGGCTAGTTCCCCGTTTGTTGTAAATACTTCTCGGGACTTAAGATTTTCCCTCAAATTAATTATTACACGTTGTAGAAATAGAACTGTTATCATTGTTTATCAATTTTGCATTCATATTTTTGTTTCTCAGGAAATTCATACTAGGGTTTCCTCTAACCCTCCCGACAGGGTTCAATTATCATTCATAGATGAATTTACTAGCCTATATTACTTTCCTACATACTAGATAAATGTCAAGTTTCGGGTTATTAATTGAGGAGTTCCTACCCTCAAACCACATGTCCTTGCCCAATATTGTCGAAGAGGAGTCTTTCCACTTCACATCGGTCAGATTCAATTAAGTGTTGACTGAACATTAGGTCCTCAATCCACTAATAATCCTTAATTGAAAACAAATTAGAGACCATGAATTGCTCCAGTTTTCTCTTCTTCACTGGTTTAAATTTACTCTTCTTATTTCCTTGACCCAAATGTTTCCCAAAGGGAGGAGAAAACTCTTCTTATTTATATAATCCGGGTCAACCAAAACATGGTTTACCTTTCATTTGTATTTTATGTTGGAGAAGAATTGTAATACAATATTGGATATTAAGTGTGATGAATTTTTCTAGTGATAGTGAACATATTTATGTAGCTTACAAAGTTTCTCATAACTCTTAACAAGCACAATATGTCCCAAATGAAAAGTTTTAGATGAAGGTCCTCTACCAGTATATATATAAAATTTTATCCTTTTTGAAATGTATCAAGAACCTTCTAAAATTCTCTGTTGAGAGAAGAATACATGGGCATGCTTGTTATTTATTTTTTCACCTCTTTTGTAGCTACTTACCATGGAGCTACAATCTGTTTTTAACCCTCTGGGGCAGAAAGAACGAGATCAATATTTTCAATTGGATTATTTTCATATGTATTTGTTTCTCTTGACCAAGTGGATGATCCCCACCTACCAATTTAATAACAATACTGAAAAAAGTTATTTTAGGTGTGCAACACCAAATTTTTTTGCACATACCATGCCTTGTTTGTGTGCCTTGACAAAACACTTGTGCACCTTAGCTGTAATATTCCAAATCTGGAACAGCTCAGCAAGCCTGCTAAAATAACGCACTTCTAAGAATTTTGTGCATAGAAATGAGTTTGCAGCTTCTGGATACCTTATATCAGCTCATCTAAGATCTAAATCCAAAAGGAGAGTAAAAAAAAATCATACTAGGTGGGTTAAACAAATCTCCCACAAACTAGTCTAGCTGAAAATCACCCAAAGAGAGGGGTTGTAGCTATATGCAAAGGATTGCTTCAGAAATAACGCAGATCCACTGAAGCACAATAGGAGGCTGGTATGGAAGTTCAAAAATCAGATATATAACAGTGAATCATATGTTCTTTACAACCCATACATTATACAGCAAAAATCCTCACGAATGAGGTGCTACAACCATAATAAAAGATTGCATAACCATGATAGCGTTATTTTTAGGGGCTGAAGCAACAGTTTATTAATATTTAGATCTAGATCAGATCTGTACATAAAAATTTATATCTAATACAGATCTGTGTACAAGAAATGATGATCTATACATTCCCCTTGGGGTTTTGTGCAAAACATGAAGCATAGAGAGTAGATCTGAGATCTAAAGTTGCAGATCTGCAGAATGATTCAAAAATTTCTGAATAATACAATGGTACAGCAGATCAGATGTGAAAAAAACATGGATTGGATGGCCAATCCATGGATCACCACAGTGAAAGGAAGATTCCCAGCACTGGAGATCTCTCCTCCAAAATGCAAACAAAACACCCTGCAACTTCTCCTTTTCAAATAACGCAGTCCAGGGAGAGAAACTGTGTTGTATCTTCTGATAATGATTTGGCCTAATGCCAAGATGTATATCTGAAGCACAATTAGCTAATGAACTATTCCAGGAGGTTAAAATACACACTCACTGAGAAGAGCCACTAGTATAAGCTAGATATGAGCCGATGTAGTGTCTTCCACTGCTGCAACTCACAAGGACAACCCAACCCTCAACAGGATCAGCGTTGTAGGTGTAAGGTGAGCTTGGCCTAAAAGCTTGATGTGGAAAATATAGAACAAGTCTCCTCCAAGAGCTGCTCAAGGAAGGAGGTGGGATTCCTGAACAGGAAGACCCAACAAGGGATGTCTGAGTAGACAATACTTTCAGAAAATGATAATCTTCAACAACCTTCTCTTGTTTCTCTCCTCCTCCTTTTATAAGATTGGAGTCTTAGAAAAACGCTAAACCACTTCATTGGTTTAGCCCCTTTCACATTTAGAGTCTCCTTCTAGAACTTCGTTGTCCCTCAAAGAGGTTCAATGCATCTAGACTGCGATGTTGACTTGGTCAAATATGACCCACTCTTGTGATTTAGACCCATTCACAACTGCAGGAGTTATTTACATAGCCCAGATATGTCTCTATTCACATAAGCATTGATTTATTCTTGGTTTTCAGGAGTTTTACATGTCCTCCTTTACAATTTATTCATCAATCATGAAATGTAAAAATAAACAAGGAAAATTAATATTCCTATTAGCTGCAGCTAATTTAGGAATATTACAGTCTCCCCCTTTCAAATGTTTCTTGTCCTCAAGCAACTGCAAGGGTGCTTCAAAATCTCCCCTTCTTCTCTTGTGGCCTCTTCATCCAATAGTCTCCACCATTGCTCTGAATTTTCTGCAATAGTTCTGTCTTCCAATGGTCCTTCCTCAATGTGCAAGTTGGCCCTTGGTGAGTAAACCCAATGGCTCTCATCATGAAATAAAGGAAGGTTGTTATGGAAACCTTCTTTCTGATCCATGGCCTCCTCAAGATAGAAGTGATGACAATCATGGGGAATTTCATGATTCATGAAAGACTCCCATCTCCATGCTATCATCCAAATGAAGTGGATCACCTCCCAGCTTGGAAATCCATAGAAAAACTCCTCCCCAATACATATGAGAGGCATGTTCCCAACAAACATATGGCTCACTCTACAAAGAGACAAGTGATCTATCATAGTGACCATACAAAATCTCATGCTCCCATTGAAGCATGTAATGCAAAAAGAATGGGGAACTCCTTTCCCCAAGGACACATCCAACAAGTGTGCCTCTCCTCCAACCATGCCCCCAACAAAGATAAGGACATCTTCAGCTTGTGGGGTCATGATTATAATCATGCTAGTTTCCATGTATGATAAATGAGAAGGAATATGTTCCCTCATGTGCAACTAGTGCAGTTTTATCCTCAACTGCCATAGAATAGGATATGACAAGTGCCTTCCCCAACACTTGTTTTCTACCTCATCCCTTCTGAATTCTTGGAGAAAATGCAACATAGTTGGTGTAAAATAATCACACCATGAGGAATATAATAGCTTGCCAAGATCCTCCAAGGAATGACCTGCATCAACATAGTTCATGGCCTTGAGTAGTCCATGAAACCCATCATAAATAGTGCCCCCTTTTAGAGCAATGTTCGGCAAATGAGTGTTATAAAAATATAAGCATATAGGAGATACATGATAACATTCATAAAGACAAGTCCCTCTATACACTTGTTTTACATCAGTGAGGTAACTCATGGATGAGTTCCCTCTCACAGTCAATGAGTAAGGAGATGTGAATGATGGCTCTTCCCAAGAGCTATGTTCCTCCTCATCTACCAAATAATCCATGCACATATTCATATGAGAGTGCACCTCTTCCTTCAAATATTCCCATATGAATCCACCCAAGAGAGTATGATATGCTCTAATGAAACCAGTGGGTTTGGAAACCAGGATCTCATAGGTGGCATCTAGTAGTCTCTCCTTAAGCTTGGAGTCTCTATTCAAAATGATAAGATTATAGAAATAGATGACTCCATCAACTACCTCAAACCTTTCATCCTTTACTTCCCCATCAATAACCCCACATGTGAAAAGTTCCTTGGAGTATTCCAACATGAGTTGGGAATCCCAATAAGGATCTAGGCTCCCCAAAAATGACAGCGCTGTAGAAGTCTGAAATGCTGCCTCTATCATATCATGGCTCCCTCCTTTGATATCCTTGATATTAGAATCACATGTTGGAGCATCATAATCTCCTCTTTACTGCCCCATTTTTAGCTGATCTTGCTCAAGACAAGATTGAAGCATATGGAAATCAACTTCCCCTCGGAAATTCCTTGTTTTCCAAAACTTCCTCATTTTGGCCCATGTATACAAGAGGGTTAGAATCCCCTTGCCATGTTTATAAATATTCCTTGTGAATGAATAAATCATGGGTTTCCCCAAATATATGGATTTTCCATGTGTCCTCATGCTAATTCCATCATATATCTTTGACTTCTCCTCTCTCAGCGAAGATATCTGAGTGGGAGTTAGCAATGCCCCTTTCAAGAAATTGCCCATCTCTCTTCTAAATTCATGAGAGATTCTCTGGGCTATACTGGCCTCTCCCAAGGCTCCCTCCTTAGCCAAGTATGCATATGCTTCCCAAAGTTGAGAGAACACTTTAGACTTCCTCCCATCAAGAGGTGATCGTGGTAAAATACCTCCTTGCAAAGAGGTGTCAAGGCATAGAGTAGAATGTGGATGTAGGTAGACAGATTTGCCCCTACCTTTACTGCATAGGTCCTCTTGCCTTATTTGTGCTTCCAAGCTTTGAAACAGAGAAGGATCTATGCTCTTCTTCTTGTGATGCCCTTCCTCCTCTTTTCCTTCTTCTATCTTCAAGATCTCATCATTTGACAATGTAATATTCCAAAATTTGCATGCAGCATATTGGAATATTAAATTTTTCTAATTTCACTTAGGAGGTGAATAAAATGGGTAAAATTCCCATGAGTAGGAATAAGATCCTTCATAGTGTGAAAAGGATCAATCGAGCAGCCTAATTTTGCACCTTCCAGTGTGAAAAGGGGAAAATGCATGAGGACAAGGTCAAGTTTGACGAAGTCAACAGCGTTGCCTAAGAGGTGTAGCTTGCATGAGAAGATAGCGCGGTTTGAGAGGGAGGAATATTCCTTGTGGAAGAAACCCTAATGTGTGGGGTCCATGGCAAAGAGGCATTCACTTGTATAAAAGGAGGAAGGGGTAGCCATAGTGAGATATATTTGAGCATATTGATTCTAGTCTGAAGACTATTTGCATACTCCGGTTGTTCAGCTGAGTTGCAATGCTGCTTAGCACGAGGGATTCCTGTTTAAGATTTCCTCTCCTTCTTGAGAGGCATATTGAAGGATTGAACTTAATTTTATCCACATATTGGCTCAAGGCCAAAGCCATTATTCAATCGCTCCATTATTTCTACTGAAGTGTAACGTAGTGTTGTTGGGTGTTGTAGTGGGAGGGTTCCACAACACCATTCCTTGTCTCATCTTTTAGAGGAAGGAGTCTTTATTCCTCGGGAAGGTTAGAAGGAAGGTCTCTAGGGTAGATTTTCATATCTTGGCATCAAGGCCAACATCTCCCATCATAGACAACGCAGTCCAACATCCATGCTGCGTTATTTCAGTGCACATTTGCAGTGAGAGGTTGCACCAGCTTCTTGGAGGGCAAGATCTTCAATGCCGGGATCAACCTTGCATTGAGAGATACATTGGAGGAGGCTTGTTTCAGATTTAGCATCATCTTCAGCCATCTCCATGTATTTCTAGTATTGAGTTGCAGCTGCTTCCCAGCAACTTCGGCATTTCTGCAGATTTTCCATTCTCATGTATATTGTAGCCAATCCTTCCAAGGATTGTGTATTATTGTTGTATTAGTGTTTCCAGGGGTTGAGATCTTGCTGCCCCACATTTATTTGAGATAATATTGTCATATAATCATATTATCATTTTGTATGTTGCAGTTTCTCCTATAGACAGCGCTGTCATAGCCTGGGTTTATTCCTATATAGCAGAGTTCTTCATTCCCTTGCACATGTGTTTATGAGGCTTACATTGTATTGCTTGAGTGACTGTTTCCTCAAGGAATTGTACTCTTTTTCTACTATATGATACATTTTTTGGCTATTCATATCTTTAGGTGTTCATGGCTATAAAATAATGTTGTTATTCCTTTACATATGCTTACATTTGCTGCAGTCCCTCATCGGGCACTTTCTGAGGAAATCTAAGTGTGGGAGATCTAGTTAACCACCTTAGAAGGATTTATTTTGAGCCTCCTCTTGGATTTAGCACTTAGACACATTTTTCTAAGGGATCCAGGTCTTGGTTTCAATTCCTGTAGTATCCATTACTGGAAAATGTGTTTTCCAGTCATGCCTTGCTAGTTGTTCCATATTTGGGATATTACAGTGGTATCAAAGCTGCTTTCTTGGCTCAGCCTATGAGTCTAAGCCCAAGAAGATCAAAAGATTGAAGAGGATGGGTTTTATCTCATCATATTTCATATCCATGAAGAAGCTCCCCAAGGGGGATAAGCAGAAAGAAGAGGAAGAACCTTGTACATCCTATTCTCATCAAGGAGACAAAGAAATCAGCAGGAGAAAGACTCCATCTTTTGGAGAAGAAAAAGAAAAAGGGGATAAGCTTACAAAGCTTCTCCCTAAATCTGTACATATGATTCATGAATAATTCAAGGAGATCAGGAGGAAGATGTATGGAGAATCTCCTAGAGGGTTTGATTCAAATTAAAACTCTAGATTTGAGGAGTGTGAGCATGCAACTGCACATCCTAATACTCAGCGCAGTCGCATGCCCAGGATTGCTGGAAGAGAGATGGAAAGAGAAGAAGTTGCTAGGAGGGAAGCTCTTAGTGATTTCTTGAAAGAGTATGAGTATCAAACTCAGAAATTTCGAGATCATCTTAGTTTTTTAGAGTTTTGCAGGATGAAGGTGAAGGAAAGAGAGTAACGAGATATATTTCATCTATCTACCTTTGAGGGTTCACCTGTATGTTTAGCCAAATCTTGGGTGGAGGAGTTAGAGACGTTTTTTCAGTAGCAACACATTCTTGGAGAGGAAGCCATCAAAGTTGCAACGCTAAATTTGAGAGAGACTGAGGGAAACAATGTTTTCATGTCTAGAGATTATCTAGTGCCTCATGCAGAGGAAGGAGGAGCTCTTGCTCCAAATAGAGGGCTGATTGCATCTTTGCAAGAAAGTTCCCAGGATCTCATGCATGGAGATCAAGGCACAACTCATGTTCTACCTATGCCATAGTTGAGGTGTGAAACCATGGAGACACAAGGAGGAGATAGGGAGAAGACCCAGCATCATGAGATGAGGAGTACACATCCCTGTTAATGTCTGAAGGGTGATGCACCTAAGAAGGTGATTGGATTGTGCAGTGGAAGCATGGACATATTTGTTCATTCATCTATTCAATCATCTCTTAATGATGATGTCTCATTGCATGGAGAAATTTTTCTGGGGAGACCACTGGATCAATAGAGGAGGATGGAGGCTTCGCATGTTGGGGCACCACTCATGGATTTAAGGAGGGTGGAAACCTTGGTAGAGCTTGATAAAGCGTTGGGAGTCTGGGGTAGGCTCAAGGGGAGAGGGAGCATTCCCTCAACATAATTTTTATCCACTTCCATTTCAGATTCTGCGCTGTGGCAGAAGCAGCAGAGGAAGGATAGCAGCCTTCCAACTTGCATCCTTGACATGGGAGATGTCAAAGGAGAGGGCAGCCATATGAAAAATTTTCTTCATGAGAGATCATCAGCGCTGTCACTATGGAGGTTAGATCCATATTGGAGCTCCCAGCTGTTGGTGGATTATTCCAAGGATATTTTCACTTGCATGATCTTGGATGACCAGTTGCATGAGGAGGGATATTCAGTCAAAGATGGGGTCATCTTTTATCATGGTAGGATCTTCTTTCCTAGAGCTTCCAAGCTCAAGAAGAAGTTGCTACAAGCATCTTATGATGATTTCCTTTTCAGCCCCACTTGTTCTATGAGAGAATAGCACACCATCAGGGAGGGGTATTTTTGGATGGGCGTTGAGGAGGAGATATATCAGCATATGAGCAGATGCATGGACCGAATAGAGATGGAGGAGAGACATAACTCTTTGAGAGAGTTAGCACAACCACCTCTTTTCCCTTTGGAGATAAGAGGAGACTCACTTATGAGCCACTCCACTTGTATGAGCAGGAGTTATGGTAAGGGTATTCATTATTATTTACATGATCATTTGTATGATGTATGTATGCATCCCTTAACCATACATGTGCAAGATGATGCTCCAAGGAGGAGCACTTTTTTTTCTAGATCACATGGTTTAGGTGAGGCCATAATCATGATTGATGGCCATTCCCTAGGAGGACTCGGGGAAGAGATACACTATGGAGTACATGCTCATTGTACATCTTAAATCATTCACTTCCTCCATACTTATGAGGATATTGGAGCAACAGGAAAGTGGTTGAGAAGCCACTTATTTAATCAGTCTCTATTGCAGTTGAGGGTCAAGCTGTGCTGGTTGCACTTGAGGGACCATTTTCCTTCTCATTTTTTGCATATGGCAGCAAGTATGATTCTCATTTTTTCTTCCTATGGCTCTATTTCTTCTGTTTTTATGAGGAGCATGTTTGGGAGAAAGACAAATGGGATGGATGTGTCCTTTGAGGGAGAAATTCCTCACACTTTTTGCACTACATGTTCTAATGGGAGCATGGGAGATTGTATGACCACCACAGCAGCACATTTGTCTCTTTATGAGAGGGGTCATATGATTGGATGGACTCCATATGATGGTGACTTCCAACTCATCATATATGGGAGGATTTGGGCCAGCTTGATTTGCAACGTTGGGAAGATATCTTTGGAGGTATAGTCTTCATTTTTCCACTTGAGGGTAAAATTATTGCATCCCATGGACAGCCAGCACTTTACACTTATCATAATTGGAGAAATGGACAGCATGGGGTAGGCTTCATTGTCTACCATATGCATATTTTCATCCCACCTACTTTTCCGGAGCCAAAGGTGGAGGATAGTTTTTAGGAGTTGCCTAGTTGGAAGGTGACTCATTTTGCATGGCTTATAGCTTGGGGATGGAGGATCCATATGGGAAAGATATTTCCCATCCTATTTCAGATCCCATTCCTCAAGGGGACCTCTAGACATCACCTTGTCATCCTCTTGAGTATTTCACTTTCACATGATGATATCTTGATAGCTAACTTACATGCTGAGGAGCGGAAATGTGGAGGCTTGATTGATGAGATAGCATCACTTTCCTTGGAGGAGATCATCATACAGGGATGCTACATGGAGAGGAGAAGAGAACTTAGTCTATCCTTGCACTTGCTTGAGGACAAGTAATATTTGAGAGGGGAGGACTGTAATATTCCAAAATTTGCATGCAGCAAATTGGAATATTAACTTTTGTTGATTTCACTTAGGAGGTGAATAAAATGGGTAAAAGGCCCATGAGTAGGAATAAGATCCTTCATAGTGTGAAAAGGATCAATGGAGCAACTTAATTTTTCACCTTACAGTGTGAAAATGGGCAAATGCATGAGGACAAGGTCAAGTTTGACCAAGTCAAAAGCGTTGCCTAAGAGATGTAGCTTGCATGAGAAGACAACGCAATTTGAGAGGGAGGAATATTCCTTGTGGAAGAAACCCTAATGTGTGGGGTCCATGTAAAAGAGGCATTCACTTGTATAAAAGGAGGAAGGGGAAGCGATAGTGATATATCTTTGAGCATATTGATTCTAGTCTAAAGACTATTTGCATACTCCGGTTATTCAGCTGATTTGCAATGCTGCTTAGCACAAGGGATTCCTGTTTAGGATTTCCCCTCCTTCTTGAGAGGCCTCTTGAAGGATTGCACTTCAGTTTCTCCACATCTTGGCTCAAGGCCAAAGCCATTATTCAGTCATTGTGTTATTTCTATTGAAGTATAATGTAGTGTTGTTGGGTGTTGCAGTGGAGGGGTTCCACAACACCATTCCTTGTCTCATCTTTTAGAGGAAGGAGTCTCTATTCCTCGAGAAGGATAGAAGGAAGGTCTCCAGGGCAGATTTTCATATCTTGGCATCAAGGCCAACATCTCCCATCATAGACAGCACAGTCCAGCCTCCATGCTGCGTTATTTTAGTGCACATTTGCAATGAGAGGTTGCACCAGCTTCTTGGAGAGGAAGATCTTCAGTGCTGGGATCAGCCTTGCATTGAGAGATCCATTGTAGGAGGTTTGTTTTATATTGAGCATCATCTTCAGCCATCTCCATGTATTTCTAGTATTGAGTTGCAGCTGCTGCCCAGCAACTCCGACATTTTTGCATATTTTCCATTCTCATGTATATTGTAGCCAATCCTTCCAAGGATTGTGTATTATTGTTGTATTAGTGTTTCCAGGGGTTGAGAGATTTCTCCCCCATATCTATTTGAGTTTATATTGTCATTTCATCATATTATAATTTTTTATGTTGCAGTGTCTCCTATAGACAACGCTATCATAGCCTGGGTTTATTCCTATATAGCAGAGTTCTTCATTCCCTTGCACATGTGTTGTTGAGGCTTACATTGTATTGCTTGAGTGATTGTTTCCTCAAGGAATTGTACTCTTTTGCTTCTATATGATACATTTGTTGGCTATTCATATCTTCAGGTGTTTATGGCTATAAAATAACGTTGTTATTCCATTACATGTGCTTACATTTGCTGCAGTCCCTCATCCGGCACTTTCTAAGGACATCTAAGTGTGGGAGATCTGTTTAACCACCTTAGAAGTATTTATTTTGAACCTCCTCTTGGATTTAGCACTTAGACACATTTTTCTAAGGGATCCAGGTCTTGGTTTCAATTCCTGTAGCAGCCATTACTGAAAAATGTGTTTTCTAGTCATGCCTTGCTAGATGTTCCATATTTCGGATATTACAAACAATGATGGTGCATGCTGCTCATGTGTTATACCAAGAGCCTTATGTGTGAGATATTGTGGAACTTCTTGCAAGCATGCAAGATTTTATTCCCTTGGAGAAAGTGCTCCATCCTTCTCTTCATGAGGTGCTTGAGGTGTCATTGTCATGACTGTGTTATCTCCTGCTTTCCTTTTCTCTTCTTCAATAACTGAAATTGCCTCATCATCAACAGGAGAACTTAGATCTTGGTCATCTAGTGAAGGAGGAATCTTCATGCCTTCCCTTTGAGAAGAGAAACCTCTAGCCAAAGGAGATCTTACCCTTGGAAAGGCATCAATCAAACTTACACCTTCTTCCATGGTCTTCAGAAATGGAGTTGGATTCATAGACCCTCCCAACTCATGAAAAATATTTTTCTGATATAGTTTGATAGTGTCAATAGAAGATGTTACACATGGAGCTTCATCAAACCTCTCTATCAATCTTGCAATAAACCTTGCATAAGTAGGTGTATTTTCATTCTTCAAGGAAAAAGACTCAAACAACCACAAAGCATAGGCTTTACCTTCAAAATGCAGCACTGCTACTTTGATGGCTTCAATCTCTGAAACTTGATTTTGTTGCATAAAATTGTCTAGATCCTCCACCCAAACCCTAACTAGACATTTAGGTGATCCATCAAAGGTAGATAGATATAATCTACCCATACCATGCTGCTCATTATTTGTACCTTTGCTTTCTTTGATCTTGTAGAACCCTTGGAAGTTCAAGATGTCTATGAACTCCTTGGATTAATCTTCATACTCCAGCAAATACTCTTTAAGAGTCTCCTTCTCGGGTACACCTCCTTTCTTCCTCTTCATGAAGAAATCACAGAAAGAATGCTAAATCTTTGGTGATATGGCTGAGTGCACATATCCATAAGATGAGGATTCAGAATTTTCCTCATGTATAGATCTTGTAGATCTAATTGGAAGATCTTCCTGCTCTTGAAACCCTCTAGGAGTTTCATTGCTCCTTCTTCCTTCTTCTTGTTCAACCTCCTTGGAGAGGTTCTTACTGGATCTGAAAAGTGATGAGAGTAAACTCATATTCTTCATCATTCTGATATTTCTCCTTTCTTTTCAGAACTTTTTCTTGAAGCCCACAGGTCGAGCCAAAGATCTTGCTCTGATACCATTGTAATATTCCAAATCAGGAATAGCTCAGCAAGCCTGCTGAAATAACGCACTTCTGAGAATTATGTGCATAAAAATGAGTTTTCAGCTCCTGGATCCCTTATATCAGATCATCTAAGATCTAAATCCAAAAGGAGAGCAAAAACAAATCAAAATAGGTGGGTTAAACAGATCTCCCACAAGCTAGTCTAGCTGAAAATCACCCAAAGAGAGGGGTTGCAGCTATATGCAAAGGACTGCTTCAGAAATAACGCAGATCCACTGAAGCACAATAGGAGGCTGATATGGCAGTTCAGAAATAAGATATATAACAGCAAATCAGATTTTATTTACAGCCCATACATTATACAAGAGAAATAATGAGATTATACAGCAAAAATCCTCAGGAATGAGGTGCTACAACCATAAGAAAAGACTGCATAACCATGAAAGCATTATTTTTAGGGGCTGAAGTAGAATTTTATTAATCTTCAGATATATATAAGATATGTACATAAAAATTTAGATCTAATATAGATCTGTGTACAATAAATGTTTATCTATACATTCCCCTTGGGGTTTTGTGCAAAACATGAAGCACAGAGAGTAGATCTAAGATCTAAAGTTGCAGATCTGCAGAATGATTCAGAAATTTATGAATAATAAAATGGTACAAAATATCATATCTGAAAAAAAACATGGATTGGATGGCCAATCCATGGATCACCACAGTGAAAGGAAGATTCCTAGCACCGGAGATCTCTCCTCCAAAATGTAGACAAAATACCCTGCAACTTCTCCTTTGCAAATAATGTAGTCCAGGGAGAGAAACTGCACTGTAGGCTCTGAGAATGATTTTTCCTAATGCCAATATTTATATCTGAAGCAAAATCAGATAATGAACTCTTCTAGGAGGTTAAAAGACACACTCACTGAGAAGACCCCCTAGTATAAGCTAGATTTGAGCAGATCTAGTGTCTTCCACTACTGCAACTCACAAGGAAAAACCAGCCCTCAACAAGATCAGTTCTATAGGTGTAAGGTGAGCTTTTCCTAAAAGCCTGATGTGGAAAATATAGCACAAGTATCCTCCAAGAGATGCTCAAGGAAGGAGGTGGGATCCCTGAACAGGAAGACCCAACAAGAGATGTCTGAGTAGACAATAATTTTAGAAAATGATAATCTTAAACAACCTTCTCTTGTTTCTTTCCTCCTCATTTTATAATATTGGAGTCTTGGCAAAACCCTAAACCACTTCATTGGTTTAGCCCCTTTCACATTTAGAGTCTCCTTCTAGAACCGCGTTGTCCCTCCAAGAGGTTCAATGCATCTAGACTGCATTGTTGACTTGGTCAAAGATGACCCACTCTTGTGATTTAGACCCATTCACACCTACAGGAGTTATTTACATAGCCCAGATATGTCTTTTTTCACATAGGCATTGATTTATTCTTGGTTTTCAAGAGTTTTACATGTCCTCCTTTACAATTTATTAATCAATCATGAAACGTAAAAATAAACAAGGAAAAATTAATATTCCTATTAGCTGCAGCTAATTTAGGAATATTACATTAGCTCATTGCACTCCTTAGAACAAATCTTGGCTCACACCTTATGCAAACATGGTTTGGTTGTCATATGTGATGTGTGGTCCACCTTATTAATTTATAGAGGTAAGAAAAGTAGCGAATGAGAAACTATAAAATTTGATAACACTACTTTTGAATGTGATGGAAAATACAAAGTTTTGTGTTGAGTTTTCGAATGTGATAGACAATATTCTATATGTTAATAAATCTTCTCAACACTGTAGCACACTTCTTATGAATTTTTAATCAATTTTTAGTTTCCAATGTGAATTAATACACTAATGTTTGGATTGTTGTGTTTTTATTTTATTGAGTAACCACTTCATATTGACATTAATTTCCCCCTAGGTAATCCATTTCTTTTTAAGTTGATTTATACTTTCCTAGTTTAAATTCGGTTTTCAAGGCCATCTGGAAACATGTTCAAGATTAGCATTCAAGTTTATTTTAGGAGAAAATGCATTGGACATTTGGTGTTGTTGGTGTTGTTTGGAGATTGTCAATACCTCATGTTTTTCATTTTCAGGAACCTAGAAAAACCTCATAATCACAGTTCTATTCACTATTTGCAACAGGGCCACTCGCTATTCAAGGAATTGAATTATGGGCTCTCTTAGAGTGATTACAGTTCACACTCAAATATTGTAAATGGAACTAGAACCAAAGTCTATTGTAACTTTCCACTCTCTTCATTTGTGTGGTCTTTTGGATTCACATGTCTTGCCTTTGGTCCTTTTGGAGATGCAAAGAGTTATAGATTTATTTAATCTTTTATGGGAGGTTTGTTCCTCTATAAAATGTGCATGAAATTACAGGTTTGAGGATTTTATTCAAGTTTTAAAATAATTAGCATTTGGGTACTTGCTCAAGAATTTGTGCTAAATTCCCAAGTGCTGAAACTTGTCAAAGGAACACGATGGCTATTTTTTGGTTCCTATGAAATTCTATGCGAACTCTTGTGTAATCCTATGCAAGATCATTATTATATATATTATGCATGCTACTTGAGGGTCTGAATCTCTTTTGAATAACATAAATTTTGAGGCGAAATACTATAATATATGATGTGAAGTCTAAGGAACTATGTGAGTTAAGAAGTTATGTGAATCAAGCTCTCTGAGGTAAGCATAAATTGAGACTTATCATAAGAATCACTTAAATTGAAGAACTTAGAGGATATTTTTGAAAATAATAGAAGGATGAGATCCTCTATCTAGAGGTCGATCTTCTAAAATTTTTAGTGGGAGTTGTTTGGTTCTATATTATTTTCTTTTGGAACATCTGGGATTTGCTGGATTATTTTGATAAACTATACATGTGATTTCTGAAGACATTAAGGATATTGTGGCTTGATATTTATTCACTTGTAGACACACGATTAACACAATGAAAATACATGATTCCTATGTGGCATTATATTTGGAAATTTCTGTGAAGTTGTGTTGACTTATGTTCAAAACATTTGTGAATAGTACAACTTATTATCTATGGTTTACTATAGACAGTTAAGTTTTTGGATATCACTTTTGGAAAGGGTTCCATTAAATACTACCAATTTTCTACATAAGTAACCATGTGCTAGTTTCAAATTGTAATTTTAGCCTTGATTCTCTTTATTAAATGACTGCTGGAATTCTGCACATTTAACTCTGAGATTTGATCTTGAAGAAACCCTCTGAAACTTACAATTCTCATATAGTGAAGGTTTGAACCTAATTTTAATTGACAATAGTGGCATGGTTGTGCTTGAAAGATGCTAATATGAAGTAGTTCCTAGTTTTTGGTTTTTTCAGGTAGCTCTTCAAGTCTCCCAAACTTCCTGAAATAACTCAACGCTCGTAGGATTGCTTTCCTTGTTTTTGTGGATCATAATCTACTCATTGAGTAACATTCATAATACACAGTAAATCTAAAACCTTGCAGATTTCTCATTGTATGAACAATTATTACAAGAACTGAATTATTAATTGAGTGTTATACAAGTATGTCAAGTAATGTGCCAAGTCTATTGACAAGAAACCAAGTATATCCTTGTAGCTCCACAAGTTCGATAATGCTAAGTTCGAGCCCCGTAGCTACCAAAGGTATCCAAGCTTCACAAATTCATTCTATAGGTCCAAGCTGCACAATTTTAACAATGTAAGGAGCCTCCATAGGTGATTTTTTATCACAGGTCTGGGGTTATTCTACCACTATCCACTGAGCTTCTTTTTTGTGATTTTTGTTAGCATACAGTGATATAATTAATGTATGCATGAGCCCCATAGCTATCACAGTTATCCAAGCTTCAAAAATGCATGCTATAGGTCCAAGCTACACAATTTGAGCTTACAACAGTGTAAGGAGCCTCCGCAAGTGATTTTTTATCACAGGTTTTGGGTTATTCTACCACTATCCACCGAGCTTCTTTTTTGTGACTGTTGTTAGCATACAGTGATATAATTTATGTATGAATTGACCAAATCAACACAAACTCATCATGGTAAACAATTTTACAACGTTATTTGTTGGGTTGGGTTATCACTCAAGTTTGGACAAGTGGAAGACACAAACCCCTAGTAGATAAGAAGCTCGGATATTATTTCGATCTTCGGATAAGACATAGACCCCTGGTAGATAAGAAGCTTTGGAAGACACAGAATTGGATAAATAACATAATTTTTTCATTGGTGTGATTTATTATTTCGATCTGGTTCGAATTATATGAGATAGAAGATGGAGGAATTGATCCTTGTTCTGGCTCCTATTCAATTTTTCAATGACGGGATTTCAACACTGAGTTTTCCAATCTATAATTGTTAACACATCCTTTTTTCTGGACAATGAATTGTCATCAATTAAGTGCGCACTTCAACTTCTCCCTAATAGCAACAATAGGTCCGATGTATGGTCACTAGACTTCTCTATAATAGATCTAAGCTTTTTGAGATTAGATCCAAGCTTGAAAAGTCTGTTATCTCTGCGTCTACGTTGTAGCTGGCACATTAAGGACTATCCAAAATTTCTCTGAAAAATCATTTTCTCATAACTTGGGTGAAACAAAAATTCAAAGTCCCACTTGACCAAAACCGAATTTTGATTGACAAGACATCTAAATCCATGGAGAAATTATACCCTAAAATTTTAATCCCTTATAACCAGAATAGACATCGAACACTACACTTTCTAAATCATAAAAGATCAAAATATCTAGGAAAATTAGATTTGATGAAAAAGTGTCATAGTTATAATAGATTTTTTCCAATACTAGTCAGGATCTAAGTACAAAGCCTGATAAATGAAATAATCATTGAAATAGTATGCAATTCTTCTAACATTTTTTCTTAAATATTATTTTGTTAGCGTCAGTATTCTGGTGATATAGTCATCGACGTTTTTTTTTAAATATCCTTTTATTTCTGTCGGTATTCCAACGCTATTATCCAGTTACGGGTACATGTCGGACATGTGACAGTTGGGGTCTTTTTTAGCGTCGGACTAGACACATCCCTGCAGACATTGGTATAGCGACACCTACCTGCAAATGTTGGTATAGCGACACATCCCTGCAAATGTTGGTATAGCGACACCTACCTGCAAACATCGGTATAGCGACACATCCCTACAAATGTGAGTATAGCGACACCTACCTGCAAACGTTGGTATAGAGACACATCCCTGCAAACGTCGGTATAGCAACACCTACATACAAACGTCGATATAACGACACCTACCTGAATCATCAGAAGAGAGAAATATTCTTGCTAACGTCAGAATAGCGAGGTACAGTTGGTAATGTCAGAAGAGTAATGACCATTTTGGAAACATCGAAAAAAGTGTTGCTCTTTTGATAGTTAACTCAAGTGTCGGAATTCCGACTTTATTAGAAACAAAGTTTTGCCCCGCCTCAAAGTGTCGCTCCTGGGATTCCTATGTGTTGCAAGAGTGACATTTTGGCTGTCAGAAATTGGGCCAAATGTGCTAACGTGGACCTCTTAAAACTTAGGGATAAGTATACATGCCTCCAATTTGACCATGAACTTGAATTGACTAAGCTAACTAAGTCTTCCTAACTCAGTTAATACTTGCAAGTTGTCATGTGATGTGGAATTACAATTTACTTCTAATTATAGCCCAA
Source organism: Pinus albicaulis (assembly GCA_034641835.2). Classification (NCBI taxonomy): domain Eukaryota; kingdom Viridiplantae; phylum Streptophyta; class Pinopsida; order Pinales; family Pinaceae; genus Pinus; species Pinus albicaulis. The sequence goes on from CM076581.1 coordinate 1,518,558,706, forward strand.
ACCAGAATAGATTGGACCCGTTTGTGAATAGGTAAGACTGGTAAGACCCTGTGACATCCCATAAAAGGGTAATCCAGCCTGTGGTTGTAAGATTCCAGATACAGGTGGTTGTTGTAAACTAGCTGAAGGAGGTGGAGTCTAGAGTCCCAAGACTTGAGGGTAATGGGTTGAAGGACCCGCCTCAAATGGTTGAGGTACAACCAACTGAGCCTGTAAATGGAGTAATTAAGTATTAACAGGTGGGGTAGATGTAGGTGCAACAAGTTGAACTAGTTGGAATGAATGCACAACCATTTATGGTTGAACGGGCAGGATAGGCTACCACTAATAAATAGTCATTCCAACATTTGGGTGACCATAAAACGATGGAGTACTGTCAAAATGGGTGACCATAGGTTTCCCCCCAGCATGAGGAGTATAATAATATGGAATATATTAATATCCAAATGGTGGGAGTCTAGTCGAGATTGAATTGGATGGAAGGTACCCAGATGGACTAGCTTGATGCTGAACTAAAGATGCATATAAAGAATCAAGTCGTTCAGTACTCATTAGATATGTACCAAATAAGATACCAAAATATGACATGGGTGAAGTTCATGGATTTGAGGAGGCACCAAAGTAGGTTCCAGATAATGATTGGTAACCCGATGGGATGGATGGACCACCATAAAAATGTGACTCGAGTGACGTGGTAAACATCGATGAAGTAGCAATAGTAGATGTTGTCACAAATGTAACAGATGGTATAGCTGAAGATGTTGACTCATCCATGGTCAAATGACCCAGTGAATACCCTATAGGATCTATGGGAACTTGGATTGAAACAGGATCAACTAAAGCAATGTAAGTTAATCGAGGAAAAGACTCGTAAAGATAAAGCGCTGACCCAAAATGAGTTTGAGTTGAGGGTATTTCTTCTTGATGTTCTTACTCAATCAAATTCCAACCACGTGGAAGAATTTTTCTGTTAGGCCCGAGATCTATTTTAGGTGGTTTACTATGCAATAGAAGGGAAGACTCAATGGCTACAGATGACTAAGGAGCAACCGATACAGGAACAACTCCTTGTCGTTCGACTTTGGGATCTAGATGTTTTGGTAAAATAACGATGGGATATGGATTAACTTCCAATTGAACAACATCAAGTTATGGATCTATAGTTGTACTGACTGGAATTTCAGTGTCCATAGGTAGCGATGAGGACTCCATTTCGACGACAATAGATAAACCAAGATGTGTAGAAACGACTCAAGATGACTCTGGTATATATGATGAAGATGATGCACCATAGGTACTGATGGTACTGGATTCGATAGAATGGGGTCACCTTCATCGACCAGAAATGGCTTCCGGTGGTAAAGGTAGTTTAAGCGTTATTCTACACAAACGATGAAGAAAAGGTTGTTCTTCTTCCACGATGACTGATTAATTTTATTACAAAAACAAATAAACAAATAAAAGGGTGATACTAGGCAAAAGGATTACCAAGTAATTGTGAACAGCAGAATACCTCCTGGTGAACCAACAAGTATAGGAAGGCAATCTCCCTGAATGTTGTGTTTGGTGTATCACAAGTTACAAGGCGGCCGACTCAGATACCTATGGATGGTAAGCAACCTAAATTTTTCCTAACAAATATACCCAAAGGTGCATGGAGGCCCAAGTCTGTAATAGCGATGTCTAATGCAAAACCACATAGTGAGAGAACCCCCTTATACTTTTTGTACTAGAACACCACCCTGTATACCCGAAGGTATGTGGATGAGCTCCAATATAATTATGTACGCGGAGTGGGATTTCACACTCGAAATGTATCGCATACAATTTAGCGACAACTTCTATGCTTAACGATGATGGAACACGTCTCTAGCCTAGACCTTCTAAGTCTTATCGTTAATGTTACAATGCTTTCTTAGGTTGATTGAGGTGAATTTTATGTTGATATCGCTTAAAATTTTATCTTTTAGGTTCACCATGATATGTAATGGGAAATTCCTAAAATTCAAACTAAATGAGAAGCAATATTTTCAATTCATTTTTTCAATGAAAACTGTAGCTACCAAAGGGATAGAGAAATCATATTTTTGAGCATAGATCAAAGAGCACAAACTCAATGCAAATTTCCCTAATCTATTCCTATGCAACACTCACAATCTCTAAATTCATATGCATGTTTTTCTTTTCGATTTCCTTTAATGTGAATGGTTAAAAAGAAACTAAATTCACAAATCAGTCAAGCAATGTTTTCTTTTTTGAGAAATGAGGACTAAAATAACAACTTTGTCTTAGGAAATGAAGACTGAAATGACAATTTTCCTTTTGAAAACAGAGAATTGATCTAATGAAAAATTTACAACTTTTGATTTAATTTGACAATGATAAAGGAAACAGATAATGAAACATTGAACAAAAAACTATCCAAAGGAGGAAGAGCTAGAAATGTTTACTAGTCTCTAAGGTCAAACAAGCATTTGAGACTACAACAAGAAAAATTATGATAGAATTTGGCTGGCTAAGGGGAAACGAACCCCTTAAGGGCAGACAATGCGTTGTAGAGCACCTCTAAATGGGATACAGTGCTATGCAGATCACTTTACCTTGACCAATAGTGCGTTGGGCGCAATGAAGCTTGAAGATCAAGCATGCTAAACACACTTCTAAGGAAAAAATTACATTCAAATGACTGAATAGATGAAGTAAAGTCTAGTGATGATGGTTAAAAGGAACAGAAACACCAGGAATGATGGATTTCTCCCCAGTATGGTCGCCAATTTGTTATGAGGAATTCTAAACTACGAATAAACTAATCTTCCCTAAGTGTGGTTTTTCTTCACTCAGAACAACAGAGGAAAGGTAAATTATTTTCTCTCTATAATAAATAGATAAATAGAATCTGAAGAGACTTACTCGTTATCCTTCGCTCTTGTCCTTCTTCTTTCGTTGCTTTTGTCGCTTTCGACCAGCTGAACTCGCCATATCAATACCTGGAATTAAAACCAGAATACAATACACGATGATAAAAATATATAATATCTATTTACCATAACCAGATTGAACTGAAAAATCTGAAAATATATGCACATATAGAGAATTCATTTACAAGATACAAATGCATATATGGGAGAAAAAACAAATATCTTTATGGAAGTATTAGGAGGGATAGATTAGAACCAGTTGATCAGTTCGCTTTCAACCAGCTCCAACTTCATCCCATCCTCATCACACTAAGCATCAATCTAGCAGCATCATAGTACTTCAGTTCTCCAAGAATTAAGAATCCAACAACATAACACTACATAAATCTCTTCCTCCCTTGCACTTAGATGAGTGCTCAATTTATAGGGAAATTCTAGGTAGTTTCTCAATAAATGATATTGAATGTCTTTCTAATAATAAATGAGACATGTTTCCAGGTTCAATGGTGATGGATGAACACATGTATTCGAAGTATCACACCTATGAGCTCTTCCAGAAGGCTCTGGACATGTGGAGATTCCTAGAACAATGATGATTTTTCTCCCAGGAGACCAACGCACCCTTAAGTGTCGGGAAGTGCTTTGCAGAGCACCCTCACATGGGGGTAAGTGATTTGTAACGCACTTAGGCCCATTCAGAGGAGCGTTGATGAGTCAATGGGTCATTTTAACTATACTTCAAACATTGAAACTCTCATGAATTAAAGCCATCATTGGAATGACTTCTCTAGGGCATGTAGCAACTGAATTAGGGGATGATAGACCCTGTTTGTATTGAATTAGGGGATGATAGACCATTTTCATAATAGTATTAGGGATGATTCCAAAATCTACCTATAACACATAATTTCAACAATATTTCCTACCAATTGAAATTTTTAATTTCTTTTTCTTTTTCTTCCTAGCTTTCTAATACATAGACCCTTGCTGGTTTTTGAAAATATTGGCATTTCATTTATTTCTTGTAGTAAAGGAATTTTGATGCAAAAATTCTTAAGTTCATCTAACATGTCATAATCTCGTAAAATAATTTTCCTTTCTATTCCTTTATCAATTTTAAGTCTTTCGAGAAAAGGTGGTTTCCGTAAGGCAACAAAAGGTTGTACTGTTATAGGAATTGTAGGAGCTTCTTTTATTTGATCATCCTTTGATTGTATAGCGATTTATTTTCTTAGAGGAGTACCTTCTTTATGAATAATTTCATATTTTCATGAATCTCATCCTCTTCAGATCCTTGGATGATAACTGTTGGTGACTTCTTTTGTAAAAATATACCAAATCTAAGTTGAACATCATTTAGACCTAGTGGTGTTATCATAGGAGCTTGAACATTTTTTCCTTTGACATTATAAATAACTTGTGATTTTTATGATTTGGATTAGGAAGTGGTTGATCAGGGAGTTGATTTTTTTTTTGAGGAAATGGTAATTAAATTCGTTGGTTTGGTTTTTGAAATTGAGAGGTTGAGTGATCTAAGGAAAATATGGTGGTGGAAAAGAAGAATAAGGTTGTTGGAATTGAGGATACTGAAGATATTTACCCAAAGGGTTTTTCCAGCCTTGTGCCCAAGATGGATTTTGAGATTGTGGAGGAAAAGGTTTCCAAGACATAGGTGCAGTCCAATTATTTTTTGGTTGTGCATATGATTGAGTGTTAAAACCCTGAGTCATATTTGGTTGTGGATTTTTCCATGGTATTTTAGCAACAAAACAAAGAGATTCAGCTTGGCTTGTTCCAACTTCATAATGAAAGATGGCTTTAAGACCAAGTATTGAAGGGAACTCTTTAGTATTATGATTTTCAGCACATATGACACAAATTTCTACACTATCAAGAGGACATTCTCTCAAGGCATGTTTCTTTCTACATCTTGGACAAAAGATAGATAGTGCAGAATTTTCAACGTTTTTCTTATTTTTTATTTTAAGGGTATCTAGTTGTTCACTAAGGCTCCCTAAAATATATGTTTTAAATTTTTCAAGAAAGTTACCTATTTCAGCTCTACTTACTGTCCCAGTTGCATATTTATTAATTTTGTTCATAACAAAGTCTCTTGGATTTTTCCCAATTCTAGCCTTACCTCTTGAAATATGCATACATAGTTCACAAATGTCTTTAAATGAAAGTTGAGAAACATCTCTTTTCCCATTAAATTGAGGATATAAATCCACTCATCTCTAATATGTTTCAGCAAAATAGCTTTCAAAGTTTCATCATCTAGATTATGCATCTTAGTCCTTTTAACATTATAGTAAAATCTTGAATTCAGGATTTCCGTCCTCTTTTTGCATCATCTTAAGACTTCATCTTTAAGGATATGGGGTAAACAATAATCTTTATATTTGTATAAGAACACATTTTTCATTTCTTCCCATGTTATGATAGTATGTTTTCTTAATCTCATAAACCATTTAAGTGCCCCATATTTAAGAGTAGCTGGAAACAATTTTAATTTTTGAGAATCAAGTAAGTAATCATAATATCTACACAAGACTTCAAACTTGAAAACAAATTTTTAAAGAACCTATTGTCTTAATCCAAGGAAATTAGGGAGGATAGATCATGATATATTCTTCATTTTTGTTGTGGTGTCATCATCAAAGATGGGAAATTGAAAAGGCTATGGTTCTCCTCTACCACATCTTCCCCCTCTTACTCCACCTCCTCATCTATTTCCTCCTTTGTCTCTTCTACCTCCAATCCTAAGTTCACCATTCACATTATGTAAGTCCCCTTCTCCTTCCCTTTCCATTGTATATTCTTCAGATCTAATATAAGGCTCTATGATTGGATTGTATATCTCTTCTTCTAGTTCTTCTACTAATAGAATATTAAAATAAGTTTCTTCTTCTTCTTCACTAGGTATTGTTATCACTCCGTAATTTGTGAGGTTGTAGAGAAAATCACAAAGGTAACCTTAGAACCACTTTGGTAACTGGGAATATATCCCTTCCAGTTTCATAGATGGATTTCTCTTTATAATTTAGCTTTGTTTGACTGAAGGTGTTAGGATAGCTATTAAGTTCATGTGTGGATTTTTTGTGTTGTTGGGTTGAAACTGTGAAGTTAGGCCATTGGGAAAATGGATTCACGGGTTTATATCAATCAAATACAGAGTTAATAGGATAAACTTGCAGGGCAGGGTAGGAATATTCACTAGATCCTTTAAGATCTGAGGTGTGGAGGACATAAAATATTTTAGAAATCCAATTAAAAAGAGAGCAATTAAAAATTCTTATTTTAATATTCAGTGGAAAACATAAAAACTATTCTTAAGCCAGAGACAGAGTGTAATTTTAAACAAGTTATGTTTTTTATCTTCTTAGTATAATTGTGATTTTAGAAAAACATATGATAAAAGAGAGAAAACAAATTGACAATGAGAGATGTGCTTCATCAATAAAAATGACACAAGAATCCTGTAGAGAAAACAAATTGACAAGGAGAGATGTACTTCACCAATAAAAATGACACAAGAATCCTGTAGCGATTGCACTGTATTACTAAAAATATGATCAATGGTGGCTTTGTGAGTTGCTTTATAATATTAGTCATTTTCTTCAAACAAGTCCCAACCATTGTTTATTACAAATGAAATGATATATAGAATAAAAACTCTCCTAAACTATTACAATAATTCTAGAATAAAATTCCGAATAATAATTAAAAATCAAATAATATCTCCAATTTATCTGATGGAAACATTTAATTGTTCATTAAACTTTAGAATTGGTTTTCATTAAACTTTGGAATTGGTTTTCTGAATGTTGGAAATATGAAAAATGGTCCTCAATTTGTTGATCTTGTGTTGCTAGGTGTCTTAGACCAATCTTCATGCCCTTGAAATCTGGAAAAAAATAAATAAATAATAATAATAATAATAATAAATAAATAAAAATAAAATAAAATAAATAATAAATAAATAAATATAGATAAAAAGGTTGAAATTTTCTTCACAAAATCAGTTAACTTCCCTCTTAAATCTGATTGCTTTGTCTTTGAGTTCTACTTCTGTCGTTTTTGCTTTTCATCATCTTTTTAAATATTTTATTTTGTCACAAAATATTTGGGAAAAAAACAAAAATATATTTTTGAATAGAAATTCATAATTCAAAATCAATGTGTTGTTTCCAAAATACATGGATTGTTTTCAAAATCCATGGATTTTGAAATCCATGTTTTTTTTTCAAAAACCATGTCTTGTTTCTCCTTTTACCTTCCTCTGTAAATTTCCTTTTACCCCTGTAGAATATTTGGATGGATTTCCAAAACCATGTGTTGTTTTTACTTAGACTTCCTTTTTATTTTCACCTACAAGTGCAAATTCACATTCACATTCACATGTACATATAAATTATTTTTACATTTGTAAGTCTTGTTTTACTTATACTCTGTTGGGGTCCAGTGATTTGGAAAATTTTTATTTTCACCTACAAGTGCAAATTCACATTCACATGTACCTATAAATTATTTTTACATTTGTAAGTCTTGTTTTACTTATACTCTGTTGAGGTCCAGTGATTTGGAAAATTGGTATACCTAAACATGAAAATAGTCTTTGGAGTCATCGGACCTAACCTTCCTAGCTTAGAGAGGGATCTCTCTATTAGATGCAAAGGATGTGTTCTTGTTTTCTTTAGATGGTTGATTTTAGGCTAGTTGTTAAGTGTAGGGTTTGTTGATTGTTTTGGTTGGGTAAGATGGTCAAGTGGAATAGGTGGAGTGAGAGGTCTTTAAATCATTGGGCTATGGAGTCAATGAAAGTCATTAGTGTCTCAATGATGAATCAGAGTGTGTTGCAGGGCCAATCTAGCAAGGTTAATGGATCCTTAAGTTAATGTGTGAGGTAGGGTGGACATCAAGTTCGGGAAAAACAAGATAGGGAAAAGGGCAGTGAAGTATCCTTTTTCATTTACCCATGAACAAGAAGGTATTAAATATGATAAGAAAAAGATACTAAGCATGAGATAGGTAAAATCATTTACTCAATGATAATACTTAAACAAATAAATATCCAAGATAAACATTCCAGTGAAACATATAAAGCATAAGAGCTTCTAACTTTAGTAAATTCAACTTCAGAATTAGAAAACATATAAGATGACACAATAACTTACATCAATCAAAGAGGGAACTCCTAAAAATTCTTGATTAAGCTACAAAGAACTCTGAGGAAAACTGATAGGCATGGGCAAAGGGCAAGATCAGAACAAGACCTTTTTGACTTAACCTAGCAAGTAGTACTTCAAGGAGAGGTTTCAAGACAGAGTTCAGATAGTTTCAAACAAGCAGGGCTTACCGTGAATCATATTTTTAAACTAGCATATTAATCCATAGATGAAACAAACAAGCATAAGGAGGCTTGAAGAGCAACTAAGAATTCTTCAAACACACCCAGCAGAGGAAATCATCAAGGCCATAGAAAACAGGAGGACTAAGGTGCTTCAAGGAGCATTTCTCAACCTATACTTTTATTTTCTATAGCAACAAATAAAAATGAAACATAATGATGACAAAAAAACATTAAAAAATTAAGAAGACATCACCATTAACCAAGCTTAGGAATCCTGCAAACAAGCTTCTCCATCATCAATCCAAGCAAGCCATTCATTCACTTCACAAAACTAATTTCTTCTACAAGCTCATAAAAACCATGTATTTCTTTCCAATTTCATCAAATTCCAACATTTACAATGAATTCCTCATGCTCTACTTATCTAGAAAATGAGGGGTGGAAACCATAAGAGGCTTCTAGAAACCCTAAAAAACCTCATAAATGTCATAAATGTCTAAGAGACCATGCAAGGCCCAAGGCACATAATATCCTATGAAATAAATGCCAAAATAACTTCTTACACCTAATTCTAGAGTGATTTGCTTCAAAAAAACACTTAAAAATGGTTTTTCAATAAATGGGTGTGTTTTGTTGACTTTTGGTCCAAAACACATTAAACAGTCCATTTGCACAGTGCCACTTTCAGCAGAAAATAGGGCCTTTTGCAACTAAGTTTTTGACCCCTTCCCCATGTCGGATTTGGCTCCGTGATGGCTCGTTGGAAAGCCTGATGAGTCTAATTTCCAAAAAAATTTGTAGCTTCTAGATACAGCTCTTTTAACCTAGCCAAAAATTAAAAAATCCCAAGACTATCATTTGCGCAGCGCTAGGCCCAAAACAATTGCAGAAAGGTGAAAAAAGTGAGGTTTTTTGACCTTTTGAGGGGTCAAACCTGCTCCAAATCATCTGAAACTTGGTGAGAATAATTTACTAAGTGTGCGAAGCCCAAAAATGTCAATTTTTCTTCTTTAATATGCTCCATGTGTTTGTGTAGCGCCAGTGGCGCATCGCTAATAAGGCTCAAAAAGCTCAAAAAACAAAATTTGCTCCAAAACCTCTCAAATTTGGTGGAGACCTTCCTTAAGTGGTTTTGGACAACTGCTGAGAAGCCTCAGCCAAAAATTCAAGGCTGTCATACTCTTTTTCCCCCTTTAGGGTTTGGACTTCAAGTAGGCTTTTCTTCAGTTTGGCACAAACAAGCTTGTGCTTCTTGGCATAATACTTTGTCATATTTTCTGGAGAGCAAGGCCCCTCTTCACCTTCTTGAAGTGCTTGTGCTCATTCTTGTAATACTGAATGACACGTTGTGCCATCTCAAAATCTCTCTCCCATTCCTTAATTTTTGCATCTTTGGTTTGGAGTAGCAATCTGGTGGCCATCACCTTATCTTCATTATCACTGTCTAGGTCAATAAATTGAGGCTCTTGAGTAGTTTTCTTCCCTCTCTTACTTCTGCTAACCTTGTCCATATTTTATTTTCCCTTGTCAAGCCTTGGATTTGATGCAGATGACAAGGTCCCTTGCCTTTTGGAGGTAGCAAACACTTGCCTTGACCCCCTTTTATATGTGCATGAAAGAGGTGTGATGGTGGTTTTGGAAATGTTTTCATCATGGCTGTGACCCTTGGTGTTGTCACTAGCTCCTTCACCTTCACTATGATTCCCATTAGTCATCTCATTTTCTGTTTGATCATTACCTTCTTGACCTTTAACACCATCATCATCATTACCCTCCTTGCTACCTTCTGTGTTGTAGCTTTGGTCTTCATTGGGATTATCAACCCCTACACTTGCTTCACTTTGGCCTTGTTCATCACCAGGGTCCTTTTCTTCATCGTCTCCTACACTGTTGTCATTCTCATTTTCACTAAGAGGCTGATTAGAGTCATGACTATCATGAATTTCTCCCTTGTTGTCTTTTTCCTCACTGGCTGTCCTATCAGTGGCATTTCCTTTGTCACTATCCTCTTCATCAAACTCTATTTCTGCCCCATCATTTTCTTGTTCATCATTTGTTTCATTACTGGTTTCTCCTCTTTCAAGGCTCATGTCATTTTCACCTTCAATCTCTTCATTTCCTCCAACATCTTCTTCCATGGTGACAGAGTTTTGTTTACTGTCTTTTTTACTGTCAGCCTCATCATTTTCATCACTATCTTCTTGGTCATCACTTTGTTTATTTTCATCATCAATTTCTTCATTTTGGGTTGAATCATTGGTATCATTACCATCACTACCTTCCCCAAAATGCTCACTATTTGTTTCTTCATCACTGCCATGTTGATCTCCCTCATCTTCTTCTTCATTTCCCTCTTTCTCTTCCTCATTAATTCCTACTTATGCCTCACTAATTTCATCACTTTCAACCTAATCTTCATGTGATTCTTCATTTCCACTTCCTTCTTCACTTGATGCACCAAGAGAAGGAGAGGAAAGGAGGTTTTCCTATGGTGAGCATACTTGTGTAGATGAGGAAGGTAGATTTGGTTGGTGAGGAGGTTGTGTGTTTGTAAAGGCTTCATGGTTTATGAAAACATCCCAAGGTATACCCTGATGCTCCAATTGATGTAAGACCACCATTTTGATCAGGGAATGGTGGAGCAAGCTATGCATTTGTTGTGTGGGATTCCTCCTTCGGACAATAGACGACATTTTCTCAATGCTCCTATAATGATAGTAGGGTAAGTTTAGCACCTTAGCTCCTGTGAAATGCATGAGGAGTTTGAAATGATATGTATAGAGTTTGGAATACCTCCCCTCACAAGTGAAGTATTTCATGATAACCAACATCAAGGAGGAAAATCTGTGCTGGAGGTGTGAGAAAGGAAAAAAAAATTTGTTGTCCCCTCTATACCTTGTTTCGATAAATGACTCTAAAAAGTCTTTGTCCAACTTGCCCTTTTTAAATCAATTTCACCCACAATTGGGATACCTGTAGCCTCAGAGATGGCACCTGTTGAGATCTCAAAATCCACTTCTGCAAGGCTTGAGTGCTTGTTGTGCAAGTTGAGAATGATGAGCCTTGTAAGATCAGGATGGCTCTTCACTTGTTTGACTTTCTCACAAAATTGAAAACACCTTGTATTCTGAAAACATTACAAGATCCTAGGAGAGGAAGTGATGGCCACTGTGCTTTGAGGTTCCAACCTATTCATTTTTCCTCCCTTATATTTTGGTCTCAAAGACCTTTGACCTTTATCATTGTTGCTACTTCTCTCAACTCCTGACATGGTGATTGAGGGTGATGGTTTACAAACTAGGGCTTGATGAAACAAGGTGAAGATGATGATGGAGTCAACTTTGGAGAATGAGGGATGTGGAAGTTAGGGTTTTTTTGGGGCTTCTTGCTTTGGAGTTTATAAAGAAAGTCTACCTTGAATTATGAAAGGAAACTTTACTAATTCTCTCTTCTTTAAATGATTTTGAGTGGTCTAAGAAGGTTAAGAACACAGGTTCATTTGTATGCAGGACCTAGGGTTTACCCTCTTAGGGTTTTGAGCACTTAAAGCCATAAAACATTATAATTCATGTGAAAATTGCTTTAGAGCAAGGGGAGGATGCAACTTACTAATTATTGGCCTTATTGTAGACTTTGGATATCAAATGGAAGAAAAAAAATTGAATTAGGGAAAGGGATTTGGCCCTTAGAAGTTCCTCTAAATTTGCGCAGCACCCTACTTGAGCTGTCGGGTCAAGCTATTTGCGCAGTGCCGGCAAAGCCTGCACGACAGTTAGCGCAGCACCGGGCGTGTGCACCGTCTGCCAGTCTCTTGGGTGAGTCGAGTGGAGTGTTAGCGCAGTGCCTCTAGCGGTTTGTGCAGAGGTGTCAGGTGTTCATTCAGAAGTGTCAGGCATTTGTTAGCGTAGTGCCCAGGTAGTGCAGAATTGTGGGGCGGAGTGTCGTTTCTGTTGGTCCTGGGTGAGTCGGGTGGCTTGCATTTGCGCAGTGCCTGATATTTGCATAGCGCCCGAGCTTATTAGCACAGCACAGTGTAAATTTTAATGGGGGAGGGCCCATTTGCACAGCGCCAGCCTATATTTGCGTAGCACCGGTGATTTGCGTAGCACCAGAACACTCTACCTAGAAACAGCCCGAAAACCCTATCTTTTCTCCTTGAAACTTATTTTTCCTTTTCAATTGATAAATGAGCTTAAAATGACATTAAAACACCTTTGTACCTCTTGGGAGAGATAAATCAAATTCAAGAACCCACTTTTCTTATATTTTAATATTTTCCTTTGACTGTTGCCTTCTTTACGTTTTGCAAGCTTGGGCATTATTCAAACTGTCCTTTGGAATTCTTTAGAAAAAATGGAACACTGTTTTATCCCTTTTTAGCCTTCTTAAGTGTAATTGACCTGAACATGACTTTATCATCTTTTTCTAACATTTCTAACAGTGAGTTATTTTGGCATAGTTGTGTGCATATGTTTCACCATGTTTTCCCTTTGGCCACTTCTTATTTCTGCAGGTGCTTATCGTACAGGATTTTAGGGTCAGCATGATTTTCATATTGATATTTCACCTCATGCTTTCTTCATCTTGATGATTTTGAAGACCTCTGGCTGCATTTTGGAAACTTAACCTCTTATACTGTTATCCTTCACAATTTTTCTCTTTGGTGCCGGTGAAGTAGTGTTGATTTAATAAACCCTAGAGAACACCTTGGATATCCTTTGAATGTCATCTGCTTGTTTATGAAGGACATATCATCTTCACTTGACCTGTTTTGTCTATCTTTGCAAACTCTTAGGTTTTAGGGTTGTTAGAGAAAAGTAAACAGTGTTGTCTTCTAAGTTCTCTATAACCTTTAAAAATTCATTTATTATTTCTTAAAATATTCAATGTGTACTTGGTGGAGTTGAGGTGACTTCTATCTGTAAGGATTCTAGACACCACATATCTCCACAATGGTATGATATTGTCCACTTTGGGCCTAAGCCCTCATGGCTTTGCTTATGGGCTTTACTCCAAAAGGCCTCATACCAATGGAGATATTTGTCCATCCTTATATACCCATGATCCTCCCCACTTCTAGTCAATGTGGGACTTTGGTCTTATACCCAACAATCCTCCCCTCGAACAAAGGACCATCGAGCCTCCCCTCAAACGATTATCCATCCGTCCACTCTCTACCAACCAAGATTCTCCGCTCCAATGCATTGGAAGCACACGCCTTACATGGAGCACCACCTGCCTCGAGAGCTTGCTCTATCCCAGGTCAACTCCTCTTCACCATGTTGGGACCAGGACACGTCCATGAAGAATCCGGAGCATACCGCCTGTCTAACCGAGCTCATCCATGGATCCCATCGTGATATTACTGGGGCCCACCACCTTCGTTCGGCATTCGAGGATTCATCCACTTCACTAACTTCGGGGCATGGCTCTGATACCACTTGTATGGATTCTAGACACCACATATCTCCACAATGGTATGATATTGTCCACTTTGGGCCTAAGCCCTCACGGCTTTGCTTATGGGCTTTACTCCAAAAGGCCTCATACCAATGGAGATATTTGTCCATCCTTATATACCCATGATCCTCCCCACTTCTAGTCAATGTGGGACTTTGGTCGTATACCCAACACTATCCTTGTGGTCCTTGTACTGGCTTCTTGCTTTGGCATCATTGTTTTTCCAGCCAATCACAAAAACCCTGATTCCCTTTAAACACAGGCTTGTTGCCTTTCTCTTGTTTTTGGATGCCTTCTAGCGATGATCTTATCTCATTACCTTACCTCTTCTTATGCTGATGGAAACCTTGATCATTTTTGTAGAAATGTGAACAAGGGCAATTGTCCCTTGCAGAATTTGTGCTTTAGGCCAAGGAAGCCTTTCTTGAATGACTTTTTTATCAGTTTTGGACAAAGTTACTTGTCCCTCTTCTTCTTTGAATGAAGTCTCTTTACACAGGAAAAACAGATATTTTTAGGATAATAAATCAAACCTATGACCTATGAAACCCTAGGTGACCTAGTGGAAGGTTCCTTGGAATTGGGCTTTGCTTGAAAACTTTAATTGGGATCCTTAGGTGTAAAACAGAGTTTTTGATAGATTCATGTATTGAAGATCAAAAAACCAAGTTCGTGATTTATCTAAAGAGCCTACAGATATAGTTTTGAGACCATCAATGCTTGAGGCATTCCTAGATATGTAAGAGAGATGGCTGATTGGTGACCCTAGGTAGTAGTGGAGGGGTTTAGGCTAAAACAAAAACAGAGTATTGAGGCCAAAGGTGACACAACAAAGACAAAATGAGTGACATGAGGCCATGATGGGTTTTTTGGGATGGGTGAGCTGATCTTGACATGATGGGATGATGAAATAGTGAAAAAATTATCATAAGGATGATGAAAGTAGTGAGACTTCTAAAACTCACAATGTTCATGAACTTTGTTTCTAGAAATATAGGATAATCATTTAGTCATCTACAAAAGAAAAAATTACTGATGACTAACAGTGGCTCCATTTGGGGAGGGAAGCTCCTTTTCAGGAGGTGTCCAAAACTTCAGATCTTTGGGTTTATGAAGACCAGAGCCTCATCCATTGGGTATATTTTCCTTTCTTTTCATTTGCTGATGCTTCTTTGAAGTTGTGATCTCAATAATCTGAAAAACATGATTAACCCAACTTCATTTCTACCTACCCAACCTACTTGCCTAACATTTTTTCTTCCTTGGATGCACTTGAACGGGAAAACCCTTAACATTTTCTTCTTTTGAAAGAAAAACAAACTATCTACTTCTACTCTTATCATTTCTAAGAGTTCAAATTAGGCTAGTGAACTCTTTTATTCTCTACCTAGACTATTTGACTGTCAATATTAAGTTGTATGACAAACTTCATTCTCTAAGCTATTGACATGAAATTGAAAACATGGTTTAAATCAGGATTAGGCAATCTGACTTACCATGAGTTGTGGCATTAGGACAAGCTGCAAACAAACATTATTTTTGTACAAACAAAAGTAGAAAAAAAAGGGTTGTGATTTATTATTTGTTATGCATCCCCATCTTTCTCTTTCGTTCATTTTTGAGCATGTGGAACCAGTATCTTTCATTCCTAATCTATCCTTTTTGACAATTCAAGTTTGAATGATTTGACAAGCTCTCTTTCACTAACTTATTGGCAATAAATTGAAAACACGTTCAACCATGACTAGGCTAGATGACTGAACAAGACTTTTTTGGAACAAGTAGTAGCATTTAGGCTTGCATACTTTCAATAGTACTCTTTTTGGGGTATGGGGTTGTACCTCTTTTTCAAATCTTCCCTCTTTTTTCATCTTTTCTCTGTTTTTGTATTTTCAAAACAATCTATAACTAAAATATGCAATGTTGCCCTCTAGCACACTTGATATGTTCTGATAGAGTGGGCTGAAATCTGTGTGAAGGTCATCATATTGATAAGCAGGAGCACTCTTTAACAATAAATCTTCCCAAGAAGGTAGTGTAACAACTCTCATGTGATTATCAAGTTCTAAGCCTTCATCTGCAATTTGTAATTCAATGGAACTTGGTGGGTGCAGATCTGCAGCTAAGGATGATTCCATGTTCCAAATGATCTCCTCAACCATTTCAGGAGAAGGCTTCTTATTGACAATTTTCTCAAGAAGTTCATCATCCTCCTCAACCTCAACATCAAAGCTGAAAGAATGTTGATTTTCAATTATGTGAAAGTTATTTTTAATGGACTGAAGTGAAGTAGAGAAAAGAATCAGATACTCTTCACTTACTTGTAAACTTTCAAGTCTTTCCTCATCTGTGTCATAGGTGACCTGTCTTGGTTGATTACTACATTAAATCTGGTGATAGTGAACTTCATCCCACAAATCAACTACTGATAGCTCTGCAACGTTAGCTTTAGTTTGGAGCACATGAATGTCATCATACTGATCAAAATTTGGAAATTCATCAAAATAAGTAGTGTTACCAATCAAGCAAATTGGATTATCAAAATTATTTTTCTTTGAATTGATCTACAAGTTCACTTTCTAACTTATGGTAGACAGGATTAGCAAGAGAATGAATAGAAATGTTTTTGTCATATGAAGTCTTAGAGGCTGTTTGCATGTTTAGAAGCTGATTTATTTCTTCTTCAGTTAAAAAAGGAGGCATTTTTATTTTTCTTCGGAAATAACTACAACAGTTCTCTTTCTCTTGTGAAATCTGATTGAGAGGTTGAATGTCTTCTTGAGCCTCACCTAGAAGAGATGATGAATCATCACTTATGTTTTTAGAGAGATCCCGTGGGTGTTCTTTCATTTCTCATTAGGGGAATTTTGAGGTCTAAAATGGGCCTCATAAGAAAAATGTACAACAAAAATAAACTTTATAACAACCAATAGGATTCAAGATGATGATGTCAACCATGGGGGATGATTCACCATTTTTTAAATAAAAGGGTAAAAATATTAAAAAATAATAAAACAATAAAACTACTTTTTCAACTCGTATTTTCAACTTATCTCCCAAAATTCTTACTCAAATTTCGAGCGGGAGTACTCGTTGGATGCAAAATTTAATTCCTCATCCAAGGAGTACCCATGTTGCATACTTTCGATGAACTCTACTACACGAAAAATGAGAAATACATAAAAAACGTGATTGTAATCGCGTGTTTTTATGTATTTCTCATTTTTCTTGTAGTAGGACCCATCGAAAGTTTGCAACATGGGTACTCCTTGGATGGGGAATTAAATTTCGCATCCAACGAGTACTCCCGCTCGAAATTTGAGTAAAAACTTTGGGAGATAAGTTGAAAATATGAATTGAAAAAGTAGTTTTTTCATTTTTCCCTCTAAAATTTGATGATGTCATCAAATCTTATTTGATTTTTTCCACTATTATTTTATAATTTCCTTAGGAGGCCCATTTTAGACCTCAAAATTCCCCTAATGTGATTGGTTTCGTCCTCTATCAATTCTTCTTGATTTTCGTGATAGTTACTCTGAGCATGAGATTCATAAGTTGCCTCTGATAGGTTCTTAGGGTGCCAATTTCCTTTTAAAATCTTAAATAAATTGAAACATAAGGGTAGAGACTATAAATGTGTTGAATTCTCCTTTATTCCAAATTTTGTGATTTCAAGGTGCCTGATTGATTCTTTAGAGCACTCCTCTATGTTTCTATTTGCAACTTGCTTGTAATTCTCTCTTAGTAGTAAAGCACGAGATATACGAAAGTAACTAGTACCTACTTGGCAAACTTCTTCATTTTCTTCTTTGCATTCTTGCTCATTATGCATATTTTTTTTGTTTTTCTTGTTTTGTAGTGATTGAGTTTGTTCTTCCCAAGGAAAAAGTATAGGTTGTTTTGAATAAGTAGCACCAACCTTAACCTTGTATTTTTCTCCTTTCCTGTCAAGTAGATGCATCATTTTGCTGAATGTATCTATCAACATCTCTATCTTTGCCTCTTTGTTCATACTTGGATCCATCTTTGTTTATCATAAAGAGGTCACTGCATCTTTTAAACTAGTCTAGATTTCTCTAACAGTGGAGTCATTAGGTCTATTGAGGGTTGTGGAGTCACCAGGTGGAAGATTTCAACTTATTTGTCCACCATTAGCATGATTGGGATTGCTTAATGTATTCCCATGGGAGTTTATGAGAACTAGTGGGGTCAACAAGGCTACTGAAGACCAGTGGAGTCGCCAGGTGGTTGATGTTTACTGTTTTAAGGATGTTCTTTTTGTCCACCATCAACAACTAAATGCCAATCTAAGGAATTTTGTGGTTTTCTGAGGTCTTTAAGGATGTCTAAAATATCATTTACTCAGAAGGTCCCACCATGATTTCCATAATGTTAGTGTGGCAATGAGGTGGCAGATAAACCACTAGATATTATCAATCAAGGGTTTCTGAATCTTTTAAGGAATATTTAAGCATGAACTTACTCAGAAGGTCCCACCATGATCGCTAGAATGTTAGTGAGGTGATGAGGTGGCAGATAAACCACCAGATACTATCATTCAAGGGTTTCTAAATATTTTAAGGAATATTTAAGCATGAACTTACTTAGAAGGTCCCACTGTGATCGCCGGAATGTTAGGGTCCCGTGATTTGGCAGATTGGTATACCAAATGATAGGGAAACATGAAACCAATATTTGGAGTCCTAGGACCTAGCCTTCCTGGACTCAAAGAGGGATCTCTCTATTAGATGCAAAGTTTGTGTTCTTGTTTGCTTTATATGGTTTCTTTTAGGCTAGTTCTTAAGTGTAGGATTTGTTGATTGTTCTGGCTGGGTAAGATGGTCAAGTGAAATAGGTGGAGTGAGAGGTCTTTAAATAATTGGGCTATGGAGTCACTGAAATTCATTAGTGGCTCAATGATGAATCAGAGTGTGTTGCAGGGCAAATCTAGCAAGGTTAATGGATCCTTAAGGCAATGTGTGAGGTGGGGTGGACATCAAGTTTGGGAAAAACAAGGTAGGGAAAAGGGCAGTGAAGTATCCTTTTTCATTTACCCATGAACAAGAAGGTCTTAAATATGATAAGAAAAAGATACTAAGCATGAGATAGGGCAAACCATTTACTCAAAGATAATACTTAAATAAATAAATATCCAATGAAACATAGAAAGCATAAGAGCTTATAACTTTAGTAAATTCACCTTCAGAATTAGAAAACATATAATATGACACATTAACTTTCATAAATCAAATAGGGAACTCCTAAACGTTGTTGATTAAGCTACAAAGAACTCTGAGGAAAACTGATAGGCCTGGGCAAAGGGCAAGATCAGAACAAGACCTCTTTGACTTCACCTAGCAAGCAGTACTTCAAAGAGAGGTTTCAAGACAGAGTTTAGATAGTTTCAAAAAAGCAGGGCTTACCATGAATCATATTTGTAAACTAGCATATTAATCCATAGTTGAAACAAACAAGCATAAGGAGGCTTGAAGAGCAGCTAAGAATTCTTCAAACACACCCAGCAGAGGAAAACATCAAGGCCATAGAAAACAGGAGGACTAAGGTTCTTCAAGGAGAATTTCTCAACCTATACTTTTTTGTTCTATAGCAACAAAGAAAAATGAAACATAATGATAAAAATAAAACATAAACAAATTAAGAAGACATCACCTTTAACCAAGCTTAGGAATCCTGCAAACAAGCTTCTCCACCATCAATCCAAGCAAGCCATTCATCCACTTCACAAAACCAATTTCTTCTCCAAGCTCATGAAAACCATGTATTTCTCTCCAATTTCATCAAATGCCAACATTTACAATGAAGTCCTCATGCTCTACTTATCTAGAAAATGAGGAGGTGGAATCCGTAAGAGGCTTCCAAAAACCCTAAAAAACCTCATAAATGTCATAAATGTCCAAGAGACCATGCAAGGCCCAAGGAAAATAATATCCTATGAAATAAATGCCAAAATAACTTCTTACACCTAATTCTAGAGTGATTTGCTTCAAAAAACACTTAAAAATGATTTTGCAATAAATGAGTGTGTTTTGTTGACTTTTGGTCCAAAACACATTAAACAGTCCATTTGCGCAGCGCTACTTTTAGTAGAAAATAGGGTCTTTTGAAACTAAGTTTTCGACCCCTTCCCGATGTCGGATTTGCCTCCATGATGGCTCACTGGAAAGCCTGATGAGTATACTTTCAAAAAAGTCTTTTATTTTCCAAATCCAGCTTCTGTAGCCTAGTCAAAAACCCCAAGACTATCATTTGTGCAGTGCCACGCCCAAAACAGTGGTAGAAAGGTGAAAAAAGTGAGTTGTTTTTACCTTTTCAAGGGTCAAACGTGCTCCAAATCATCTAAAACTTGGTGAGCATAATGTAATAAGTGTGAGAAGCCCAAAAATGTTAAATTTTCCTCCTGAAGATCTCAAAAAATCTCAAAAAACAAAATTTTCTCCAAATCCTCTCAAATTTGGTGGAGACCTTCCTTAAGTGGTCTTGGACAACTTCTGAGAAGCCTCAGCCAAAACTCCAAGGTTGACATGCTCTTTTTCCTCCCTTAGGGTTTGGACTTCAAGTAGGGTTTCCTTCAGTTTGGCACAAACAAGCTTGTGATTCTTGGCAAAATACTTTGTCATCTTTTTCTGGAGAGCAAGGCCCCTCTTCACCTTCTTGAAGTGCTTGTGCTCATTCTTGTAATACTGAATGACACATTGTACCATCTCAAAATCTCTCTCCCATTCCTTAATTTGTGCATCTTTGGTTTGGAGTAGCAATCTAGTGGCCATCTCCTCACCTTCATTATCATTGTCTAGGTCAATAAATTAAGGCTCTTGAGTAGTTTTCTTGTCTCTCTTACTTCTCCTAACCTTGTCCATAATTTCTTTTCCCTTGTCAAGCCTTGGAGTTGATGCAGATGACAAGGTCCCTTGCCTTTTACAGGCATCAAACACTTGCCTTGACCCCCTTTAATATGTGCATGAAAGACGTGTGATGGAGTTTTTCGAAATGTTTTCATCATGGCTGTGACCCTTGGTGTTGTCACTAGCTCCTTCACCTTCACTATGATTCCCAGCATTCATCTCATTTTTTGTTTGATCACTACCTTCTTGAACTTTAACACCATCATCATCATTACCCTCCTTATTGCCTTCTGTATTGTAGCTTTGGTCTTCATTGAGATTATCAGCTCCTACACTTGCTTCACTTTGGCCTTGTTCATCACATGGGTCCTTTTATTCATCGTCTCCTGCACTGCTGTCATTCTCATTGTCACTAAGAGGCTGATTAGTGTCATGACTGTCATGAATTTCTCCCTTGTTGTCTTTTTCCTCACTGACTGTCCTATCATTTGCATTTCCTTTGTCAGTGTCCTCTTCATCAAACTCTATTTCTACCCCATCATTTTCCTGTTCATCATTTGTTTCATTGCTTGTTTCTCCTCCTTCAAGGCTCATGTCATTTTCACCTTCAATCTCTTCAGTTCCTCTAGTATCTTCTTCCATGGTGACATAGTTTTGTTTATTGTATTTTTTACTTCCAGCCTCATCATTTTCATCACTATCTTCTTGGTCATCACTTTGTTTATTTGCATCATCACTTTCTTCATTTTGGGTTGAATCATTGGTATAATTACCATCACTTCCTTCCTCCAAATGCTCATTGTTTTTGTCTTCATCACTGCCATGTTCATCTCCCTCATCTTCTTCTTCATTTCCCTCTTTCTCTTCCTCATTAATTCCTACTTCTGCCTCATTGATTTCGTCACTTTCAACCTGATCTTCATGTTATTCTTCATTTCCACTTCCTGCTTCACCTAATGCACCAGGAGAAGGAGAAGAAAGGAGGTTTGCCTATGCTGAGGTTACTTGTGCAGATGAGGAAGGTAGATTTGGTTGATGAGGAGGCTGTGGGTTTGTAAAGGCTTCATGGTTTATGAAAACATCGCAAGGTATACCCTGCTAGTCCAACTGATGTAAGACCACCATTTTGATCAGGGAATGGTGGAACAAGCTATGCATTTTTTGTGTGGGATTCCTCCTCCAGACAATAGAAGACATTTTCTCAATGCTCCTATAGAGATAGTAGGGTAAGTTTAGCACCTTAGCTCCTGTGAAATGCATGAGGAGTCTGACATGATAGGTATAGAGTCTGGAGTACCTCCCCTCACAGGTGAAGTATTTCATGATAACCAACATCAAGGAGGAAAATATGTGCTTGAGGTGTGAGAAAGGAAAAAAAAAATTTGATGCCCCCTCTATACCCTGTTTTGATAAATGACTCTAAAAATTATTTGTCCAACTTGCCCTTTTTAAACCACTTTTCACCCACAGCTAGGATACCTGTAGCCTCAGAGATGGCACCTGCTGAGATATAAAAATCCACTCCTGCAAGGCTTGAGTGCTTGTTGTGAAAGTTGAGAATGAGGAGCCTTGTAAGCTCGGGATGGCTCTTCACTTGTTTGACTTTCTCACAAAATTGAAAACACCTTGTATTCTGAAAATATGACAAGATCTTAGGAGAGGAAGTGATGGCTACTGTGCTTTGAGGTTCCAACCTACTCACTTTTACTCTCTTATGTTTTGGTCTCAAAGGCCTTTGACGTTTATCACTGCTGCTGCTTCTCTCAACTCCTGACATGGTGATTGAGGGTTTTGGTTTACAAACTAGGGCTTGATGAAACAAGGTGAAGTTGATGATGGAGTCAACTTTGGAGAATGAGAGATGTGGAGGGTAGGGTTTTTTTTTTGGGTTTCTTGCTTTGGAGTTTATAAAGAAAGTCTACCTTGAATTATGAAAGGCAACTTTACTAATTCTCTCTCCTTTGAATGATTTTGACTGATCTAAGAAGGTTAAGAACACAGGTTCATTTGTATGCAGGACCTAGGGTTTACCCTCTTAGGGTTTTGAGCACTTAAAGCCATAAAACATTAGAATTCATGTGAAAATTACTTTGGAGCAAGGGGAGGATGCAACTTACTAATTCTTGGCCTGCTTGTAGACTTTGGATATCAAATGGAAGACAGCAAATTGAATTATGGCAAGGGATTTAGCCCTTATAAGTTTCTCTGCGTTTTCCCAGCGCCCTGCTCGAGCTATTGGGTCGGGCTATTTGCACAGCACCGGAAAGGCCTGCATGACGGTTAGTGCAGCGCCGGGTGCATGCACCATCTGCGAGTCTCCTGGGCGAGTCAGGTGGAGTGTTAGTGCAACGCCTCGAGCGGTTTGTGCAGAGGTGTCGGGTGGTTGTTCAGAGGTGTCAGGCAGTTGTTAGCGCAGCGCCCGGGTAGTGTAGATTTTTGGGGCGGAGTGTCGTTTCAGTTGATCCTGGACAGGTCGGGTGGCCCGCATTTGTACAACACCTGATATTTGCGTAGCTCTCAGGGTTATTCTCGTAGCGCAATGTAAATTTGAACAGGAGGAGGGCCCGTTTGCGCAACGTTGGCCTGTATTTGCGTAGCGCTGGTGATTTGCGTAGCGCCAGAACACTCTGCCCAAAAACAGCTCGAAGACCCTATCTTTTCTCCTTGAAACTTATTTTTCCTTTACAAGTTCTAAATGAGCTTAAAATGATGTTTAAACACCTTTATACCTCTTGGGAGAGATAAATCAAACTCAAGAACCCACTTTTCTTATGTTTTAATATTTTCCTTTGACTGATGCCTTCTTTACCTTTTGCAAGCTTGGGCATTGTTCAAACTGTCCTTTGGCATACTTTAGACAAAATGGAACATTTTTTTATCCCTTTTTTGCCTTCTTAAGTGTAATTGACCTGAACATGAATTTCTCATCTTTTTCTAATGTTTCTAATAGTGAGGTCTTTTTGCATAGCTATGTGCATATGTTTCACCATGTTTTCCCTTTGACCACTTCTGATTTCTGCATTTAGTCACTTGACAGGGATTTTAGGGTCAGCATGATTTTCATCTTGATATTTCACCTCATACTTTCTTCATCTTGATCATTTTTAAGACCTCTGACTGCATTTTGGAAACTTAACCTCTTATATTGATATCCTTCACAATTTTTCTCTTTGGTGTAGGTGAAGTAGTGCTGCTTTGATCAACCCTAGAGAACACCTTGGATATCCTTTAAATGTCATCTGCTTGTTTATGAAGGAGGATTTATCATCTTCACTTGACTTGTTTTTTCTATCTTCCCAAACTCTTAGTTTTTAGGGCTGTTAGAGAAAAGTAAATAGTGTTGTCTTCTAAGTTCTCTATAACCTTTCAAAATTCATTTATTATTTCTGAAAATCTTCAATGTGTACTTGGTGGAGTTGAGGTGAATTTTGTCCTTGTGGTCCTTGTACTGGCTTCTTTCTTTGGCACCACTATTTTATCAGCCAATCACAAAAACCCTAATTCCCTTTAAACACAGGCCTGCTGCCTTTCTCTTGTTTGTGGATGCCTTCTGGTGATGATCTTATCTCATTACCTTACCTCTTCTTATGCTCATGGAAACCTTGATAATTTTTCAGAAATGTGAACAAGGGCAGTTATCCCTTGCATAATTTGTTCTTTAGGCCAAAGAAGCCTTTCTTGAATGGCTTTTTGATTAGTTTTGGACAAATTTACTTGTCCCTCTTCTTCTTTGAATGCAGTCTCTTTACACAGGAAAGACAAATATTTTTAGGATACCGAAACAAATAAATGACCTATGAAACCCTAGGTGACCTAGTGGAAGGTTCCTTGGAATTGGCCTTTCCTTGAAAACATGAATTGGGATCCTTAGGTGTAAAACATGGTTTTTGATGGATTGATGTATTGAAGATCCAAAATCCAAGTTCTTGATTTATCTAAAGAGCCTACAGAGATAGTTTTGAGACCATCAATGCTTGAGGCATTTCTAGATATGTAAGAGAGATGGATGATTGGTGACCCTAAAATAGAAGTGGAGGGGTTTAGGCTAAAACAAAAACAGATTATTGAGGCCAAAGGTGACACAATAAAGACAAAATGAGTGACATGAGGCCATGATGGGTTTTCTGGGATGGGTGAGCTGAGCTTGACATGATGGGATGATGAAATAGTGAAAAAATTATCCTGAGGATGATGAAGGCAGTGAGATTTCTAGAACTCACAATGTTCATGAACTTTGTTTCTAGAAATCTAGGATAAGCATTTAGTCATCTACAAAAGCAAAAATTACTTATGACTAACATACTCCTATACATAAAACTCATTTACATGGAGCTCATTTTTTCTCACCTGTGCAGTAATTTCATAAACATATGATCGCAAAATCCTCCTTTTATTTTCTCTTGTAAATTCCTTTTCTTGCACCCTTGAATTCATTTCCCCTCTATAGCATTTTACTCATCTTACTTCTTTCGTAAACATATGTCATAACATATGAAATTTTTCTTTATATACCTTTGGGCCATAATTTAAATGTAATAGGAAAAATGGTTTTAGAAGGGGGGTAAACGTAGGAGGGTGACAACTGTAAAAATATGTATGAATGAAAACAACTTTTCAGACCCCCCTTTGGTTAAATGTCGAAGGGAATGGGGTCCGAAATATACCAGTAACCGTAGATATATTTATTCACAAATCTTGAGGCTTTTACTTTTGGGAAATTTAATAGTTAAGTAGGCGGTGGGCGATAGATTTGACTTTTGGATTTATGACTGACTTATGATAAATAAATGTGGTTCTAATGCCTTAGAGTTTGGATTTTTATTATTTTTGAAATAATTTTGATAATTCAAATAAATATTTTCTCACTTAGGCATTCTTCTTTGCTTGTGGTTTTGAGGAGCAGACTTCATCGTGCTCTACCTTTTGATCCAGATGTCGGTTTGAAGCACCAGATTACCATTGGAAAGCTGATCTTGAGCACTTTTCCATGAAAAAACTTGCAACATGATCTGAACTAGAATTTATATGAAAAAAATCTCTCAAAAATCCATAGGATTTGTCTTGGCCACCAAACTTCAAGAACTAAATAGCTCCTTAGACAAGCAAACCTTTACATTATGACACCTAGTGATTCATAGGCTAAAATTTGCCAATAGATTCCCAAAATATATAACTGCACAAAAAAATACTTATATTATAGGACCCTAAGAGGTACTTCTAGTTCCTATCGTAGAATTTTTTCTCCATTTGAAGAAAGAAAAATTACTCCTTTTGTTGGGGATGTAGGTTCTTCAACTATAGCTTCGATAGAGGAGGTTGGTGAATTTGTAGATTGGATTTTGGATCTAAGCACCTTAGGAAGTCTATGTTTTCCTGTAAATGATGGAATGCGAGTATAAGTGGATGGTGTGGAACTACGAGATCTAGGTGGAGTGAGTGGTGATGTTGGAATCAAGTTTCTATCTCTACTTACAAATCTACCCATGGAATATTTTTCTCTATGCATAAATTTTTTTTATCATTTTCAATCAATTTTATTAAAATTAAAAAGGATCCTAAGAATAAATCCTATATACACTTCCCTGGAACAGTTCCAAAATGCTTGGTAAATTAATTATATTTAATTTACTTCATTAAATGTCCACCAGGATTTGTGTACTTATGAAATGTATGTGCACTATATATGCTAGGATTTCTTCTAATAACAAGAGTAATACCAAAAATAAATAAAACCAAATGTAAAATGAACTACAAATTATAAACTAATGATGCACATGTTATTTCAATTAGAGTACTAACTCACTAAATTGAGCTTTTTTAAGTAAAGAACTATCTAATATTGCAAAAATCACCAAAAGGAAATCCTTGAAAATCAAAACATAGAAGGAAAATTACCTAGTTATATTTTTGTGAAATTGAATTTATTTTTCACTAATTACTGAAAATAAATATTCAAACTAAATTGGAATGGGATCAAATTCAATATAATTTCTATGACAAAATTGATGACAAAATCTTAAGCTATGAAAGGTAAATTTCTTTAAAAAGAAATGACAATGGAATATGATAACAGTAATGAAATCTAACTTAAGAGAGATTACTAGTGTGCACATTAACTTCTAAATGGTATTCCAAGTTTAGCATAAGAGAATTTGAAAATGACTAACAGAATTGAAATTTAAAGGCTAAAACAACTAACTAAGACTATCATGAAATGATAAAACACTAAGTACAGGTAATCAAAGATGCATTGAATCACTAATTATTTTTAATATTTTCTCTTTTATGAGTACTCTATGATAAGAATAAAATAACCAGAAATGCAATCTGTAATGAAAGTGAACTTCTAGAAGACATAAACTAAACTAGTTCAAAAAGTTAAAACGAAAACCTCACAACTTGCAGGGGATCATCCTAGAGTGCATGATCAACTATGAATCACGAATTCACACTCGCATTGAAAAGGTAACACGAACTTTTATTAAAGGAATTGAATATCAATATTTCCTTGGAAGGATTAAAAAATTAATAACAATAATCACTGCCACTTAATAATTTTGTTCTTTGTCTCGGTCATTGTTATTTATAAAGATAATAAAAACAAATTTAAAATAGTTTTAAGCCGACAAATCATAAAAAAAACTTGACACATATAAGATCAATATCTTAAGAATCCAAATATATTTATGAATTGCTATTGGAAAATCAAGTCATAGGAGATTTCGTGTTCTAATAGCTCAGTGCCTCACTCGCTTGATTCTCAGTTACCTGTGCTCAATCTACAACACACAGTTTTCATTTTTGACCCAGCCTTGGACTTCAAGATCTCTCACTTCGCTTATATTGCCAAGTAATTCTAGTAGGTGTTTTTCCATCTGCAAGCCAAATATCATCTTTTACTAGTTGTATTCCTTCTTCTGGAGCGCTGCAACCTATCTAACAATGGATTATGCTAGATAAATGGATATCAGCTACAGAATGTACATAATTTGGTAATTGCAAGATACTTTTTTCATAATTTCATTAAAATTAGATAAATTAAATATTGATGATTTAATACCTTTTACGATTTGATCTTGACCTTAATATGTTGAGGTTTTACAAAAAGGTGGAATATGATGGCAAAAAGGGTGGTAAAAAAAATATCCTTAAACTTCAACAATTTGATTTTATGTTAGCTAATATTAGATAATTTAGCTTTATTTATTATGTTATGTTGACATTTGCTAATTACTGTGTACAACTTATTATTTTTGTTGCAAATGCCTTTTTTTAGTGTTACAGTTTATGGAAGCCCAATGCTAGTTAATGCTAGAACAAACACATTTAATTTACAATTTTCAAAAATTATGACTTTTTTCAGTGTAATGTACCCAACCCCTTCTTTCCAACTGAAGGAATGGGGTATAATTTTTTTTTCCCACTTTCCTGCAACTCATGGAGATCTCAGAATTACCACGTGACCATCAGCTAAGCCTCTATGCACTTAGCCTGCATAATCCCTTTACAGTCTGATTTCATTTTGCTA
This sequence comes from Pinus albicaulis, assembly GCA_034641835.2. NCBI lineage: Eukaryota > Viridiplantae > Streptophyta > Pinopsida > Pinales > Pinaceae > Pinus > Pinus albicaulis. The sequence goes on from CM076581.1 coordinate 1,518,586,828, forward strand.
ATACCTCAGTACCATTGGCCTTTTTTCCACTTGAAACAACCCAAGTTTGGGCACTAATTTTAGAGCTCCCAAGCCCCTTCTTATTCCACCACACCCCTGGTCCATTTCTATGTGAAATAGCCAAAGGTCAAGACTTATTCTGTATCCCATAATCCCAAACGTTATCGACAATTCGGAGTAGTTCTTGTGAAATATAAATGGTGTTCAACACCTCATCCCTCACCTTGCTTTAACGGTTTGGATTCCTCTAAAAAGTAGTTTGGTCAAGTTGCTCACCTCTAAATCGATGGCTCATCACTTGGAAGGTTCATCACTTGTCTTACTATAATGAGTGAGGTTCCCTAGAAGGTAGTTTGATAAGACGCCCATCCCTTAATCGATGGTTTAGATCGATTACGAGGCACAAACCCACTCGAGACCCACGTGCTATTGAGTCTTTCGATCAACTACTGATCAGCTCCACGTCATCCCACTTGGTCCCCCCCGGTGCACTATTGAACACACCCTTTACTTCCTTTTGGGTTTCACTTACCGAGCTTGCATGGATGGTAGGGCCATATGGCCTCTTTCCCATTCATCTTCCACAATCATCTCATGCCACCTTTTCCCACTTCCTTTACCTCAGTGCCTCCCTTGCGGCTCCTCTTTATTTATCTGGGATCATATCGTCGGGATGACCTGACAAGTGTCCAGTCTCCAACCAATAGCGCTACTAAAATGGTGCAAGCACAACACACGTACCTTTCTTATGCAATCTCAGCAATATTTTCCAGACATTTTCCATTGCACCCTCTTTTCATCCTTCCGAGTTATGCATCTAGGCTTATGTGAGTTATGGGTCAACCCACTAGCTAGTAGTAACATTTTCGATCACTCGTCATCCTTCCACATCATCCTGACTCTCCCTCATTGTGCCTTTAGAGATGTTCCAAGGATAAACCTTCGGGCTCCCACCTCTAGGCCATAATGGTTACCTCACGACCAATAGTGCACTGCCACATTTCCACCTGGGAGGCCTTAATATCGGATCTCGACTCTCCAACTATATTCCAATTTTCATTTGGTTACAGAATTCTGAGATTTTGGCCTCCTGGAAATTTCGACATCAGTTTTGATTATGGGATCCGTCTGGTGACGATCCATGGTTAGTCAAGTGACATACTTCCTAGCGACTAATGAAATTAGCTTACGGGGGAATTTTACGCCACAATGTCACTCTCTTCACCAATTGCGTGAAAGGAGAATATGACCCCTCCAATATGAATCCTTCTCCCTTAGGGATTCTAATTTCGCAAAGGATAAGGTCATCCAATATTTTTTATACGGTCAAGGCTTCACTCCTTTGTGTCATAATGATTTCCTCTTTCTCCTTACCATTCCACCATGGTTCAGTCAAGGAACTTCGCCTCTGCTTCATGTAATATCTTAGACACAGATATCCATGATCTCCTCGAGGACAAGCTTTACCATTGCAGAGGCCTCCTTCAACTAATATTCCTGACCGCGACTTTATCTCAGAGATATGGTAGACCTCTCGATCCTATTCAATATCTCACCACTCTTTTAATGTCCAAATAAATAATTCCACAGTGTTACCCCTCCCAAGCTTGGGTGTTAGATATGATGAGGGATTTCTAACCCATGGGCCTTCTCTGCCCTTGGGTAGGGAATTCCCCACATGGTGGCGTAAGCATTCCTGCGACTATTGTCGACCATGGGCTTAGAAATAGCTTTTGAGAGGTTCCCAACTTTCCTACCTCATTCCAACGACTCCATAGTCTACATTGACTCTGCAATCATCTCCCTGGTGCCACTCAAGGGTTTCTAAGGCATTTGGCTACTCTCATAGACATTTCTCCATCTTCGCTAAATTCCCTATGGTGTGAATGGAGGTTGTTGCAAATGCAAGGTTGGAGATCATTTAGGGAAAGCTGTAAAGCTTGACCGACCCCGGGAAACTCCAATTAACCTTCATACACTACTTTTTTACCAACACATTAGCTTTTAAGTGAATTCATAACTTGTAAAAAATTATTGATACTACCAGCAGAGGGTCTTTCATATCATTTATATAGTATTATAAGGGTCTCAGAACCCACTACTTTTCAAGGTTCAATTCAAGCTCCCTCGGCCTTGGATATGTCTTGAATCATATCATTAAGTTCTTTTAATTTGTTAATGTATTATTCTTAACACTTTTAAGAATATCATTCAGATTTATCTCTATATCTTAGACATTATTATCATGTGGTTCATTGCACCACTTACACATCAAACACACATTTTACTTCCAGATTCAAGTATAATGCACCTATATATTCAATATATGTACATCGGTGGAATATCCCCATGAGGTGCACCACATATACAAGAATTAATAGCATAACTACAGTGTTGAATCTAGAATCATTACCAGCAACAATGCAACATGATTTTTTAAAAGAGTAAACAAGCATACACGGATACTTAACTTTGAATTTCTATCACAATTGAGTCTGGTACAAGGAATATCCACCTAAGCTTAGGTAGCTACAACCACTTTTACTTGTAGCTGCCATCCTTGAGCTAGATTCCAGAGTCTAAGGGGGGAATTCTTATGTCTAAGACTGCACACCAACTTCCAACTAAAACAGGGACTAGAGAGGACCTCCTTCCTCAATCCCACCAATTTATGATTCTTTCTTTTCCAGAACAGGGAATCCAAAGGTGCCCCACCTCACCCCCAAGTGTACACTCATTGATTCACCCCCTTATAGGGAGTCTAGAATCAATTGTACCAATAGGGTTGTATCCATAAGTATTTATCCAAGTCTTCCTTTGTCTATGTGACAATATGGCCTCTTCCCAAGTTGTTACAAGGATCCATAGTAGCTATCTGAACTCACAGCCTCCAATGAACCCAAGCTATTACAAGGATCCATATATTTCATCCCAACCCATAGCCTCCAAGGACCCAAGCTGTTACAGGGCTCCAGAGACCTTTATCTCAACCCACATCCTCCATGGACCCAAGTTGTTACAGGGCTACAATCTCAACCCATAGCCTCTAGGGACCCTAAGTTGTTATAGGGCTCTAGAGACTATTTCTCAACCCATAGCCTATAGGGACAGAGAATTGATTCCCTTATCTTATCTTCTATTCTCTTTGAGCTACCTTATGAAAGCTTATGTTGGAGGCCTGATTCCAGTGCCTTTTTGGTCTTCCTCCAAAACAAAAGGCTCTACTCCCCTCCTTCCATAGTTTTATTTCATCCCCCCTTAATAATATTGTTACATAGTAATGTGTCACCTTGTTCACTTCCCATCCCTGATCCTGAAGTGCCTTGTGATGCATAATATGCAGTATATCCACCTTGGAATAATAAATGAAGATATCCTTTTAAGACTAAAATAAAATTTCCTTAAATAATTTCTGAAGAAGCTTAGCTCAAACCCTAAATTTTTGGGTCATCGTGCTTATCCAGTTATCCAGTCGTGTTGATGGCAGGTTGCATGTTATTTCCTAGCACTGTCAGCACCCTTATAATTGGAAAAGCTACATTGAACCCTTCTCGTAGTGTTTCCTCAAATGGAGGATAAGTTTCGTGCATTAGGAGCTTCCAAAATGGAGAGTTGGATATTGTTCAGTGGAGATATGGTTGAGCTCTCCTATTTGGAGCTCTTGATCTTATCAATAGGGGATTTTCCCTTGAGAACTGGGCCTTCCTCCTTATTTTATGGGCTTCTAACAACCTCTCACTTCCTAGCTCTGGAATTTGTGTCTCTTTGTCTCAATTCCCCTTTTCTTTTGATTTCAAGCATTGCATAATATTTACACATATTTACAATGTGTCCTATGCGAGAGCCTTGAGTGTGTTGAAAATCCACGTAGATTCAACTGATAATTGTATTATGTTAAAAAATATATTTGAATCTACTCTACCAATTGAGGAAACCAATTTATATCTTGAAATCACAAAACATGAAAGTGAAATCATTTCAATTACACAACACAAATATTTTCCTAGGGAAAGCCTCAGCTAAAACCTCGTTATCTCTATATTTCATAAGCCAAAGAATATGAGAATATTACAATTATTTTCTCCAAACTTAGGAACTTTCTACTATATTTATCTATCTTAATCATTCTTAGACAAGCTTGGTTCAATACTTAACCAATTTTTGTATTTCCCAAGTCCCTATTTCCTTGTGAAGTTTCCTTGGGTAATTAGACCCTATTAATTAGGGAAATTCCCAATTCATATTGTGCAATACATTAGGGGAATTCCTTAGACTCCATGCACCACCTTTATAATTTGGATAATTATATGACTGATAGTATACTTCCCTTGAACTCCAACCTCAACTGGATATTTCTTAGAACTGACATGCATGAGTTATTTATAAGTGAATTATCAGTTATCTAATTGATTACTTCATGTGAATTAAATCTAATTTCCACACTTTGACCTCTCTCCAGTTCCTCCATAATTTAAAACTATTTAAAATAATTTTTACTCAGATAAACCGAGTTAATTAATAACAAATCAAAATAAACTCAACCAAGGCTCTAATGTAGGAGACACTCTACATGCCTCTAATTTAACCCTCAACTCAAATTAACTAAACCAACTAAGTCAGCCTAACTTATTTAACTCGTACGATTTTTCATGTGATGTGCAATTACAATTTTATTCTAATTTAATTCAAGGGAAAATTAAATTAGAATCCTTTCTTGGTGTCATTATCAACACCCCCTCTCAACAAAAAAGGGATTGTATGATACCCCGATTCTACCTCTATGGAACTTGAATTTTCCTCTTGAAAGTGCCTTCATCAAGATTTTTTCATCCTTCTCCTCTATAGGAATGTACTCTAATATCATAATTTTCCTCTGCACATAATCTCAGAGATGGTGATACCAGATTTCAATATGCTTGGACCTATCATGAAAAACTAGATTAACCGAGAGTTTGATGCAACTATAGTTATCACAATAAAGCACCATCAGATCCATTTGTTGACCAAACAATCCAAAAATAATCTTCCTCATCCAGATAGCCTCAAAAACTTCTTGAATATCATCCATGTACTCTTCTCCTACTGAAATGAGTGCAATCAATCTCTACTTCATGCTATACCAAGAAACTATTGTTGACCCAATACTGAAGATGCCCCCTAATGTGCTCTTCCTCTCGTATGGAATCCCTTCCCAATATGAATTTTTGGAGCCTTCAACCTTCAGTCCCTCTATCTATTTGTACCAAAGACCAAATTGATTGGTGCCTCTGAGGTATCTCAACACATGTTTGGTTTCCTTTCAATAAAGCTTGTTTGGCTCAATCATTTCTTGACCAAGTTGGTTAATTGAATAATACATGTCCGATCATGTGTTCACCAAGTACATGAGTGAACCCACAAGTTTCCTGTAAATGGTAGCTTCTACCACTTCACCTGAAGTAGCATCTCCCTTCCTCAAATTCCCTGCTAGAGGAGTCTCCATGGGTTTGATTCTCTCCATGTGAAACTTCTTCAGTATCTCATTAGCATACTTTCCTTGAGATACAAATAGTTCCTCATCCCTTTTCCAAATTTCCAAACTAACGAAATAAGGCAAGAGCCCCATGTCGTTCATCTAAAATTATCTTGCAAGATCCTCTTTTCAATAATTGATCAACTTCTCATCACCTGTCACAATCAAATCATCGACATATAATACTATAATTAATAATTTACCTTCTACCACAATATGGTAAAGGTTCAAATTTTTTTCAGTTTTTGTGAAGGCCAACCCGGTCAAATATTTTTCCCTCATGTTGTACCAAGCATGGGGTGCTTGTTTAGGTCCATACAGCACTCACTTGATTCTGCACACATGTGACTCTCTATCAAGGGTCTCAAATCCTTTTGGCTACTCAATGTACACTTCTTCCACAATCACTTCATTGAGGAAATTTGTCTTTACATCCATTTAATGTATCTTACATCCCATCTGCGCTGAAAGTGCAAGGATAGATCTGATTAAAGAGTAACTTGCTACTGGAGAAAAGGTCTTATCATAATATACTCCCTCTACCTAAGATAACCCCTTGGCCACAAACCTGTCCTTTTATTTCTCCACACTCCCATCTGCTACTTGCTTCACCTTGTATATCTACCTGGATCCTATAACTAACTTGTCCTCCAGTCATGGGAAAACTTCCCATGCATTTTTTATGATAATGGATTCATACTCCTCAACCATGGCATCAAACCATACTATTTGTTGCATTGTTTCCTTTAATGAGTATGGCTCAGTCTCTACACTCTCGCTTGACATAAGAGCCATGTATCCAGTGAATCTATCTGGGGACATTCTCTTCCTACGTTTTGATGTGGGGGATCCCACATTCTCTCTAGCATCATGCATCAACCTATCAGCCTCTCGGGTGCACTTCCTTTTATCTTTGGATGTCTATGCATGAGTGGGTGCTCTCACTCTTTTTTCCTCTGCTTGTGGTTTCTCCACATCTTGAGGTTCTTCTTTTGGAGCTAAGAGATCCTCAATTTCATGCATCTGAAGCTCCCTCTCAAGGGAAATTCACATGGTCTTTCCTTCATCGAAATTTAGATCTCTACGAACCACTTTCATCCTATGATATGGTAGGCACACTCGATAGTTGTGAGGTGTATTAGTGTACCCAAAAAATATAACCAACACAATTGTTGGTTCTATATTTTTTTGTGCATATTTTGTAACATAACAATAAACTAATGAACCAAAAATTATAAAGTGTGCCACATCTGGCTTCTTACCGGAAAAATATTCTTCTGGTGTACTCATCCTGAGGATTCGATGAGTACTTTTACTATACACATGTACATTTGTGTTGCATGCTTTTTCCCACAAGTGCAATAGTAGGCCCTCATCATGTAACAACACCCGTGCATCTCCCATAATCCTTATGTTCTTCCTTTCTACAACCTCATTTTTTTGTGGGTTATGAGGTGCTATCAACTCTCATCAAATGCCTTCTAATGCACAAAAGTTATTGAATTCATTCGACACATATTCTCCATCGTTGTCACTCCTGAGAGCCTTCACCCTCTTGCATGTGTCTTTCTCAACAAGTTCTTTGAACTCACAAAATTTTGAGAACACCTAGTCTTTCTTCTACATGAAGAATATCCAACACTTGCATGAAAAATCATTTACAAAAATCACATAATACATGTGCTTCACCATGGAGGTTGTCGAGAACGGTCCACACACATCTTAGTGAACTCTTTCAAGGATCGATATCTCTCGACTATCCTTATCATGAAAGGTGGCTTTGGTGTACTTCCCTAATGTACACCCTTTGAATGTATCCCGTTGCTCGAGTGCACCCTTGGGAAGTCTTGTATAAATTTGTTGCATGATATTTGTTAGTGTAAATTCTTAACACAAGTGTATGAAAATATCCTACTTGATTTGTGTGTGACAAACATCCCTAACAGCATAAATGGTTGCTTAACTCTTTAGATCTGCAATCGATAGTTAGAACAAATGTTTCAAAAAAATACATTTATGCAGTAAAAGAAGTTAAAAAGTGAAAAGAAATAGTAATTACTCCATGCATCCAAGAAACAAGACAAGATTTAAAGAATTTTTCATATATATAATTATACCTGGTGAAGGGAAAAAATAAGTGTTACCAGTCCCCCTCAATGTGATGGGTTCTTGGTTGTCCTCAACGCTTCAGTTCGAGGAGTTTCTCTCTCTCAATGGTGCAGAAAACCCATAATGTGTTGAACTCTATGGGAGCTCAAGAAGCAAAAGAAAATATTAGCATAAATGAGAATGATCAAAGCGTGACAATGAAAGTGATCAAAGTCAAGAATGAATGGAAAAACCCTTCTATTTATAACAAAATATTGAGTTATCCTCGATAATGGCGAATAATAAAATATTATTAGCCAAGATCTACATCTAACCGCTTTGAATTTTTTATTATATTTTTTTTGGAGGGAAAAGATGTTTAAATTGGTTAAATTATATATTTATCATTTCAAGAATGTGGTTAAGGAATAATTAAAAAATAATGTTTTTTAATTATTCCTAGGTGATTTAGTCAAATTTAACAATGAATAATAACTAAATAATTATTTAATTAATTATTCCTAGAGAAAAATAAGATAAATAATGATTTATCTAATTATTTCTCATAATTGGGTTAAATATGACTAGGAATATTATTTAAAGAGTGGTTTAATTAATTATTCCTATAGGAAAATCAAATAAATGAAGATTTATTTAATTATTCGTTATGGGGTTTCTTGTTTAAACCATAAATAACTTTATAAAATATGGTTTATTAAATTATTTCTTATAGTGAGAGCAATTTTACTATGGTAAAATTGGTCTTACATGGTTTACTTCAATCCATGTAATTTTAAATGGTTAGATGACCAAATTTTGGTGATAAAAATCTTCAAATCTTTGTGGTGTAGATGGTCTAATATTCTATGCCATAACTCATTGATGTCTTGATTATCCACCTTCTCTACTTTTATGTTCATGGTAGCACAATCTTCTACATCTAATTTGTAGAGGTTTTTAACCTGAACCCCGATCTTCTTCACTTGTCTCGTGGCTATGTGAAAAAGGCACACCTTTCCTTTGCTAAATATCACATCGTAGCCACGGTCTTCCAACATAGAAACTGAAACTAATTTCTTCTTCAAACCAGGAACATACATGACATCTTTCAATGTGAGAGGAGAACCACACTCCCTCTTAAAGGTAACAGTATTGATGTCGTTCATGTTATACCTCCCATAATCTCCCATCTCGATGTGCATTTGGAGATCCTTCTCCTCCAAGTGGCTGAAAAACTCTCTATTTCCGGTCATATGGAATGAGGTTCCACTATCCAGGTACCACACATTACCCATCACCAATGACACCATGCATGTGATGATATTGAAATACAACTCTAATTGTGAAGCATGAGCTTCACCTGCCACTCCTCATGAGGGCTTCTTGTCGGCCTTCTTGTGTGGACACTTCATGGCATAGTGTCCCAGATCGTGACAGTGAAAAAATTTAATCTTCGAAAAGTATTCCTTCTTGCCAGCCTGACCAGAATATGATTTGGAATGGGATGACCTCCCTTTCCCTTTATTTTCCTTTCCATCCAAGGCACAAATATCCTCATCATCATGCTTTGATGAGGATCCATCTTTCGTGTTTCGCCGAATCTCTTCTTGTACCAAATCAGACCACAAAGACTCCCACTCTGGTAGCTTCTCCCTCCCATTCGCTGAATCTTGGTAGCTGTGCCAGCTCTTGGGACGGCCTAGAAGTTTTAGGCTCATTAGATCATCCTCGACATCTGTAACACCAACACTTCCAAGATCATCCTGACACTGAGTGAACTTGGTCATGTATTTTGGTATTATTTCACCCTTCTACATCTTGATTTTTCTAAGATTTTCCTTTAGTGCCAGCTTCCTGTGGTCGATGTTGTTCTAAAAAAAATATTTTAAGGCCTTCCACATAGCATATGTATTTTCCTTTCCATGGAGGTTTGAGACAATATGATCTCAAACTCCTTCTAATAGAATCCTTCTTACCTATGCTACGTTCTTGAGCATGTGTTGTTGCAGGCTTAGGAATATAATTTTCTATGAATTCCTTCAGCCTGTTGTCTTCCAACACTGCTTCCATCCTATCTATCCAAGCTATGTAATTCGAGCTACCCTCAAGGTCATATTTGAGTCTCAATCCAAAGAAATACATCTTGATCCTGTTGTTGGTCCTGAAGAGTAGATCTTCAAATTTGATTCACCTGCAAAAAAAAAACTCGTATTTTTCACTTCTAGAGTGATTCCTACTCTGATACCATGTATAAAATCCATGTAGATTCAACTGATAATTGTAATATGATAAAACATTGTACTTGAATCTACTCTATAAATTGTGGAAGCCAATTTAGATCTTGAAATCACAAAACATGAAAGAGAAAGAATTTCAATCACACAACACAAAGATTTTCCTAGGGAAATCCTGAGTTAAAAACTCTGATATCTGTATAATTAATAATCCAAATAATATGAGAATATTACAATGCTTTTCTCCAAGATGAGAAACATTTGTGCTATCTCTATCTATCACAATTATTCCTAGACAAGCATGGTTCAATACTTAACCAATTTTTGGCTTGCCCAAGTCCCTATTTCATTTCATAGTTTCCTTGGGTAATTAGGCCCTATTAATTAGGTAAATTCCCAATACATACTATGAAAATCCATTATGGGCCTTCCTCTTATTTCATGCACCACCTATACAACTTGGTTAATTATGCAATTGATAGTACACTGCCCTTGAACTCCAATCTCAATTGGGTCTTTCTCAGAACTGAAATGCATGATTAATTTATGAGGGAGTTATCAGTTATCTGATTGATCACTACATGTGAATTAAATATAATTTCCACACTTTGACCTCTCTCTGATTCCTCCTTCAATTAGAACTAGTTAACCTGACTTTAACTCAAATAAACTGAGTTAATTAATTACAACTCAATAAACTCAACTAGGGCTCCTATAATGTAGGAGACACTCTAAATACCTCTGGTTTTACCCTCAACTCCAATTAACTAAGCCAAATAATTCATCCTAACTTATTTAACTCACGCAAGCTATCATGTGATGCGGAATTACAATTTTATTCTAATTTAATTCAAAGAAAATTTAAATTGTAATCCTTTATTGGTGCCATTTTCAACAGGGTGGGTTGTTACATTCATCAATTTTTCCCTTTATGACTATGTTTTGAATATGATATCACATATATATATATATATATATATATATATATATATATATATATATATATATATGAATTATGGCTATGGTCATTGACATTTGAATCTTGATAAAAAATTTACTGAATCTGGCGCCCTATATCAATGTTATGATAATGTTTTCTATAAATTTCCAAACATATGTTTTGAGGTTTTCTATTATATTCAGTGTTATGTTATTTCTTAAAATGGAATTGAACATTTGAAAATAGTTTTGGATCTTATAAATACATCTATGAATAATATAATTGATCATAATTTGGATCAGGGCCTAAAATTAGCTAAAATTTCAAAGTTATCAAAATTGCTTCAAACCTAAAGGATTGAATAGAGTTCTTCACCAGGATTCCAGCTTAACTCATTTCATCAAAATCTGAGTTCGTATGACTGAGTTATCGTCTATTGTTCGTTTTCCAAAACAGGCAAAAAAAGGAGCAAAAAAGGTACAATGATGATGTGGCAGGTACAATCAACATTGCAGGGAATATTATCTAGATTTCAACCAATGGCACCATGACAAGTGTTATCTTCAAATTCGTTAGATGGGTTAAGTGAAGATAGAAATTGTCCAATGACCTCCAATATCTTTCCTAAGTTGGAATTTGAAATTTTTTTAAGGTTGGATTACAACCCAAACAGAGGGCACCACGTGTCCTCTCTGGTGGGCCATCTCCTAATCTATGAGGTTGAATTATTTGTCACATTTAGGTTTGGAAAATATATATATTATAAAGTTCTAAACCCACTTTTTGGTGCGGTCAACCAAATATGGAGGATGCTGCTAACTAACACTAGAGGAGGTTAAATTGGAGGCAAGCTCCAAATCTAGCGGAAGAAACCTTATTATAGAGCCAAGTAAAATTATTATGGTGAAGTGGGGGTTGAACACACGACCTTCCGCGTGCAAACCATACTCGTTGCCAGCTCTACTACACGGGTATTTCTTAACCCTTATGTTCTTCGCGCATATTTAAAGTTAATCGGCCCGAAAGTTGGGGGTTGGAGGGTGCCAGCCCCCTTCCCATGTGGCTAGAGCCCGAAGTCCGAGTGTTAATCCAAATGAACCGGTGCAAATTAATTATGGTTAATTAACGTTTAAAACATGGTTAACCCATGATAAGACGTAATTAGCGCTTAAAACGTGATTATCACTAAACCTCACTTATTTGCCCATAAAACGAGTTTAACGCTAAATAAACCGGCAGTTTATGTTGGCAGAATTTTTAGAGGGCACGCCATTTCTGGTGGACTTCTAATTTTAGAATGTTAACTCAAAGTTCCTCCAGTTTTAGAGGAGAAATTGGGGAAAAATCAGTTTTGGTCATAACTCACTCAATTTTCACCCAAAAAGAGCTCAGAAAGAGTCATTCTAGGCTAATTGGCATGTTGGGAACTCAATGGAGTAGGTTGCAGAGGTAGAAAAGGTCGTCTATTGGTGTTTTAGTGCATTTGAAGATTTTTGAAGGTTAGGGCCACCAGGTGTTGGAGGCATAGCTAGAGGAGCCAAAGGCCATTATGAAAGAATAAATAGTAATTTTTTACTATATTGGACATTCTGAAGCTAATGGTGCAGGTTTCAAAGGCATTTGGAGACTTCTAGGTGCAAAAAATTCTATAGGGAAGTTTCATGGAGCCCATGGCCACCAGGTGTTGGAGGCATAGCTAAGGGAGCCAGTTGTCATTCTAAGTGAATGAACAGTGAATTTTATATGTTTCACATGTTCTGGAAATAATGAGACAGGTTTTAGGAGCAGATGAGGACTTCTAAGGGTGTTTTTTCCACATTATAGCTCAAGGAAGCTCAAGGCCACTCGCAGAAGAGGTCATGCCCAAGGGAGCCATGGTCCATTTCTAGAGATTGAACAATCAATATAGGGGTATTTTGGTATTATGAGCCCACTGGTACAGTCTAAAAAACCAATGGAGTTGATCATCATCTTGGAAAATAATTTGACCATCTTAATCCCAGAGATCCTAGTCGATTAATGGAGGCTCAAGGATATGTATCCCAAGTGTTGAGGGTGAACTCTTTTATTATTTTTTTGTTGTGTGTTGTTGGTTATTTATCTGAAATTGATGTTTTTTGTTCATACATTTAATTGGCTAAAAACAATTGTTAGTTGCTCACACATAAATCATGTAAAAAACACATAAACTTGACACAAGAATTCAATTTCACAAATGGATGTATGAGCACGATCCTTACATTATTTAAATGGAATAGAAGGTGCTTGCATAGCAAAACAAGTCAACCACCTATTTCATATCAAGTTGGTATCAGAGAAAAAAATTTCTTGCTTGTTTTAGTTGAAGGGTTTTTAACAGTGCAAATTTATTGATGCTTACAAGATTTAGATTGCAGAGAGGAGAAGGAAAGCTATTGATAGCTAGTCCTGAAGTTAGGACAAGAAGGAATAAGGTTGAAGGCATCATCCTTACCCAAAGGAACACTCAAGGAAACACTTAAAGCACAAGAGGAAATAATTGCACAAGAGGCTGAGGTTATTGAAGAGATACAAGTTGCAGATATTGAGCTTGAATCTATAGCCAAAATGTCAGGCCATGAAGGAAATAATGAACATTCTGAGGAAGAGGATGTCAAGAGGGAATTCAAAGAAATGCAAAGGATGGTGAAAGTTATGTATGAAGCTTTGTGAATTGTTGTGAAGCTATTTAATTCATTACATCTTGATGGAAACTTCATTAAGTGGTGATTCTAAACCATCCTCCTTTGCAATACTCTTTGATAAAGAGATGGTGCATGACATATAAATCATGAAATATATGGTGCAAAGTTGTATGAAGATGTAAACAAGAACACTAAACTTCAAGAGAATTTGGTTTCTATTAAGAAAGAGAAGCAAGAACTTCTTCAAAAGTTGCATGAGATGGAGATTCAGCTCCATGATGTCAAAGAAGCCTTAGCTATGCATGTGCTTGAAGAAGAGGTAAATAATTCAAGTTTTTCTTCAATTTCCTCTCAAGATAAATGTGTAGGTTCTTTTGAAAAATTGTACTAGAGGAATAGGGTCCAAATTTATGATCAAAATGGGCTATGAAGGTAAAGGATTAGGAAAACATGCACAAGACATAGTTGAGCCAATTATGGTTGAGGAAAGGCCTAATTATTTGGGTCGTGGCTATGGACAATTTTATGGAGAAAGTTCTAAATCCATGAAGGAAATTGAAATAGTTCCAAGAAGGAATTTTTTGCAGGTTAAAACCATAAAACATGTAAAGTTTGTATTCAAGATGAATGCAATTTTTTGAATTCCATGTTGCAGCAAGATGGTTTTAGACATGCAGTTTATGAAGAACAAGAGAGTTGTGACAGTTCTAAGGAAATGAACATTGTTAATGGTCTTCAAAATAGAGTAGGAACCTCTTCAAGTTCATCTCCTCAAGAAGATGATAAAGATGAACATTCAAAGAATCATTCAAGGTATAATTCTTCCTATAATCATGTTTTTTTATGATTATGTTAAGAATGAAAAATATGCATGCATGAATGGGTGAATTTTTTTTTTTTCATATTGTGGTTTGTATAATCATAAAGTTTCAAGATGCTGGAAGATAATGATAGTATACAGGAAACAGTTCAAGCAAAGGTGACTTGAACAGAAGATGAAAAAGATTTTCACTTATTGTCAGAGGAAGGGACATTTCATTAACCAATGTTGGACACTGCATCCAACCACCCATCCAAAGCCATTGAAGAAAGTGGAGAAAAATACTGGTGAGAATGGAACAGGAGATTCCATCATCGATGTGATTCAATATTATTCACAAGAAGAGGATGTTCAGCAGGAAAAATCGCCATTGAAGTGGTTTGGTAAGAAATGGCTTGATTTCTTGACCAAGTAAGGCATGCATTCCATTTGTACATAGATGCAAATTCCAGCCTTATGTATGCGTGGATTTCTGTTGAAATTATGATAAGTTGTAGCACATTATTACAACTTGTATGATGCAAGATTGCATGTGAATGTTGTTCGGTTGAAGGCATTTTTATTTGTTGCAAAATTTTTCCAAGATGGTGTAAAAAATGGGTATGTCACTCATTTATGTTGCAGCAATTTATCATTTAGTTCAGCTCTTATGATCACTCATATTTTTTGGGTTTTTGTACTTGTTTTTACTTGAAAGAGAGACTTGAACAATGTACATATGCATGAGATTTTGTATATGTAAATAGAGGACTTGTGATAAGTTCATTGTAAATAGATATATGCATTGAGTGTTGTCAATATGTATCTTGGAATATCGATTTGTGTTGATTGTGCTATACATACGTTTATCGACTTGTGTCGATTGTGTCACACACATTTCATATCAATTTGTGTCGATTGTGCTGTACATATGTTTATCGACTTGTGTTGATTGTGACGCACACATTTCATATCGATTTATGTTGATTGTGCTGTACATTTCATGTTGGCTTGTGTTGTTGATGTTGCATGCTTTTTGTCGACTATGTTTGTCGATTATGTTGATCGACTTATGATTTATTCAATCGTTTTTGTTGATTGTGAGTCGATATTGGATACACCAATGTGCAAGAATATCACCATGTACTTGATTTTACAGGAGGTGACAGTCATTGATTTGAAGGAGCAAAAATGAGGTGGTTGTCATTTCAATTCTTGCATAATGTTTTCTTTCCAAGATTGATTGTGTGTTCTTGTGACAATATGTCACATAAAATTTGATGTCCATTCAGTGAGAAGTGGAAGAGATGCAATTTTTTTTGCAGCCATTGCAAAACAAGCTAGTTTCTTGTGTTGACACCAAGAGTTCACTCATATTGCAAGTTTAATTTGGATAAGAGGATTTCCAAGAAGAAGCTTGTATGCATTTTTTGCAAGAGGGACTTCATTCTCAGTGGGAAGGCTAACAGTTTTCCAAGCACATAGAGATCGATGTGGCATAGCTGGATATGTATCAGTCAACAACAGTCAACAATGTTGAAGTGGTTCAGCAACATCCATACAACATGGTTGAGATACATAGCTAGTTGCAATGCAACGCATGTCAAGATGATTGTCAAAAAGACTTGTCAAGTAAAATCAGTTGATATAACTTGAAATCAGAAGAGTGTTGAAGCTCAAGAAGATAATTATCAGCTATTTTGGGTCCAAAATCCCGTCAGTGCGAAGCTGTGATCAGAATTTGGATCAGGGCCTAAAATTAGCTAAAATTTTAAAGAGATTAAAATTGCTTTGAACCTGAATGACTGGATAGAGTTTGTCTCTAGGATTCTGACGCAACTTGTTTCATCAAAATCTGAGTTCGTATGACTGAGTTATTGTCTACCGTTCATTTTCCAAAACAGGCAAAAAAGGAGAAGAACGGGTACAGTGATGATGTGGCAGGTACACTCAACATTGTAGAGAATATTATCCAAATTGCAGCCAATGGCACTATGACAAGTGTCATCTTCAGATTCTTCAAATGGGTTAAGTGAATAGAGAAATTTTCCAATGACCTCCAATATCTTTCCTAAGTTGGAATTCGAAATTTTTTTAAGGTTGGAGTACAACCCAACCAGAGGGTGCCACATGTCCTCTCTGGTGGGCCTCTCCTAACCTATGAGTTTGAATTATTTGTCACATTTAGGTTTGGAAATTAATCTGAATGGTGGAATTATTTGATATATATATATATATATATATATATATATATATATATATATATATATATATATATGTTTCAAAATATATATTATAAAGTTCTAAACCCACTTTTCGGTGGGGTCAACCAAATCTGGAGGATGTTTCTAACTAAGACTGGCGGAGGTTAAATTGGATGCAAGCTTCAAATATGGCAGAAGAAACCTTATTATAGAGCCGAGTAAAATTATTATGGCGGAGTGGGGGTCGAACCCACGACCTTTCGCCCAGCAACCAAACTTGTTACCTGCTCTACTACATGGGTGTTTCTTAACCCTTATGTTCTCTGCGCATATTTAAAGTTAATCAGCCCGACAGTTGGGGGTTGTAGGGGGCCAGCCCCCTCCCCATGTGTCCAGAGCCCGAAGTCCGAGTGCTAATCCAAACTAGCCGACGGTAAATTAATTGAGGTTAATTAACGTTTAAAACGTGGTTAACCCACGATAAGACACAATTAGCGCTTAAAACGTGCTTATCACTAAACCTCACTTATCTGCCCATAAAACGCGTTTACTAAACTCGTATTTTATGTTTACGGAATTTTCGGAGGGTGCGCCATTTCTAGCGGACTTCTAATGTTAGAATATTAACTGGCAGTACCTCTAGTTTTAGAGGAGAAATTGGTGCAAAACCAATTTTGGTCATAACTCACTCAATTTTTTCTCAAAAAGAGCTAAGAAAGAGTCATTCTAGGCTAATTGGCATTCTAGGAACTCAATGGAGCAGGTTACAGAGGCATAAAATGTCATCTACAAGTGTTTTAGTTCATTTTAAGATTTTTGAAGGCTAGGGCCACCAGGTGTTGGAGGCATAGCTAAAGGAGCCAGAGGCCATTTTGAGAGAATGAATAGTTATTTTTGGCTAT
Organism: Pinus albicaulis; assembly: GCA_034641835.2. Lineage (NCBI taxonomy): Eukaryota > Viridiplantae > Streptophyta > Pinopsida > Pinales > Pinaceae > Pinus > Pinus albicaulis. The sequence goes on from CM076581.1 coordinate 1,518,604,170, forward strand.
CTTGGACATTTTGAAACCAATGGTGTAGGTTTCAGAGGAATTTGGAGACTTACAGGTCCAAAAATTCTACAGGGAATTTTCATGGAGCCGAGGGCCACCAAGCGTTGGAGGCATAGCCAAGGGAGCCAAAGGTCATTCTTAGTGAATGAACAGTGCATTTTGTATTTTTGACATGTTATGGAAACAATGAGATAGCCTTTAGGAGCATATGAGGACTTCTAAGGGTTTTTGTGCCACAGGATAGCTCATGGAAGCTCAAGGACACCAGCAAAAGAGGTCATGCGCAAGGGAGCCATGGTCCATTTACAGATATTGAACATTCAATATAGGGGTATTTTGGTATTCTGAGCCCATTGGTACAATATGAAAAACCAATGGAGTTGAGCATCACTTTGTAAAATAATTTGACCATCTTAATCCCAAAGAGCCTAGTCCATTGATGGAGGCTCAAGGAGACGTAGCCCAAGTGTTGAGGGTGAACTCCTTTATTATTTTGTTGTTGTGTGTTGCTGGTTATTTCTCTGAAATTTATGTTTTATTTTCATACATTTAATCAGCTAAAAACAATTGTTAATTTCTCACACATACAGCATGTAAAAAACACATAAAATTGACACAAGAATTCAATTGCACAAATGGCTGTATGAGCACTATCCTTAGATTATTTTAATGGAATAGAAGGTGCTTGCATAGAAAAAAAATTCAGCCACCTATTTCAGAGCAAGAATGCTAGCACAATGTCTTCATAACTGTACATATTTCATTTTGTGAAATATGGAAATCCAGAGAAAATTTTCATTGTAGTTCCTCCACACTGCAGCATTCCGCACAATCAAAGCTCCGCTTGATTTTTCATCTACATATTCATTGATTAATTATGTTTCCCACACACCCTTTATGTGTGCAATGAAATAAATCTTGATATTAAAGTTATTATTTTGTTGAGAAAGTTTTTTTTAATGCCTATGTTTTGAATATGATCTAGTGCATTGAATCTATATTATTTGAGTATGAAAAAAAAATTAATTAGATAAATAGACTTTGAATTATTCACTCTTTTCAGATTGAAATATAGTAACTATTTTCCATTTAAAAGTATTTGACTCTATTTCGATTTTATGATAAGTTCTCTATATGTTTTCAAACATATTCTTTGAGACTTTGTTTTATATCTAATGTTGTGTTATTGATTAAAATGAAAATCAACATTTGACAACAGTTTTGGATCTGAGACATAGATCTCTGAATAATACAACTACTAATCATAGTTCTTTAGATTTGAACAATTTTTGTTCTGCAGAATAGAGAAGGATGGAAAAAGTTTTTATTGTGTTTAAGTGTACTAAAAATCCATATAATATTTACGCACTTAGTACAATGTATCAACATTTCTTGTTCTGTACCTTAATATAAGCACATTTATATAAGTCATAATATGATATAGATGTGAAATTAAATCTATGAGAAACACACAGAAAGGAATCACCACTCATTAAGTGAATATCGTGATTAAGCATTCTACACAATGCTTTGATGTGTAACCTTTTAATATTTAGTAATTATAAATCTAGAATGTTACTATGTGTGGATGGGTAACATATATGAAAGTGTAAAAAAAAATGAACGAATGTTAGGCCATACAAATTTCCTTCCGCACATCCCTTTACATCCATACAATGAAATATTGAAAGCTTCCTCCGCACAATTGATTGTTGAAATTTTTGTTGACAAAGAAATTGCTTCACAGATTTGATTTCTCGAACGATATTAAAATAATGCAATTCCACCTGAGATAATATTTGATTGTGTCAAGTTTTATTTTCGCTCCTCGCAAATTTTAATCGATTAATTATATTTTTTGTTGATTTCGTGTTATGTAAATAGCTTTCACCACACAAAGAGCTTTCATAGTGTGTAAATTTGTGCAAAGTTGCTTAAAAAATATAAATATACCATTGATCTAAATTTCCTTGATTTTAATCCTCTTTATTCACCACTAATGTCGTCTCAATCCACAGATACAGACAATCAAGTAAATATTTTATTGTGCAGAGGAAGAGAATTGTACGGGACAATGGAGGTGTAGAGGTAAAAGTAATCCTTAACTATTTTCCATTTAAGACTTTTATAGATTTAGTTGTGCGCGAAAATGGAGGTGTGAAAGGAACTTTATAAATTTAATTTTTAATCTAGTGATATTTCACATGTTAGATCTAATACTTTTGTGATCCATAATGTAGATAAAATAACATTCAGATTAATCACATCATTAGGATTAGGTCATTAATCCGAAATTTCTTTTATCTAGATATTTCATATTTCCTATTAAATAAAAGTTTCATGTTTTCTAATGTGATGATATTTCACGTTTTCTACAATAACAGTTTTGATTCCGCTTTCGTGCTCCGCACAATTATGAAAATTTCATTATGAGAGAAGAACCTTTAATAAATTAATTAGAAAAGTCTTTAGTGCAAAGCACAAAGGTCTGCACAACGAAAGCTTGAAATCATCCTCCGCATAATGGAATTCCTCCACACTCCCACACATATGCCTAATTTCAAAAAGATAATCATAAACAAAGCTTATGTTGCTTATGCAGAGAGTTTTGTGCGAAGAGATTTCATTGTATATATTTTTTCCATACTTTGCACAACCTTGACTTAATTGACTAAAAATATTTGGAATACAGAGATATGGATTATTTATTTTTAAAATATTACCAATAATATCGTATTGGTCCACCACTTGCTTCGATGTTATTTCAAATAGCGGTAGATATAGCGATATTCACAATATGATCTACACTTATTCCTAAAACCAACTAATAACATAGTGGTGAGGACCAACATTGTTTATAAGTATCGACATGAACAAAAGTATTTTTTATAAATTTTGTGATTAAAAAACTTGTTTATGAGTGTGAGTGTGTATGAATTTTGCGGAAGGTTTTTCATTGTGTGCGTAATGTGGAGGTTCACACAATGAAATATTGATAGCTTTCTCCACACATTGGACTTCCTGCACAACCCCACACATATGCCTAATTACACAAAGATAACCATAAACAAATCTTCCATTGTGTGAACAGTTTTTTGTGGAAATATTTCATTATAACCTTTTTTTTTTTTCTGAATCGGTCTACTTCTATATTGATACAAAAAGATTACAGAGAGGCTGAGGCCTCAGGATATCTAGCCCAAAGATGCGGCATTCTTACATTACAGTGTTGACCATTGACAGACAAAAACAACTGCTTACTAGCTTATGATACATTTGTAACCAAGACCTTGTCTGTCTCTATAAACAACTGATACTTATGTCTGAATTGATAACTGGAGTATAGGACTCTATTCGTCAGACCAGACAAAAACAAGCGCTTCCCATGGCAAAAAACACAAACAGACACATTGTAGCGCTGGAGCATTGTCCTGGGGACAGTAACATGGATAACATTGCGCCGCCCACACAGGGGAAACCGGAGATAAGGCGAAAGAGAGAGCATTTGAACTTGAAAACGATACGCCTGCAAAAAACTGTGAAGAAGAAGGAGAATGAGCACCTTCTTGTTACCTGAATTCAAAAACCAGCGGGCATAAACCTGTTTAAGCATCATTGGTGGGAGAGGCGCTTCTTCCACGACTGGACACGCATACGGATCGGGAGCATCTTCAACTGGAGGAGGGCATGCCTTGCCTGAGAAATCACCACCTGACGGAGCGCTAGGCCCAGCCTGCTGGAGCTCGTGCTGTGAAGCTAATGCACCCTGAACATTCTACAGATTAACCCCAGGGGGGAAAAACAGAATTTCGTCCTCAGATGCCAGAGTAATTTCAGAGGGGGCCGTAACCTGAGCAATTAGATTATTTCTTAGCTTTATGGTAACAGAGGCTAGGAAATTTTGATTGTTGAGTGAGCAAGGCTAGTGAAAACGAGCAGTGTGGAAATGAGCGTTGGAGGAGAGACGGACTTGCGCCGTAGAGGTGGAAGGACCACAACCACGACCACGACCCCAGCCACTCCTGGGAGCTGCAACACGGCCAGCACTGGAATCAGAGGATTCAGACGAAGAAGCAGAAGAGGAAAACGAAGGCGGCCGAATGACTTTCCCGCGAGAGGAGCCACGTCTGCAAGTCATTCGAGGACGCAGGCGAGGCATTTTGAGCTGAGCAAGGAGGGCTGGGCGAAAAACCGAAGGGGGACTGGTGAACGAATGCACAGAATTACTGAAGACAACAGAGGCAGAGCTGCTATGATTGCAATAAGGTCCAAAGGAGATGTGTCTACCAGTCGAAAGCTTGATGCAGCAGCTCAGAGAACAACGCTTCCCTGTGCTAGTGCGCAAGCAGGGCTCAGCATCAACCTGAGAGCAACAGGATCGCAGAGGAGAAACATGAAGAATAGACTGTATAGGCGCCATGACAGTGGGAGGTTCGAGAAAATGAGGTGAGGTTGGCTGCATTAAAGCAGCATTAACGATTGTAGCCGGCATTATTAACTCCTGCCTTGAGCGAGGATGGATGGTGGTGGAGGTATACCACGTGCCTATCCACCACACCGTCAACAGATCATACGTCTCCAAGTACACCCGCATCCGGGATCATTATAACCTTATTATTATTACTGTATAATATCAATTTATGTCCTTCAACCTCAACCGAGAAATAGAATTTATTTCTTTATAGAAATTTTATTGGCCACTTCAAGCATTCTCCCTATATCCCTATGTTATCTCCCTCAATTGATAAATATGTGTCCCTTATGTACCTCTGTTCTCCCGCACATAGCATGTCATCTTCACATTGTTCATTACACACAACAAAACCTTCTTCCTTGGCTTCATATTTCGACCCTTGTTCTCCCACACATACCCTTCATTCTACATAGTTATTAAAAAATTCTTTTGGAGAGAGCTTCCACTGTGCAAAGAGATTGTATTATGAGAGCACAACCTTTGATCAATTAATTAGCTGTAGGAAATTGTTCTCCCAAGCAGCTAAATCTATAAAATTTCTAGATAAAAAAGATGCTAAAATGAAATAATGAAAAATAAACGTAGTAGCGATACGTGTTTGAGTATTAACCAAAGAAATTTTCTCCCGACCCTGTAAAGCACCTGCACCTCCGTATAGTTATTAAAAAATGCTTGTGTGAAAAACTTTCACTTTGTGGAGAGTGAAAATTGTGATAATTCGAGTGTTGATTATCTTTCAGATTCATGAGTTCTTGCAAAATACATCCTAGAGAGGTGTTCATTAACATTTTTGCTTATGAGGAGATCTTTCTATCGAAATAATTCATTACACAAAGAACTTTCATTGTGCAAATTTTTTTTTTGTTCCATAAACTTCAACCTGTGTCACACTTGCTAATAAACTAGGAAAATTATGACTCTAATAACTCACTCTATGCTTGCAAAGTTTCTCCAACAATCTAAATATACTATCAATATAACATTCCTTGATTTTAAGCCTCTATCGTTTCCATTAATTGACTAATGATATTTGGAATATAGACATATGGATTATTTATTAGTAAGATATTACCAATAATATTGTATCAGTCCACTTCTTACCTTGGTGTTATTGCAGATGAAAGTAGACATAGCGATATTCACAATATGATTCACACTTCTTCCTAAAAGCCAACTAATAACATAGTGGTGGGGACCAGCATTGTTTATAGCCGTCACATGAACAAAAGTAATTTTTTGTAAATTTTGTGATTAAAAAACTTGTTTATGAGTGTGAGTGTGTATGAATTATGTGGAAGGTTTTTCATTATGCGAAATGTGGATATTCACAAATGAAAGCTTGAAATATTCCTCCGCATAATCGACTTCCTACACAGCCCCGCACATATGCCTAATTACACAAAAAAAGAGCTTTGTGCGGATATATTTCATTACAACCTTTAATCAATTAATTAGAAAAGTATTAAGCATAGAAGAACTTGATTCTGCTAGATTGTAGAAAAATCACACAGTCTCTGAGAGGTGTTCACTGAAATTTTTTCTAATGTGGGGAGTTTTCTACCAAGATATTTCATTATGCAGAGAGATTTCATTGGATAGAGTTTTTTTCACGCTCCATAAACTTAAACCTATGACACGATCTAACTTTCCTTAATTTTAAGCCTCTTTCTTCACCATTAATTTTCTCAATCAACAACTAACAAACAATCAACAAAGTAAAATGCAATACTGGAAACTTTGCATAATGTCGACGCGTAATTAATTTAGCTATGAAGAAATTTAAAATTACTACTATTATGTTTCCTTTTGTGAAACTTTCGTTGTGAAAATATTTCACTCTGCGGAGGATAGGGATTGTGTGGAACATTGAGGGTGCAAAGGGAAAATTAATCCTAAAATATTTTCCATTCAAAACTTTTTTAGATTTACTTTTGCGCAATATATGCTAGAAAACGAAGGTGCAGAAGGAGATTTACAACTTTAAACTAATTTCACAAATATAACCATAAACAAATCCTACACTGCTTATGCAAAGAGTTTTGTGTGGACAGTTTTTATTGTATAGATTTTGTTTGCACTCCACACAACCTTTACTCATTTAACCAACGATATCCAGAATATAGAGATATGCATTATTTATTCTTAAAATATTATCAGTAATATCATATGGGTCCATCACTTTCCTAGTGTTATTGCGAATATCAGTAGACATAGAGATATTCGAATCATGGAAATATTGATTATCTAATATTAAAATATTAACAATAATATGTATACACAAGTGCAAAAAAATATGTGGCAATAAGGAGATTTAGATTATCTAATATTAAAATATTACAATAATACATATACGCAAGTGCGAAACATCGTAGCACACTTATGCGAAGAGATTTCACTGTGCGAAGATATTTGGTTATAAGAGCACAACGTTTAATCAATTAATTAGTGGTAGAGGTAGGGACTGTGTTGCATCACACCTATTCCCCTTGTTAAATAGGTCCTAACTTTGAAAAATAAAAATATATGTTTTCTATCATATTAAATTCTAACGAAATACAACAAACAAACAAACAAACAAAACTTTATAAAATGGATTCTTTATAAATAATTTTTATTTATAAATAATGTAAGTAAACATTAATAAATAATGGTGTAATCTAGTTTATAAACGAAATAGCCTTTTTCACTCAAATCTGGTAAAAAAATTTCAAGAAAGAATGTGATTTTGTGTTGTCTAAAATGCATTTTTGAATGCATAAATGGGTTCAGCACCCTAAAAACCCGTGGGGCATTCGAATTCTACAAATTAAACAACTTAAACTTAAGTTTTTTAAAGTTAAAATTTGTTAGTCCTCTGTAATTTTAGTAGATTGGTAATACTAAAGCTGCAGAGACAACATTGGAACCACTTTGGGATTCTAGGATCTAGCCCTCCTGAATCCAGAGAGGGATCTCTATTATAAGTGCAAAGATTGATTTATCTTTAAGGTTTTTAGGTGTGATATTAGGCTAGTTATTGAGAACAAGGGTTTTTGTTTGTTTTGGATGGTTGAGCATGATTTTTAGTTGAGTGGAAAGTCCTAAAATGAAAGAGTTTCAAAGGGGTGAAGATGTAAACAATCAGAACAAGATTTGGCTGATAGGATAGATATGAAACTGGTTTTAGTCCATTGGGCTATGGAGTCATAAAAGGGTTTAATTGTGCAACAATTTCAAGAGTAGTCCAAGGGGAAAGTCATCTATATCAAAAGATCCTTTAGATTAAATGATGGAATGGAACATTAAAAGTGTTGAAAACGTGGAAAAAGTCAATAATTTCAAAAAGGATTTATCAACTTTCCAAACAAGAAAAGCCTTTTAAGGAACTATTTTAAACCAACCAAAGGACAGGGCTAACCATAAACTTCTTTGGACAAGCTCGTAATAAAGCTAACTTATCAGACAAACAATCCAGCAATCCCCATGATTACCTTCAGAAAGGATGAAAACGGATAAGAAAACAAAGTGCAGCTTAAGATCAAGCAAGATACTTTTAAATCTAAACCTGCTTCAGCATACTCTTAGGGAAACCTTCAGAACAACCTTTGGAGAAAGAAACTAGAAGACAGGGCAAACCATAAACTTTCCTAGTCTAACTCTACTGAGTACATAATGAAAATATCATTCAAGAACTTTCTTTCAAGCTTTGCACATCAAGACAGGGAAAAACCAACATTCCTTGATAATTTTTACACTTAACTTAAGTCATTATTAAATACAAAATTTGAGGAAAACATTGAGATAAAGCTTATCAGTGAGAATAGGGTACTTTTGACGGTAAATCCTAGCTCTATATTTTTTGTTCTTTATCAGAGAATAAGTGGACAAAATGGCATACATGAAAGGAAAACAATAACAAAGTAAGAAGTACTTCACCAATGATATAGACCAGGATCCCAAGAATCAGCTTGTATATTGATGTCAATCCAGTTACATACTTCAAGTCTAATGTTTCAGTACAGTAATCATCTTCTCTTCTAAGCCTAACTTATTTGATCACAAACAGAGCTTCAAGAGCCTCTAAAAACTATTTACATGTAGAAAGTTTCGAGCACAAGTATTATATCAAAGTTCAGCAACCAACCCTTTGCAATGTGCTCCTCAAGAAGATTTTATAAGAAAAGTGAGGAGGTGGAAGAGTTTTTAGGGTTTAAGTATCATTAATTCTACAGTTAATGCAATTCCTAGCCTTGAAAACCATGCAAGGCATAAGGCAGGAATACATTCAATCTATATCTCTGTTTCATAACTCTGTTCTGCTTTCGAGGCTTAGTAGATTAAAATATTTGACTTTAGGGCACTTCCTTATCTTTGTAATAACTTCTCTGATAGTTTGAAATTAGTTTCTTTGATTCAAAATAACTGTTCAGCTGTCTTTATGCTAATATCTTCTATTCTGGTAATAACTAGGCCTTCTTTGATTTCTTTGAGGTTGTAGGTGGCTTTTTGGCAGCAGGAGAGGATTCAATTAGCCTCTGATGTGGCAGTGGAGGCTTCTCGGACTGATGGATCTGATTGTTCTTCCCTAAAATACTGTTAGTTTGCTTTAATCCTATGTTATAGGCTTAATTAGGCCTATTTTCTGTCTTTCAGTTTTCAACTAAGTGGATTAGGATTTAAATAGTCAAATTATTGCCGTAATCCCTCAAAAATGTGTTTAAAATCATCAAACATTCATTTCTGCTTTGATTTTATCCCTGGATACCGATACTCTTTGTTGGATCAAGGTTTATTGAGTTTTGTTGCTGCGCGGGCTTACAGAGGGTCTTATAACGTCATCAGTGCTCATGGGGCATGGATAAATCATGATGTGAAACCCTACAGAATGATTCTCCTATGAATAATGGCCTAAGGGATCATCATCCCCGACCATTGATTTCTTTTAAAACAATGGGAAAACCATTAAAACCTGCACAAACAAACAAAAATTATAAAAAATCCTGCGAGGATAGGTTCAAACTACTTTGGATTTTAGGTTAGATCGTGACTGTTGGATGAAATCCACCAACAACAAGGATTGCTCGCTGGGGCCAGATGGGGAGGCAGTTTGATAAACAGTGGTGGAGATTAAGTCCGGGTTGTTGATCTGCAAAGATCAAAAGTGGAGATCAATTGGGGGAGTTTATAATGTGGAGGAGGTAAAACAAAGGAAAATGTAATGAAAAAGGGGAAAAATATTTGGCGGAAGGGAAATGGGGTTAAATGAAATTTGGGGTTTTGGAACGATTCTGGGCCGTTATATTGGATTAGACAACAGAGATCAAAGGCGGAGATTCATTTATGAAGTCCTTTGGAAGAATGGTGGAGGGCAATGGTCTAATGGAAAGATTAAACTGAGACTGTCAGATCTATGAGATCAACGGCAGAGATTTAAAATAAGAAAATGTAATGCAAATTGGAAAGGTGGTTTTGGTTGTAAAAACCACTGGTGTCGCGCGGCTAAAAGGCGGTTTCAAAATTTCTCCAAAAAAACGCGATATGGGTCTCTGGCCGACACGTGTCCTTTAGAAACTGCCCATATTGCGTAATTTTTAGGAATTAACTTTCGGACTTAAAATCATGCGATATGGGGTCCCAGCCGTCGGATGAAAGGTGGGTAGATCCAATGGTGGAGATGAGAGTACGATAAGGTAAGTTGCGTGGGCGGGGTCAAGGCGGTTTTGATCTAAACCGTCGGATCTCAGGAATGGACGGTCAGGATTCATTGATGGGGGAGGTAGGTCCCAAAGGAGTTGGGCCTACCGGATCATATCTAGACCATTAGATGTTAAGACTGAATGGTCCAGATTGAAATATGGAGCATCGAAATGAATATGAGGCAGGGGTTTGGGCGGAGGTTGGGTTAAATGTGGGTCGTTGATCTGCAGAGATCAACGGTGGATCTTCGCCGAGAAATTTATACTGTAGGGCTCTATAAAATAACAAAGGAAGTCAAGATTTGATCTGGATCGTCAGATCTATGAAATGGACGGTTAGGATTTTTCAAGGGGGGAGGTAGGTCCCAAAGGAGTTGGGACTATCGGATTTAATCTGGACTGTTAAATCTTGGTGAATGGACGGCCCAGATTTAAACTCGGGGAAATGAAAACAATGTGAGGCGGGGGGTTCAGGCGGAGATCATGTGCGATGTGAACCGTTGATCTATAGAGATCAACGGTGGATCTTCACCGAAGGACTTTACACAGTGGGGTTTATGAAATAACAAAGGGATTCAGATTTGATCTGGACCGTTGTATTTATGAAACGAACGGCCCAGATCTGATCGCAAGCTCGCGAATCGGTGGAGGAGAGAGGAAGGTACACAATAAAACTCGTGATGTGATTACACGCGGACTATTAGATCTTAGAAAGATAAACGGTCAGGATGAATCTGTGGGTTTTAATGTCGGAGGGCCATGGCGGACGGAAATTAATCTGGGTCGTCGGTTCTTGTGGATTCAACGGTCCAGATTGAATTGCAAGATTTGCAATCTGAGGTGGAAAAGGGAAAAAAAATAAAGAAATGTTGCGATGTGATGGAGCGAGAACCGTCGATCTCAAAACTAGACCGACGGTTAGGATTCAATCGTGGAGACCAAAGGCGGAAGGGTGGGTTATAAAGGGGAGCGATGTGGACCGTTAGATCTGGGTATGGTAGAGCAGATCAACGGTCGAGATCCAATTGCAAGGTCGCAATCAGAGGGAGGCAATAAACCATTAAAATGCATCCAATGAATCAATTGCGATGCGATGTGCCGATGATCGTTGATCGGTTTTAGATCAACGACTGACATTCACTGAAACAATGAACTATCGGGTTTATAAAAAACCAAAGGAAAGTCGAGTTTTTATAAGAAAAGGGTTTAATCACAATCAGAGTTTTTAAAAGAAAAAGGTAACAAGACAAGAGGGGAAACCCGATTGCGATTATGTGATTATGCCTTAGCACCTGGTCTCGGTGCTGATCTTATGCAGAAAAAAAGGGACTGGGGGCTAGGGCCAAAGGGGCTTAAGGCCTTAGTGCAAAAAGACTGTTTTTTTAGGATTTTTTAAGGATTTTCAAAGGATTTTGAGAGTTCCGATAAGGTTTAAAAAGGAGTTTTAAACCTTATTAAAGGGATTTTATGAAGGAAAGAAAGGAAAATGAGGGAATTGGAGGAATTTCATGAAGAAAAAGGGGATAAAAATGGAGTTTAATTATGAGTGAAAGGAGGGGTAAAATGAAAGGGAAAAATGGGTTTTTAGCAGTCTTTTTCTTTAGGAAAACAACAGATTTTTCAGGATTTTACAAGGGAAACAGTAGTGAAGATTAACTCAAGGATAATTTATCTTCATAAGACTTCAAGAACTAACAATTTGGCGATAAAATTGTTTCTTAAAGGCTTAACAAATGATTTAGCCACCATTTGATATAACAATTTTTTATAGGTGGCTAACAGTGGCTCCACATGGGGATGGCACCTTCTTGAAGGTGTCAAGAACTTCAGACTTGTCTTCTCTAGAAGCTGATTAATGCCTCATCCATTGGGCTGCAACTTTCTTTACTTTGCTAATCTTCTTTTGTTCTGAAAATGTTAGCAGCTATGAAAAATAATGGAACTCTATCAAAAAAGCTTTCTACCTACCCAATCAGAATGATCTAACATTTTTTCTTCTTTCAGAATGCATTTGGATTGGAAAACTCTTTTTACAAACATTTTATTCTTTTTAAAACATAAAAATAATCTAATTCTACTTCTTATTTCTCCATGAAATCAGATCAAGTAGTTGAGTTCATAAGCTTCTCTACCTAACTACTATCTGTTAGGATTAGACTGTCTAACAGATTTCTATTCTCTAAATTATAAAACAAGAAATTTAAAAAGTAGACAAGTTAGGATTGAATAGTCTAACTTTTTGCTAATCTATGGAATAAAAACAAGCTGCACATAGATTATTATTTGCAAAAAATTAAATCAAAATGGTGAAGGCTTAAGATCTGAAAGTTTTAAGAACATTATTCTCTTTTCTTCGGCTCTGTTTTTAGGCTTGTTTGAGCTGTTTTTCTTTGTTATCTAGTTCAAGTTTTGAGCATATCAGAACTAGTTTACTTCTATCCTTGGCTCAAGATTTGATCTAGTTAGAGCCATTCTTTCTTTTGGAATCTATAGGTTCAGATTTTGAGCTTGTTTGAACCTTTATTTTTCTATCCTAATCTACCTAACTGATAAGCCAAGATTAAGCTGTTTGGAAAATCTAATTCACTAACCTATTAGCAGTAAATTGAAAACTAATTAGTCATGATTAGGCTGTATGACTAACTAGGAGTGTGTTTCTTAGGAGTATCATTTGGGCTTGCACACTTTCAGATTTTGTTTCTCTTTTTTGGTATGGGGATGTACCTTTCTTGTTTTACAATCTACCCTCTTTTCTCTTTCTATTGTTTTTGTATTTTTTCATTTTCTAACTTTGAATGCAATGAGGAGTATGATATTTACAATGAGAAAAAATAAAAGGCTTCCAAACTGATATAGTTGAGAGAAATAATGTTTGATCATCCTGCCATGGATAAGACACCCAAACAGTTTAGCTTCATTCAATCCCTGTAAGAAATATGCATTGTTTCCAGTAGTAGAATGAATGAGATAAGGGCCAAGCCTTAAGTTATCAAATTTCCCGTGCTTGCCCTTATCTTCGCTCCTTGAATCCCACTTTAAGACTTTGTCACCAATGTTAAAATTACTGGCTTTTGTCCTTCTATCAAAAAGCTTCTTGATGCTCTCTTTCTTTTGTAATGCTATGTTGTAGACCTCCTCTTTGGTTTGTTGAAGATGTATAGTCTGATTAATCCTTATGATCATGTCATTGTCTTCAGGCTGTACTTCTTGGATCAAATTCATGACTGGTACACCTAGGCTGGTTGGAAAAATTGCATCTATTCCATACACAAGTTGGTAGGGTGACATTCCAATTGATTTCTTAAGTGTTAATCTATCAGCCCATAGTGCATGTACTAGCTTGGTGTGCCAAGATTTCTTATTGTCCTCCAGCAACTTCTTGATTATGTTCACCAAACTTTTGTTTGAGGATTCTGCCAGACCATTACCTTGAGGGTAATAAGCAGTTGAATGACCCAATGTAATCTGATATTTGTGACAGAATTCAACCATCCTTTTGGATCCAAATGCAGCAGCGTTATCAGTGATGATCTTCCTAGGACAGCCAAATCTCTGATGACAGATTCATTGGCTTGCCTAGAAGGGATGGCTTCTATCCATTTGGTAAAGTAGTCTGTTGCAGTGATAATCCATCTATGATGGGTAGATGAGGGTGGATGGATTTCTCCTATGAAGTCTAGACCCCACTGTTGAAATGGAGCTTGAACAGTGATTGGATGCAAGGGTAAGGGGAGAAATTTTCTTTTGCCTTCAAAAAGTTTCCATTTATGACAAGCAATTATCATCTTATGTACATCTTGAAAGAGGGTGGGCCAAAAGTAACCAAATCTAAGGATTTTTTTGGTTTTTGTCTTCCAACAGAGGTAGCCTCCACATTCTCCTTCATGGAACTCATGCTTGACCTTATCTTCATCATTCTCAGGCAAACATTTAAGCAATAATCCACTAGCATTTTTCCAATATAGACATTTATCTACAATGCAGTAATTTACAGCTTTTAATTTTAAAAATCTTGCCTTTGTTTTAGACAAGCAAGGAGGTGTATTCAAATTGAGCAAAACATATAAAATATCAGCATACCAAGAGGAATTCATAAAATTATTTTCAATAATGGGAGTTGACAATTCTTCTTGTTCATCTAATGCATTTATCATGTTTATATCGAGAGCTCCAAAAGTTGATTCAGCCATTAATCTTGTTGGTCCTTGGCCTTTTATGAGTTTAGTGGGCTTGATTTCTAAATCATATTCAAGTATCACAATGATCCACTTTCCTCTCTTACCATCTGGGTCCTGTGTTAGAATGTCTTTTACAACTGAGTTAGGCACAAATGCAATTATATGGGAGTGTAAAATCTATACTCTGAAGTGTTTCAAGGCTTTGACTAAGGCAAAGGCTTGTTTTTCCACGATATTGTACTTCAGAGGTGCATCTCTCAATGCCTTAATAAAGAATGCAATTGGCTGATCTTGTCCTTTTGAGTTTTTCTGCAATAGGACAACAACCACTGTGTGTTCTGATGCGAATGAAAAAATGAAAAAATCTTTTGTAAAATCAGGACTTATAAGAACTAGTATTTTGGTTAATGCTTGTTTGACCAGTTCAAATGATTTCTTTGCTTCCAATGTCCATTTTACTATTTCTCCTTTCTTGAGCATGTTTTTTATGTTCCTAAGGAGTTCAGCTAAGTTGGGTATGAACCTTCTCAAGAAGCTAATCTTTCCAATGAAATATTGAAGTTCCTTGATGTTTCTTGGATGGTTGATTTACAAAATACCATCAATCCTTTTTGGGTCTATCTTTATTCCCTCTTCTGATATGATGTGCCCAAGTAGTTTACCTTCTTGGAGACCAAACATTGTTTTCTTGGGATTTAAAGATAACCCATAATTTCTGCACTTCTCAAATACTTTTCTCAAGTGTTCTAGGTGTTCTTCATCTATTTTGGAAAAAATAGTGATATCATCAAGGTAAATAATGATGAAGTAGCCTAATTCTTCCGAGAATGCAATGTCCATGGCTCTCTGCAATGTAGCACCAGCATTCATTAAACCAAAGGGCATTTTCACATACATGAAAGTGCCACAAGGTGTAGTAAATGTTGTCTTTAGTTGATCATCAGGATGTACTAAAATTTGATTGTATCCTGAGAAACCATCAAGCAAAGAAATTCTTTTAGACTCAACTACCTTTTGTAAAATATGGTCCATCTTGGGTAAAGGGTAGTTTTCCTTCAATGAGGCTTTGTTTAAGTTCCTAAAGTCAATACAAAGCTTTATTTCTCCTGTTTTCTTCCTAACTGATACTAGATTAGACACCCACTTTGAATATCTAGTAGGGACAATAATACCAGCTTCATACATTTTCTTAATTTCCTTCTCAACCAAAGGTAACTGAACAGGGTTTATTCTACACAGTTTTTGTTTAAATGGTTTTTGGTTTTCTTTGAGGGGTATCTCGTGCTGAATTATCTTTGTGTCATAGGACTTTAGATCCTCATAACTCCATGTAAAAACATTAGAAAATTCTTTAAACAGATCTATGTATTTCAGTTTGATGTGAGCTGGTAAAGTTTTAGACAATTTGATCATTTTTTGATTTAGTTCACTACCTATGTTACACTCTTCGACTTCAGTTTCAACAGGCTCCAGTTTTGGTTTCTTGGCCACATCATTGAAATCAAACAATTCTTCTAAAGGGACCAGACCTTTTGGCAAACTTTGATTGTTAGATTGTAGAGTTTCTAAATCTTCTTTTCCTAACTCTGCACTAATTTTTGTGATATTTTCAAGTTTGTTAGACAGTAGATTTATGTCAGAAATATTTGGAGACTTTACTTCTTCATCAAGTAGATTTTCTTCACTAAGACAGTCATCTTCATAATCTGAATCTAAACTTGGTAGTTCAAATTCATTTCTGGAATGTAGGAAGTCTTCTATTTGTTTATCCCCATCAAATACTTGCCAATATTTCTCATTATATGGGACAGCTGGTCTGAATTCAACTTGGGTTGTGCATTTTTTTTTTCATATGGTGTTAAACATGTTCTAGCAGCAAAAGCTAAACTGTGGGCAAGGATATTTTGTTCTCTTGGGACAAAAATAAGTTGGGATTCCTCAAAATTTTTCAATAAGTCCATGACATCGTTTCTATAGGCTCTAAGTCTTGGGTGTTTGGCACTATATTCCCCATTCACTTGCCTAAAAATTAACTCTGAATCCCCATGAAATTTTATCCTTTTGGCTCCTAATTTCTTCAATAAGTGTAAGCCTAAAAGGAGGGATTCATACTCAGCTATGTTATTCGAACATTGAAAATTTAATCTGTAAGAATGGCCTTCAGTGTGATTATTTTCAGTGTTATGGATCCAAATGCCTGTACCTGCATTGTTCTTAGTGCAAGACCCGTCAAAATTCATACTCCAAAGAGGACTAGTTTCAGATTCAGCAATTTGACTACTATCCTCTTTATCTTGTGTGCTTTCAGCTTGTTCTTGAAGATCAACACTATGTTGAATTTGTTTTAGTTCCTCATGTTTTTCATTTTGTTGAGGACTACTCTCTTGACTCTAAAGGTTAACAAGCAATGAATGACTGATTTGTAGCTCTAGACCTGTGTTTCATTTGCTGTAGTTTTCTGATTTAGCAAATTGTTTTGGCACTTCTGTCTTGTCTTCCTCTTTCTCTATATCTGACACTAATTCAGTTAAGGTTACTTTCTCACTGAATGTTTCATCATTGAAAAGGATAAATGAGTCAAGGCCTGTATGTACAGAATAAAGAGGAGATTTTTGTGGTCTCTCTTGGCTAGTAACCATGTATTGCATATGAGATTCCCTATAAAGTCTTCTTGTTTGATTAAAAGCAGGGATGGTTGCATATGTCATATCCATCTGCATAGTTCCTTGTAACTTAGCTCCCCAAGATCTTGATAACAACATACCATATTTTGGGGGTACATCAGCCACTACGATATCCATAACTAAACACTTGGCTGGAATTTTTGCTAAGTTTACATAGAGGTCTTTGATCAAACCTAAACATTTCACTCTACTTGAGTCAAAGGAGTAAAGATCTTTGTATGGTCTGGTGATTTCAAGGCCTAGGCTCTCCATTACAGCTTTGGGCATTAAATTGTGAGAGGCCCCTGAATCATGCATAGCATTGTGTAAAATTTTGTCATGAATCTATAAACTAACATAAAAAGGAGGGATTAGTCCTTCTTGATATCTACCCTCAATATTAGGACCAAATATGAGCTCTGGTTGGTCATCATTAAGATTAACATTGTCATTGTTCTCTTCTAGGTTAAAAGCATATAAAATTTGTGCTCTATATACATCTTGGGTGGCTAATTCAGTAAGAGGAATAGAGATTTTTATCTTGAAAATTTTTTGTTCCAAACTAAAAGGGATCTGATTTTTTACAATGCGTATTTCAGCCTTATGAACCACTATTTTATCAGCAAAATCAGCTTGCTGATTTTCTCTATTTACATGGGTTAGAATTGTTTTAACAGGAGCACTAGCTGAGGTGCTAACGCTGCTAAGATCTGCACTGTATTTTTCATTTATTTGAGTGACTTTCTCTTTGTTTTGATCAGAATTTACAGCCACTGTTTTGTAACTTTGGGTTTATTTACAGGGCTATTTTTTGCAGATTTATTAGAGGTTTTGGTTGTGGGAGTTTCCTGATTGCTTTTTCTCCTAAGGTCATACTCTTTTGGAGTTTCTATGATGACATTTTCCAACTCTTGATAGTAATATTCATCCTCTGGTCTTCTATCATCATAGGGTGTGTATAATCCTTGTTTTATATTGTAATGAACTTCAAAATCATCATTTTCCACCCCCAACATGTTTATGTCATCCTCCTTTGTTTGTTCTATCGTTTCTTCAACCTCACTTACATAGTTTTGATGAAAAGAAGGTGAAATCTATTGATCATCCTCCCTTGGTCTGTTCTGAGGCTGGTTTCTCCTGAAATTCTGATTTTGGTTTTGAGATTGGTTTCTGTTTTGAGGAGCTAATTGATTTTGACTTGCTTGTGCTCTCTCAAGTATGCTCATATTTTTCATCATCTCCTCCATCATTCTTTCTATCTTTGAGCTAGATGTGGAAGGTGTAGATTCCTCTCTAAAGGACACTTTCTTCTCATTTCTCATTCTTGCTCTTTTCTCCATTAAATTAACTTCCACAGCAAGAGCTCCTTTTTGCATATCTTCAAGAGTCAAAGGATCTCTCTCTCTTAGCTGCTAGGCCATTTCAGGATAAAATCCTTTAGGAAAATTGTTTAAAGCTGAGCCTTGTGGAGGTTTTAAATCTGGGGGAAGGGCATTATAAACACTGTTGAACCTAGTGCAATAAGCTTGTACACTCTCCCTAGTGTTTCTTTGGAGATTCTTGTAATCAGAAATTATTTGGAGAGGGTTTTTCCTGACTTCCCATTTGTTTAAGAATAACTGATGGAAGGCTTGGAGATCATTAATACTGTGAGGGGTTAAGCCTTTAAACCATTTTCTTGCTTCTCCCCCTAAAATTTGAGCAAATAGTCTATGTTTGATAGTTTCATCATCAATATCGTTTCTGTCAAAGTATTCATTCATCTTGTCCACATGTTGAGAAGGGGTAGTAGCACCACTGGCATCATACAATGGTATCTTGGACTGATAGTCCTGTGGAAGATTGACTAAGGGTAAAGGAAGGACTAGAGGGGCATACCATGTTGCCATGATAGGAGGTTGTGGAAAAGGTGGGTGGTTTACAAGTGGAGGATGTGAAAAGAGAGGAGGTTAATGGAATGTGGTGGTTTGAATAGAGGGTGTATGGATAACAGAAGTGGATGGATCAGCAAGAGATTGTTGAGCAGATCTAGGATGAGAGAAACCAAAATTAAGTAGGAAATGTGAATCAGGTGGAGTAGTTTCTCTGCTACCAGGATGTTCACTTCTATCTTGAGATGAAAGTAAAGGCTCTAAATCTATCTGATCTATATCATCAAGTGAACTAGTTCTGAATGGATTTCTTAAGTCAACTTGTGATTCTTGTAGAGCTGCAAGGTTTTTAGGAACAGAATTAGCTTTATGGGGTGATCTGAAAACAGTTGAAGATTTAGCCTCAAGAGACTTCCTAAGGATTTTTTCAAGGTTATCAACTATCTCAGGGGGATTTGGGTCAGGGTAGGCTCTAGTATGAATATTTCTAGGAGCCACTATGCTGTGTTTTTCAGACCCAACTAAACAAGAAAATTTTAACCAAATATGAAAATATTTAAGAGGCTAACTGATCTTTTAAATATGAAAAATTTAATCCTAAAGTCCTCTTAACTGAGTTTATATGATGTTATGATGATAATGGGTTTCCCAATGGAGTCGTAAGGTCTGTTTGGATTGTGGAGTCACCAGGCGGAATTTTTTAGCTCTTTTGGAGGTAAAATGTTTTATGGTCCACCACCATGTTTATTTGAATACCTATCTAAAATATTTTTGGGTTTTCTGAGTTTTTTCAGTCCTATGGGTTCTAAGAGTGTCCTAAATATGTTTCAACACTTAGCTACAGTGATGAGACAAACAAAGTCTACTCTTATGGCTAAGCTAGCTAATTCCTTCAAGGTTTTATAAGGTCTTATGAGAATCCTAAGGTTTCCTTAGTTTTTCACTGACTTAAATAAGTTTTATCATGATTACCATTTTCTTTGGTAGTGCTTGAAGAAGGCTTCTTGTGAACCAAATGGATTTCTAATATCCTAAGAGTATCTTAAATGGAAATCACTCAAAACTTCCCCAATGGAGTCGCCAGAAATGTTAGTCCTATGTAATTTTAGTAGATTGGTAAGAATACAGTTGCAGAGACAACATTGGAACCACTTTGGGATTCTAGGATCTAGCCCTCCTAAATCCAGAGAGGGATCTCTCTTATAAGTGCAAAGATTGATTTATCTTTAAGGTTTTTAGGTGTGATATTAGGCTAGTTATTAAGAACAAGGGTTTTTGTTTGTTTTGGATGGTTGAGCATGATTTTTAGTTGAGTGGAAAGTCCTAAAATGAAAGATTTTCAAAGGGGTGAAGATGTAAACAATCAGAACAAGATTTGGCTGATAGGATGAATATGAAACTGGTTTTAGTCCATTGGGCTATGGAGTCATAAAAGGGTTTAATTGTGCAACAATTTCAAGAGTATTCCAAGGGGAAAGTCATCTATATCAAAATATCCTTTAGATTAAATGATGGAATGGAACATTAAAAGTGTTGAAAATGTGGAAAAAGTCAATAATTTCAACAAGGATTTATCAACTTTCCAAACAAGAAAATCCTTTTAAGCAACTATTTTAAACCAACCAAAGGACAGGGCTAACCATAAACTTCTTTGGACAAGCTCATATTAAATCTAACTTATCAGACAAACAATCCATCAATCCCCATGATTACCTTCAGAAAGGATGAAAACATATAAGAAAACAAAGTGCAGCCTAAGATCAAGCAAGATACTTTTAAATCTAAACCTACTTCAGCATACTCTTAGGGAAACCTTCAGAACAACCTTTGGAGAAAGAAACTAGAAGACAGGGCAAACCATAAACTTTCCTAGTCTAACTCTACTGAGTATATAATGAAAATATCATTCAAGAAATTTCTTTCAAGCTTTGCACATCAAGACAGGGACAAACCAACATTCCTTGATATTGTTTACACTTAACTTAAGTCATTCTTAAATACACAATTGGAGGAAAACATTGAGATAAAGCTTATCAGTGAGAATAGGGTACTTTTGACAGTAAATCCTAGCTCTATATTTGATGTTCTTTATCAGAGAATAAGTGGACAAAGTGGCATACATGAAAGGAAAACAATAACACAGTAAGAAGTACTTCACCAATGATATAGACCAGGATCCCAAGAATCAGCTTGTATATTGATGTCAATCTAGTTACATAATTCAAGTCCAATGTTTCAGTATAGCAATCATATTCTCTTCTCAACCTAACTTATTTGATCACAAACAGAGCTTCAAGAGCCTCTAAAAACTATTTACATGTATAAATTTTCGAGCACAAGTATTATATCAAAGTTCAGCAACCAACCCTTTGCAATGTGCTCCTCAAAAAGATTTTATAATAAAAGTGAGGAGGTGGAAGAGTTTTTAGGGTTTAAGTATCATTAATTCTACAGTTAATGCAATTCCTAGCCTTAAAAACCATGCAAGGCATAAGGGGGGAATACATTTGATCTATATCTCTGTTTCATAACTCTGTTTTTCTTTCGAGGCTTAGTGGATTAAAATATTTGACTTTAGGGCACTTCCTTATCTTTGTAATAACTTCTCTGACAGTTTGAAATTAGTTTCTTTGATTCGAAATAACTGTTCAGCTATCTTTATGCTAATATCTTCTGTTCTGGTAATAACTAAGCCTTCTTTGATTGCTTTGAGGCTGCAGGTGGCTTTTAGGTAGTGGGAGAGGATTCAATTAGCCTCTGATGTGGAAGTGGAGGCTTCTCGAACTGATGGATCTGATTGTTCTTCCCTAAAATACTGTTAATTTGCTTTAATCCTATGTTATAGGCTTAATTAGGCCTATTTTCTATCTTCTGGTTTTCAACTAAGTGGATTAGGCTTTAGATAGTCAAATTATTGCCGTAATCCCTCAAAATTGGGTTTAAAATTATTAAACATTCATTTCTGCTTTGATTTTATCCCTGGATACTGATACTCTTTGTTGGATCAAGGTTTACTGAGTTTTTTTGCTGCGCAGGCTTACAGAGGGTCTTATAACGTCATCGATGCTCATGGGGCACGGATAAATCATGATGTGAAACCCTGCGGAATGATTCTCCTTATGAATAATGGCCTAAGGGATCGTCATCTCCGGCCATTGATTTTCTTTTAAAACAATGGAAAAACCATTAAAACCTGCACAAACAAACAAAAATTATAAAAAATCCTGCGGGGATAGGTTCAAACTGCTTTGGATTTTAGGTTAGATCATGACCGTTAGATGAAATCCACCAACGGCAAGGATTGCTCGCTGGGGCCAGATGGGGAGGCGGTTGGATAAACGGTGGTGGAGACTAAGTCCGGGCTGTTGATCTGTAAAGATCAACGGTCGAGATCAATTGGGGGAGTTTATAATGTGGAGGAGGTAAAACAAAGGAAAATGTAATGAAAAAGGGGAAAAATCTTCAGCGGAAGGGAAATGGGGTTAAATGAAATTTGGGGTTTCGGAACGATTCTGGGCCGTTGGATTGGATTAGCCAATAGAGATCAAAGGCAAAGATTCATTTATGAATTCCTTTGGAAGAATGGTGGAGGGCGATTGTCTAATGGCGAGATTAAACTGAGACTGTCAGATCTCAGAGATCAACGGTGGAGATTTAAAATAAGAAAATGCAATGCAAATGGGAAAGGTGGTTTCGGTTGTAAAAATCACTGTTGTCGCGCGGCTAAAAGGTGGTTTCAAAATTTCTCCAAAAAAACGCGATATGGGTCTCTGGCCGAGACGTGTCCTTTAGAAACCGCCCATATCGCGTAATTTTTAGGAATTAAATTTCGGGCTTAAAATCACTCGATATGGGGTCCCAGCCGTCGGATGAAAGGCGGGTAGATCCAACGGTGGAGATGAGAGCGCGATAAGGTAAGTTGCGCGGGCGGAAGAAGGTGGGCGGGGTCAAGGCGGTTTTGATCTGGACCGTCGGATCTCAGGAATGTACGGTCAGGATTCATTGATGGGGGAGGTAGGTCCCAAAGGAGTTGGGCCTACTGGGTCATATCTGGACTGTTAGATGTTCAAAATGAACGGCCCAGATTGAAAGATGGAGCATCGAAATAAATATTAGGCAGGGGTTTGGGCGGAGGTTGGGTTAAACATGGGCCGTTGATCTGCAAAGATCAATGGTGGATCTTCGTCGAGAAATTTATACTGTAGGGTTGTATAAAATAACAAAGGAAGTCAGGATTTGATCTGGACCGTCAGATCTATGAAATGGATGGTTAGGATTTGTCAAGGGGGAAGGTAGGTCCCAAAGGAGTTGGGCCTGTCGGATTTAATCTGGACTGTTAGATCTTAGTCAATGGATGGCCCAGATTTAAACTCGGGTAAATGAAAACATTGTGAGGCGGGGGGTTCGGGCGGATATCATGTGCGATGTGAACCGTTGATCTACAAATATCAACGGTGGATCTTCACCGAAGGACTTTACAGAGCGGGATTTATGAAATAACAAAGGGATTTGGATTTGATCTGGATCGTTAGATTTATGAAACGGACGGCCCGAATCTGATCACAAGCTCGCGAATCGGTGGAGGAGAGAGGAAGGTACACAACAAAACTTGCGATGCGATTACGCGCGGACCATTAGATCTTAGAAAGATCAACAGTCAGGATGAATATGTGGGTTTTAATGTCGGAGGTCCATGGCGGAGGGCAATTAATCTGGGCCGTCGGTTCTTGTGGATTCGACGATCCAGATTGAATCGCAAGATTTGCAATCGGAGGAGGAAAATGGAAACACAATAAAGAAATGTTGCGATGCGATGGAGCGAGAACCGTCGATCTCAAAACTAGACCGACAGTTAGGATTCAATCGTGGAGGCAAAAGGTGGAAGGGCGGGTTATAAAGGGGAGCGATGTGAACCGTCAGATCTGGGTATGGTAGAGAAGATCAACGGTCGGGATCCAATCGCAAGGTCGCAATCGAAGGGAGGCAATAAACCATTAAAATGCATCCAATGAATCAATTGCGATGCAATGTGCCGACGATCGTTGATCGGTTTTAGATCAACGGCTGACATTCGCCGAAACAATGAACTGTCGGGTTTATAAAAAACCAAAGGAAAGTCAGGTTTTTATAAGAAAAGGGTTTAATCGCAATCGAATTTTTTAAAAACAAAAGGTAACAAGACAAGAGGGGAAACCCGATTGCAATTTCACGATTAGGCCTTAGTGCCTGGTCTCGGCACTGATCTTATGCGGAAAAAAAGGGACTGGGAGCTAGGGCCAAAGGGGCTTAAGGCCTTAGTGCAAAAAGACTGTTTTTTTAGGATTTTTTAAGGATTTTCAAAGGATTTTGAGAGTTCTGATAAGGTTTAAAAAGGAGTTTTAAACCTTATTAAAGGGAGTTTATGAAGGAAAGAAAGGAAAATGAGGGAAATGGAGGAATTTCATGAAGAAAAAGGGGATAAAAATGGAGGTTAATTATGAGTGAAAGGAGTAAAATGAAAGGGAAAAATGGGTTTTTAGCAGTCTTTTTCTTTAGGAAAACAGCAGATTTTTAAGGATTTTACAAGGGAAATAGTAGTGAAGATTAACTCAAGGATAAGTTATCTTCATAAGACTTCAAGAACTAACAATTTGGCGATAAAATTGTTTCTTGAAGGCTTAACAAATGATTTAGCCACCATTTGATATAACAATTTTTTATAGGTGGCTAACAAAATTAACTAGAAAAATGTCGTGAAAAAGGTCATTTTGTCTATAAGTTAGACTATGCCATAAATAATAAGAAATGTGTAGAACTAAAAATAAATTCATAACACACAATAAAGAGAACTTCTTGAATGACGTGTAAACTATGAAAATAACAATGAGTAAATTGAGGCATTGCAACATCTCAAAAATTAATGCATTAAAGATATCAAAATTTTTGAGTGATATATTCAAATGCAAGCATGTATATGAAGTTATCAAAATATATCAAACCGTAATGATTCTACATTTTATCATTCTAAAAGGTAATCAAATTTTCATTCAGCTTCCAATGGAGCTACAAGTACATTGTATGATCCCTTGTCAAAATATATAAAATTGTTGCCATTGGAGCTACAAGTATATTGTATCCCTCAGAGACTAAGGTGGTCATATATTTGTTTCAGGGGTGGAACTCCCTAGAGGTTCCTTCGCTTCACCATTGGATGGTCAACATCAAGGCTCTCCACTCCTCCTTCTATGATATCTCCTTCATGAATGTGTTCAAAGAGCAAACTTTGGTCGTTGATGTTGTATCTAAGAGATGGATCCCTCTATGTCCTGGTTTTATGTTTTTTGAGCTCCAAATTGATGACATTGTACAGAAATCTATCTCCTTTGGTTTATGATCCCCCATTTCGTTTCTTTTGGGAATGTCTCTATTTCTTAGTATGGTCTATCCTTTTCCTTCTCTGCTTATCCTTTTCCTCCTCTGCCTTGGCCTCGTTTATTTTTTTCTGTGCTGCCAATGTTGGTTCTTAGTGATCTCCACTCTCCTTATTTGGTCTGGTGTTGGTCTGATGTTTTTTTCCTTCTTCTCTTTGGTTGCTATGGTCTAAAAATCCATATGTAATTTTTCATTTGATTAATGAAGAATGAAAGTTTTTTTTTTCTGAAAAAAATAAAATAAATAAATAAATAAAATTAAAATTAAAATTAAAAATTAAATAAATTGTTTGAAATGGTTAAAGACCAGTTCAATTACATAAAGGAAGGTCGATAATGTGGTCCCACAACTTCTTCGGAAGATCGAGAATGTGGTCCCATAACTTCTTCCTTATCACAACTTGTCAAAAGATATAACTACAATTTACAGATTTAATTATTTTAAAAATTGAAATATTTTGGATTTTTGTACACCTGAAGCATATTCCACACCTACAAAGAAATTATAGATTGTCGTTGTCATTTTATACACCTACAAACATGTTCTACATTCAAATAATATAAACCTATGAAAATATTTTAAAGACATCTCACTACAAACATATTAGGGTATTATATAACCAACGAATCAGGGAATTATAATTTGCAGGGTGGTAATCAAGGCTTTGTTTATTAGGATTTATTGATAGCATGCACTGCATCCAATGAAATTCTTGTATAATCCACATCCACATACATCGTCCTCCTCCATGGTGTCATCATTGTGGTCATCCTTGTGGTCCTAGTTGTTGTGAAGAATTGGTTTTGTTAGCATTCTAGCTACTTGGTGATACAATATTGTATCAATCCAATAGATCAAATATAAATGAATACAACATAATCAATTGAGGCAATGAAGCAAAGTGGAGATGTTAGCTAACAGTAGATATATGCGTGCTACTTTTGGAGGGTCGTTGAAATAGCATATGTAGCATTGGATAGTTAGTGAGGGGGAAGAATGTGGTTAAAGTGAGCATACAAAACGATTGAAAGATTAGAGACAAATAATGAAGAAACGTATAGTTGGTGAGAAGAGAAAACACACCTTAATTTAATTTATTAAATTGAAAATAAAAAAGGAAAAACATTTCAAAGTAAATCTCCACCCTTCATACTCGATGACGACAAAGAATATTCAATGACAATGAAATCACAAACATCCACCTCATTTTTTTCAAAAAATAACCGAAAGTATGGAAATCCCATTCCAATTTAATTCCTATTAGCATAATATAGGGAAAAAAAAAAAAACCAAAATTATGGAAATCCCATTCCAATATCATTCCTATTATCATTCCTATTAGCATAATATAGAGACCCATATGGACGAATATATTATTTGGTTATGTATTTTATTTTATTTCCCATTATCCACAATCAACTTTCTTGTTGGTTTGTCGTCCCACTCAACATAGTCCTTTTGTGCTCTATCGTCCTACTCAATGTAATCCTCATCGAATTTTGTCACAATATATCTTGTCTCTTCACCCAAGTAGTCCTATGCATAGTACACACTGTAGTCCTATGATGGCTAACAATGGAATATGACTAGCAATCATTCTGGTGATAGATTGCTCTAGAGAATGCCTTTGTATCTATATGACTAGCAATCATTCTGGTGATAGACTGTTCTAGAGAATGACTTTGTATCTATATATGTTTATAGGTAATAAGAGATAATTCTTTGCGGTAAGGGAACTATCTTTGTATAGGTCTCTATTTAATGTCGTTAGAGTTTACAGTAAGGGAAGAGACTTCGCTAACTGACTAAGAAACTTAGTCACCATGAACAGGGTTTGGACAAGTAGGGTAGCACATA
Source organism: Pinus albicaulis (assembly GCA_034641835.2). NCBI lineage: Eukaryota > Viridiplantae > Streptophyta > Pinopsida > Pinales > Pinaceae > Pinus > Pinus albicaulis. Next base: position 1,518,631,299 of record CM076581.1, read on the forward strand.
GTGATATATAAGTAGAATGCTATATATATGTAATTGAAGCAAATGGTAAATGGTAAATGCTATATATATATATATATATATATATATATATATGTAATTGAAGCAAATGGTAATATACTAGTTATTCCATCTTAATGTGTATAAGCTTGCAACTCCTACGAATCACATATATACCATGGAAAATAGGATTGTCTTAATTGGCCCATGTTTGTCTTTACCACTAATGCTCTTGCTCTTAGTGAGTATGCATATTTTACCCTCGTTCTTTTGAGTGACTTTTGATCAATTTCTTGTTCAAGGGGTAGATTTTGTTGGAAGTAATGCTTTCATGTTATTTGTCGTTGTTATTAGGAGTTACAAGAATCAATCTAAATGTCGTTGGTTCCAATACATGAGTTGAGTTGTAGTCCAGATTTAGATGTGTTAAAATCAGTTATTTATGTCTTACATATATATACCTTGATGATCAATAAAAATATCAAGAGTGATTTGTTGTGTGCACAATTTATCTGATCTCTCTCTATTTTCTACCATTATATCAGAACCGGTTTTCAGTCATTGGTATCAGAACCATTTGTATGACTCTCTCAACGGAAGGCTGAGGGCTAAGAAGATGTGAGAGTCATAATAGTTGATTCTTTGTAAATAAGTATATTAAGGTAGAAGAGTGGATTTCTTTTATTTATTTATTTTTTAATGTTAGTAGAATAAATTATTGTTTTGTGAGGATTGTCAGATATGTTTGTCTTGGAAAGACTTCCTTTCTTCTCGCTCAACCTACAATTCGAGTTCGAGGACAAAGAATATTGGTCACTGTCTACGTCGAGAAGCGGAATTTTGTAAAAAATGCAGGCATTCCTCCGTAGCTACAAGTTTACCATCAAGAGGATGGTTCCCAAGCGGATTCAGGCGTCGTTGCTAAAGCTCAAGGCAGTTGTATGAACAATTGTGGACGGAAAATAATGTCATGTTTCTTCAACCTCGAGCTTGAAGACAAACGTTTGCTGGTGTGTGGGAAATGAAAAGGAAAAATCCAGCAGTTTTTCCCAGGTACAATTCCGATGAGAGCCGAACGAAATGGATTGATGTTCTTGACTGAAGCGATTGGGAGGACGGGGAAGAGTCGAGAATATTTTTTTTGTATCACCCAGCCGAAAGCGTGGATCAAGTCATCCAAGGTAAAATTATTCAACGTGATCTACTAGATGTGATTTGAACAAAATTTCATCCAAATCAAATTTTGCAGGCCGATCAGCCCCTTGAATATTTGCGCCATATATTTGTGGATCGTTTGATTTATTTAGTCGAGTCAGGGGTGGTGCGAAAGCTCGTGGATAGACATAGCCGCGGCTGGTATACAAGTGTGATTTAAAAAATTTGCACTCTTGACATTTTTTAAATACAAACGCATGGATTTCCGCATTTCTTTTGATTTGTGAGAAACCAAGTGCAGATCTACATAAAATCTTCGATTTCAAGCAGTAGAGTTCTAGTATGCGTATGCAATAAACAAATTCCTCTATGTGACGGCGATTGGATCTTGAGCCATCATAGAATCTCTATTGATGAAAGGATGGAAACAAAGGAGCTCGATGTATGTCATGAAATGCGAACAGAGTTAGGCATTACAGGAGCGTGCGACAGCGACCGTGGGGGGGAATTTACAGTGAAGATAAGGGACTCTGCTTCACGGAACAATGACACGTGTACCAGGGTGGAGAAGCCGAAGAGTAACGACGAGAATTTTCTTCAAAATCTGTCTAACAGAAAGAGGAAACGCAGTCCCAGTGTTGAAGTCGACTCTGACAGAGTATGTCGGTTGAAAATGGAAGAATTCATGAGTGGAGATCAGTCCTATGACTTCCTGTGGCATAAAGTTGTGGAGCGTTTAAAAAAATGTAACCCCCTACGAAACAGTCATGGTTTCTGCAACCGGAGGAAGGAGGAGAATTTTTTCCTTTCCAACGGCCGCGATTCTTTATAATGAAAAACAGAGCGTGTGGTTTCATTATTTCATAAGCCACATGGTAGATATTTAATGGTTCCATCAGCTGAGTTGCTTGAGAAAATAGTGTGTGAAATTCTGTTGATGTTTGTGGTGGTTTTATTTTTATCTATGGTAGATTGTGTTGTGTGTACTATTTTCTAAGTGTAATGTGAAAATTCAAATGAAAAATCAATTATAGAATAGATTAACATATTTTTAAATTGGTGTTTTCTGATATATTACTAATTTTATTATATATAATTTGTTATAAGTTGGTGGTGTCATGTGGAGCCAGGAACATTAGTTTACAGGTTAATGTGATTATGTGTTTAAGAGGTAATCGTGTATAATTGACTTCTAAATATATTGTACCTTGAAATCCTTTCTAGATAATTGGGGAATATAGTGAAAGACCATGTGTTCAACATATGGAGGCATGTCCATAGGATGGTTCAGTGTCAAGACTGACCCGTCCAAAGTACATCAAAGATGGCCTAAAGCAATTATGTGTTAAATGGATCAAGCGACAGGTTGAAGATGTGGTAGTGAATGCTGATGAAAACCAGTCAGACAAAGATTAATATTATTGTTGTCATATGTGTTTTCAATGTTTTCCATATACGCATTAAGGGAGGGTGTTGGAAGTAATGCTTCCATGTCATGTGTAGTTGTCATTAGGAGTTACAAGGAGTCAATCTAGATGTCGTTGTTTCAAATACATGAGTTGTAGTCATGATCTAGATGTGTCGAAGTCAGCAATTTATGTCCTATATATTTGTACTTGTGGTGATCAATAAAGGTATCAAGGGTGATTTTTTGTGTGCACAATCTATCTTATCTCTCTCTATTTTCTATTAGATATATGTTTCCATTTAAATTTAATGTTAGTTACGGATCTATTCAAGTTAATGTTGGCTATCGAACTATTTATTTTAAGAAGATGAGTGGAACTAATCTTTCACAAATTAATTAATATAAAATAGATGTGTAAAATGAAAAATTCAATATAAATGAGAACAATATATATTTTGAGAAATTAATTTAGTCCAAGAAGAATGTGATCGTTATGTTATGAAATACCATATAAACCATAAAATCATATAGATATTACATATCATTATGGATGTGCCCTCTGATGCCATAATAGGTGATGTCGATTCTAAACCAATATATTATGCTCAAAAATTATTTTGACCAAATGGTTACTAACACATTGAACTCCAAAGAATTCTAGAAGTTATAGTGCATGTTAATGAATGTAGGAAAAATAAGCATTAATATAACAATGGTATTAACTACAAATGCCCCAACCATGAGGAAATCCCTTTTGCTTGCTAATATTTCATTGTTCAAAAGGACTTGGAACTCCCGGACATGGGGAAATTCAACACATCCCTTATAGTTCACTATCCCTAGGGACTTGGTGACTATAGGGGATGGGTTAAATTCAATATGTGAACACAATTCATAAAGTGTAAGACAATATTGAGAGCATCGTGTAGCAAAATCTAATTGAATTAAGATTCAGTTCCACCCGACATTTGGCTACCCACACTTATGGCTATGTACATAAAAAAATTGAATGGTGATGTTTTGGAAACCTATAAAAATAGGTTGCACAATAATTACACTCAAAGTGTTCCTCTATGGAGTTGGTTGGGAAAACACTGTTCACCCCAACCAATCTCCGGGATCTTTTTTCGTCCTCCTCCATCCCATCCAAATTTGACACATGGTATCACATGCATTTGATTGATTTATCCGAGCCCACCACTTACCACTCACTATACCTTGTTCGCCCTCAAAATCCTTGTATCCACAGTAAATTTTTCCATCGCTGCCAAGTTGCACATTGCCACTACTAATTATCTGAGGGGATTGTAAAATGTGAGTAGGAAAGTTGAGTAAATGGCTATGATTTTCACATGTTAAGTCAAATGTAACATCCCAAGCACCTTCCTTTCTCGTTGGTAGTCCTATAAGGTCCTGATGAGCATAATACTATTAAATCCCCTGGTGGCCGAATTGGGAACTAACCAAATCAATACCAACAACCATGAACCCTAAAACTGATTTTGCAGAATGCCTTTTAGCACAATGGGTAGTAGTAATTTGATGGTTTCTCTCTTGATCATGGATCCATCTTTGAAAAACCAAAAGAAAAATCCTTCTGTTCCACCTCCATAATATTTTGAAAGTCTTTAGGATTCCACAGAGTTCATAAAATAAGAATAGCATAAAAGAATAAAACTGATTTGATGGTTGCAACACCTTCTCTCTGTTCAAGGCCACCAAAGGGCTCAATGGAGAAAACGCCTCGACAAATTCCTAGAATCCACTCCAGTCCATGTATGTACCTTGATTCTCCTCCTTATCGATCTAATGGCACCGGTTGTGGATCTTCTTAAAACACTTCACAACAAATGCAGTGATCTCAGTAACTACACAACCTTGTTGGAATCTTTTCAGTGCGTATCCCAGTTCAAGAGGAGCCAATCCTTTGATTTTATTTGCTAGGTATGTATTGTGATATCAAGTCTCTTGTTGCTCAATGTGGGCGAGCTCCTTGTGGCTTTTAGGGTCTCCTTCTTCTTCCATCCAGGCTATGTCCTTGATCTTTTGGTGCTCACCACGACCCTCTGCCTTGATAATTTTTTGGATGATCAATGCGCGGGGCTCCTGGTCATTCTCAATATCTGTCATATTATATGAGTTGATCATGGGATTTTCGAGGTCAATGATGATGCAATGGAGTCTGAGATTCATAATATAGAGGAATAATTTGAGGTCCTGCAGTCCAAGAATAGGGGCATGTAGGAGCTCCTTCAACAGAAGTAGTGAGTAGTGTTGAAAATGACAACAAGAAAAGGCTTCTAGTTTAATTTTCTCTTAATTAAATTAGAAGGAAATTGTAATTCCACATCACATGACATCTTGTACAAGTTAAATAAGTCAGGAAGACTTAGTTAGATCAGTCAATTCTAGTTGAGGTTCAAACTAGAGGCATGTAGAGTTCTCTCTAAGTTTTAGGGGGTCCAATTACAGTTTATTTTGAGTTGTAATTATTTAAATTAATTATTTGAGTTAAAATCAGTTTAACTTGTTATAACTCATGGAGGAGCTAGTGAAATATTCAGTGAAATAAATATGATTTAATACACATGCAGTGGTCAATGAGATAATTGATAATTCACTCTAAATAGTTGTTGCATGTCAGTTTTGAGGAAGACCCAATTGAGATTGGAGTTAAAGGGAAGTGTACTATCAAATGTGTAATTCGAAAATTGTACATGTGGTGCATGGAGTCATCAGAAGTCCTTATAGATATTGCGCAATCATTAAATGGGAATTTCCTAATTAATAGGGGCTCAATTTCCCTAGGGATTGAGCAAGCAAGGCATGACTTCCAAACGCAAGAAATTGGTTAACTATTGGACCAAAATTGCTTAGGATAGTGTGAGACAGACAGAGATAGTGCAAAGATATATCAAGCCTAAGAGAATCATTGTATTGTTTCATATTCTTTGACTTATGCAATATACAAATAGCGGAGTTTTTAGTTGAGGCTTTCCCTGCGAGATAAATATTTTTGTTGTGCAATTAAAATTCTTTCTCTTTCTTGGTCATGTGATTATGCAATCGTAATTAGTTTTCATATTTTGTAGAATAGATTCAAGTATTTGTTTTTATCTTATTACAAGATCAGTTGAATCTATGTGGATTTTCTACAGGTATCATAGCAAGAATCACTATAGAGTTGAAGAATACGAGTTTGTTTTGAACAGGTGAATCAAATTTAAAAATATAATCTTGAGGACCAACAGTGGGATTAGGATGTATTTATATGGAATGAGACTCGAATATTCCCTTAACGGTAGTTCGAATTACATAGATTAGAAGGACGGGATAGAAGTAGTGTTGGAAGATGATGGGATGAAGGAGATCATAGAAAATGATATTTGCAGGCCCGTAGAAACATATGGTCAAAATATTGATGCATGGAAGAAGAATGTAGAAAAGGTGAGAAGGATTTTCTTAGGAGTTCGAAATCATATTATCTCAAACCTCAATGGAAAGGAAACTCCATATGTTATGTGGAAGGCCTTAACATATTTGTTTTAGAACAGTAATTACCACAAGAAGTTTCCACTAAAGGAAAAACTCAAAAAATCAAGATGGAGAAGGGAGACAAAATACCAAAATACTTGACGAAGTTCACCCAATGTCGAGATGAGCTTGGAAGTGTTGGTGTCGGAAAATTGTTGGGGATGATTTGGTGAGCTTATCACTTCTAGGCCTTCCCAAGGGTTGGAAAAACTACCAGGATTCGGTGAATGGGAGGGAGAAGCTACCAGAGTGGGAGTGATTCTGGTCTGAATTGGTACAAGAAGAAATTTAGTGGAATACCAGAGATGGATCCTCATCAAAGACTAATGATGAGTAGAATTTTTCCTTGGCTGGAAAGGAAAAGAAAGGGAAAGGGAATGCATCCCATTCCAAATCATATTTTGGTCAGGTAGGCAAGAAGAAGGACTTTTCAAATTTTAAATGTTTTCACTGTCATGAGCTTGGACGCTATTCCACAAAGTGTCCGCACAAGAAGGCCGGCAAGAATCCCCTAGGAGGAGCGGTAGGTGAAGCAGTTACTTCACAATTCGAGTTAGATTTCACTCTCATCACATGGATGGTTATATGTCCCTATAAGACTAGTGTATCCCCTTATTGTTATTTTTATTTATCCACCTTATTTTTTTGTTGTACCCATGTAGTCCCCATATTGCTATTATTGTGCCCCATAGAATCCCACAATTGTTATTGTTGTGCCTTTACATTATTATTGTTATATAAGTTCTTATTATATTGTGATCCCTTAGACTCCTATATATATAGAAAGTAGTTTTTTTCATTTGATACATCCAACAATTGTTCATTTCTATAATTTAAATGAGGTTTCCCCCTCGAAGAGTTTGATTTCTAAGTTGTTGATCTATCTTTTCTTCTATTTTGTGACTTGGTTGCATAACATTTGGTAGCAGAGCTTTGGATTCTAGGGTTTTTCTTATTCAAATAGGCCATCTTGGAATTTTCATTATAAATTTTCTTCTACGAAGCTTTAGAAGCCGAAGTTGAAATCACATGGCATCAAAATATCGGTGAATCTCGTGTAGGAAATTCAGATCTTGGTTTGTTATATTTTTAGAGATATGATCTGGGGAATTTAGGGTTTTTGTAGGCTCTAGAATTTCATCTCAATCAGGCGACTGAGGGAAAATCGCCATAACTTTCATTTCAGGAATCGTATTTAAATTATGTAAAAAGTGGTTAAAATTTCACGGATTGTAACTATTCATCTAGAAATTTCAGGGCTGAAGGTTGAAACAATGACATGTGGCACTTCGTACGAGTTAGCTCTATTAAACTAGTCTATAATCGTGTCATCATGGGATATCGGGCATAACTTTACCTTGAAGAATACAAATTAGGCTTGACTTATGGCATTGGAAAGAAGACTCAAAGGGATACTACAAGACCTAATTTTAGATCTCGGAGATCCCAAATCACACAGATACAACAGTTTCAATATAGAGCTCCTAAAAAGCAAGAAAAAGGTGTGTATTTTTTTAATTGTGCAGTTTGAAGTGATTTAGAGGGCATATTGGAGCATAGATATCACTATTGGGTTCTAAAATTCCTCACAAAAATAATTCCACACCCATTAAGCCCTCATAAAACTCTACTATGATTCATGAAGAGGAAGAATTGCACCATTATATATCAAAATTATGGGACCAAGTGCAACAAATTTCGCTCTCACAAAGAGAAACCAAAGATGAGCTAAAAGGGGACATGGATAACTTAAAAGCATACATGGAAGGTTTGAAGGATGGCTGATCTGGATTTTATGCAGGAAAGCAAAAGAATACAGATTTAACCATAGATACAGAGATGCAGTGGAAATAATGCTTCATTTTATTAATAAACGAATGACTGAAATAAGCTTACAAACATAATGGAAACAAGCTAGGGCGCTGGTAGCGTATCTATGAGAAGAGATGTGGCGTACGCAGGCCTCTGAACTGTGTTACATTGAGGCTCGCAGGCCTATTACAGACATAATGTAAATAAAGAAACTATGAGTACGCGTATCCCCGAAAAGGAAGAGATGTGGCGGCTACCAGCCCCTTGAACTGTGTTACAATGCAGACATGATGGAGATGTGGCGAGCTAGGGCACTGGTAGCGCTTATCTCTGAGAAGAGATGTATCGGCTCCCAGCCCCCTGAACTATCTTACAATGAGGCTTGAGGGCCTATTTATTGTTGAGAAACAATGTAGAATCCGAAACGTCCAAAACCCTAACCGTAGGAGATGAAGCGCCAAAACTGTGGGCCCCGTTTGGGTAAATTGGTGGTTCAACTTCCCGGGGACGTAACTTTGGCATCCGATCTCCGTTTGATGCGCTCAATAGCTCGTTAGAAAGATCTGTCCGAGGAGTAAAACTTTTGAATGAGAAACATCGGTCCATGGATCCATGTTGCTCTCCGTTTTCCCAAAAAACGTCGTTTAGGGCCTCAAAACGGCTCCGGAAGTTTAAGACCCGAAAAACTGCTAAAAATAGTAAGTTGTGCTAAAACTTACAAACTGAAATAACTGATGATGGGGGTTCAAATGGACTCGATGGGTGGCCACCAATATCCACCTGGATTATTAATGCCCCAAAACGGCTCTGGGTGTGCTGGACCCGAAAACCTGCTATAAATAGTAAGTTGTGTTGAAGCTGAAAAACTGAAATAATTGATGCTGCGGGTCCAAATGGAATAGGTGGGAGGCCACCGATATCCACCTGGATCATTCCTCCCTCCTTAGGAAGCAATGGTCTCCATTGCGTTAAGTTACTCCATGGGGGGGGAAATTTTTCTGAACTTGGTGTTGGATTTAGATGTGCCACCGGTGGGCAGCCATCGAAGGATCTGAAAAAAAAAATTGTCCATCATCGCGTTCCTCTGTTTCTCGAGGGCATCCTCGAGCAAGATTTTGATAGGATCTCCTTCTCCCTCGTCTTTCTTTCCTTCCGCCATGGGGGTTCGTCGGGGTTGCGAGGTTGAACTCCTTATACCCTGGCCGCATTGGGGACATGAAGAGAAAAACAGAGAAAGAGCAGACCCGCTCTGATACCACTGATTCGGATTTTATGCAGGAACGCAACAGAATACAGATTTAACCATAGATACAGAGATGCAGCGGAAATAATGCTTCATTTTATTAATAAACGAATGACTGAAATAAGCTTACAAACATAATGGAAACAAGCTAGGGCGCTGGTAGCGTATCTCTGAGAAGAGATGTGGCATACGCAGACCTCTGAACTGTGTTAAATTGAGGCTCACAGGCCTATTATAGACATAATGGAAATAAAAGAGCTATGGTACTGGCAGCGTATCCCTGAGAAGAGATGTGGCGGCTACTAGCCCTTGAACTGTGTTACAATGCAAACATGATGGAGATGTGGCGAGCTAGGGCACTGGTAGCGCTTATCTCTGAGAAGAGATGTATCGGCTCCTAGCCCCCTGAACTGTCTTACAATGAGGCTCGAGGGCCTATTTATTGTTGAGAAACAATGTAGAATCCGAAACGTCCAAAACCCTAACCGTAGGAGATGAAGCGCCAAAACTGTGGGCCCCGTTTGGGTAAATTGGTGGTTCAACTTCCTGAGGACGTAACTTTGGCATCCGATCTCCGTTTGACGCGCTCAATAGCTCGTTAGAAATATTTGTCCGAGGAGTACAACTTTTGAACGAGCAACATCGGTCCATGGACCCATGTTGCTCTCCGTTTTCCCAAAAAACGTCGTTTAGGGCCTCAAAACGGCTTCGGAAGTTTAAGACCCGAAAAACTGCTAAAAATAGTAAGTTGTGCCGAAACTTACAAACTGAAATAACTGATGATGGGGGTTCGAATGGACTCGATGGGTGGCCACCAATATCCACCTAGATTATTAATGCCCCAAAACGGCTCCGGGTGTGCAAGACCCGAAAACCTACTATAAATAGTAAGTTGTGCTGAAGCTGAAAAACTGAAAGAATTGATCTTGCATGTTGAAAATGCAGCCAGATGATGGAGCTTAGTGAAATGAAGTCGCCTTCACTAAGTGGGCCCGCAGGCAAATTTTGGCGCAAAGTCTATTTTTAGACTATGTCTATTTTTAGACATATGGAGCATGGTCCAGGGGTTGCAGTATGTTATTCTTGGAGTATTGGTCATGTTGGTAAAAATAGATGGACCTCTATTTTTAGACATTTAGGTTGAAGTCTATTTTTAGAATGCTTATCCTAAAAATAGAAAAGTCAAATATTATTTACCCTTAATAATATTTGGACTCTAAACTTCAGTTTACTCTCTTGGAGCACTTCAGTTCGAGCTATAGAAGTGGCGCATGCATCTGACAGAGGAATTACGATATTCCTAGGGGTTTGGTGAGCTCATGCATGGTTGACTTCAGTTAGGACTTCAGTGGCAGAAGTTTGGTGGAGTTGATGGGACAGTTGGTGGAGTTGTGTTCGGTTTAACTTAGTTGAACTGGTTGAGATTAGTTTAACTAGCTAATCAACTAGTAATGAGTGGAGTGAATTAAATATTATTTAATTCACTAATTATTAAATCAGTATTCAACTCAAGAACACATCAGTTCACTATAGTGCATGGACAGTTCAGTGGAGACTAGTGAAAGAGGTAGATGAAAGGGTTGAGATAGCTATCAGTTGTGACATCAGTTGTGCATGAGATTTGCACCACACTTGGAGGAATTGCCAATGATGATTGCGCTGTCAAGCCAAGGAGATTTGAACCTTGTATCTCTCATTAGACCAGCCTTGATTACGCAATAGAGGCAGGAAATTAGTGGATGTGTTTTGAATCTGTGACTTGTTCAAAACCAAGCTAGTTTGTGTGTAACTACATGAGACAGTACTGAGTACTTGTGAGGAGTATTGTACTGATATTGTTACATGTTTCTCTTCCATTTATAATATACTATAGCTGGGGGTTTTCAGCTATAAGCTTTCCCCATACATACTGTGTAATGTGTGTGATGTTTTGATGATCTTTTGATCGCATACCGCTTCTTTTATTTCCGCATGTGTGATGATCTGAGTAGAAGAGATTATGTGTTGCATATGAATTCGAATTGATATGTGATCAGGATAATCTCGGTGGATAAATATTCTTTATTCAACAAATTTCTACATGGTATCGGAGCTATAGAAGCTATCGGAGCATAGATTGATCATCAAAGTGATTACAAACTTATTTCGGTAGACAGAGTCTGCATGCGGGCCAGGTAGCCTCTGGATCCATCCTTTCCTTTGAAAGGTGATACATCCAGTAAATGTCCCTGCAGTTGATCTCTGTGCTAGAAATAATTTGTTCTCACAGATCAAGAGTGGTTGAGCTTTGAGTTGGAACTCGAATTTTGCAGTAGTTAGTTTTCTTGGTGCCGAAGTTGAAAATGTCTTTCAACGGTTTGCGACTTAAATATGCTCTTGAAGGCAGTTCGAATTATGTTGCATGGAAGGATCGCATGGAGGCAGTATTAGAAGATAATGGACTGAAGGAGTTCGTAGATACGGATGTCCAAAAGCCCACTGATCGTGTTGAAGTCGAAGCTTGGGAAAAGAAGATGGCGAAATGTCGAAGGATTCTGTTGGAGGGCGTTAAGGATCAAATTGTATCTAGCCTGCATGGAAAAGATTCTCCATATTTAATGTGGAAAGCATTGACAGGTCTATTCCAGAGTAAGAGCGACCAAAGGAAGCTGGTGCTCAAAGATAAGCTCAGAAACATCAAGATGGAGAAAGGCGACAGTATCGCCAAATACCTCACGAAGTTCACTCAATGTAGAGATGAGCTAGGAAGTGTGGGGGTGACTGTCGAAGAAGAGGATATGGTGGACATGGCTCTCCTTGGTCTTCCGAAGGCTTGGCATTCATATCAAGATAGTGTCAATGGTCGGGAGAAGTTGCTGGGATGGGAGCGCCTTTGGGTGGATCTCATGCAGGAGGAGATAAGGAGGACTACCAGGGATGGATCTTCATCCAAGGTATCTGATGAAGAAAATTGCGCTTTGGCTGCGAAAGAAAAGAAGGGGAAGAGCAAGAAGGCTTCTCAGTCTGGTGCAAAAGGAAAAAAGCAAGACATGTCCAAGGTGAAGTGTTTTCACTGTCACCAGCATGGACACTATGCCAAAAATTGTCCGCAAAAGAAGAAAAATAAGAAGGTTGCCGGATCTGCAGTGGGAGAGGCATTGGCTTCTCAATTCGAACTGGATTTTTCACTGATCGCATGCTTGGTTTCAAGTGTGGCGGGATCAGTTTGGTTCTTGGACAGTGGTGCGTCATTTCACATGACCGGAGATCGAGATCTGTTTTCAGATCTGGAGGGAAAAGATCTTGGAGTGCACATCGAGATGGGCGATGATGGTAGATATAGTGCGACTGGTATCGGTACCATTTCCTTTGAGAGGGAGTCTGGTAAACCTTTCATATTGAAGGAAGTTTTGCATGTTCCAGGATTGATGAAGAACCTGATCTCTGTGGCGATGTTGGAAGACAAAGGGTATGATGTGGTCTTCAGCGAAGGAAAAGCCTTCCTGCGCAGTAAGACTACTGGTGAGACCCGGAAGATAGGGGTTCGAGTCAAGAACCTTTATCAGTTGCAAGTAGATGGTTGCGTAGCAATGGCATGCAAGGCGGGAGAAGTGGTGAGCCGGGATGATGAGGGCGAACTGTGGCACAGGAGATTGGGCCACCTTCACCATGGAGCTTTGAAGATTCTGCAGCAGATTTCTACTGGGCTTTCTAAGGGCACTCTTGCGCAGTCAGATCAGTGCAAGGGGTGTACTTTAGGGAAGTATGTGAAAGCCACCTTTCACGAGAAGGATAGTCGCGCCACGACGATCCTTGAGAAAGTTCACACAGACGTGTGTGGTCCTTTCTCAGTTGCTTCGACAGCAAAGCACAGGTATTATGTGATCTTTGTTGATGATTTCTCTCGAAAGTGCTGGATCTTCTTCATGCAGAAGAAGAGCGATACATTCGCGAAGTTCTGTGAGTTTAAGGCACTAGTCGAGAAGGAGTCGGGGAAGAAGGTGATTGCTCTAAGGAACGACAATGGTGGTGAATTCATCTCGGCTGAATTCAAAGATTTCTGCAGCGCAGAAGGGATTCGGAGAGAGCTCATCACACCCCATAACCCACAGCAGAACGAGGTGGCTGAGCGGAAGAACAAAACGATCATGGGTGCTGCACCGACGATGTTGCATGATCAGGGCCTACCCCTTCACTTGTGGGCTGAGGCATGCAATACAACAGTGTATGTGCAGAACCGTTGTCCTCACAAGGTTCTTGGCATGAGTACACCGGAGGAGGCTTATCCTGGTAAGAGACCTGACATTTCTCATTTGAGAATTTTTGGTTCACCTGTCTACATGCATGTGACGAAGGATGCCAGAAAGAAGTTGGATCCGACCGCTGAGGTTGGAATATTTGTGGGGTACACTGACACACCTCACAACTATCGAGTGTATTTGTCAGACAGTCGAAAGACTGTTGTGCGACGGGATATCAAGTTTCAGGAGGAGAAAGCCATGCAATGTTTGCTTGAGAGGGAGCTACACTTGCATGCAGATGAGGAGCTGTTAGTTCCTAAGGAGGAGCTTCCGGATGTGGATCAGCCACAAGAGGAAGTTCAGGAGGTGGAAGAGACCACCCATGCAGCGCCAACCATCAGAGGGCGCAAGCACACTACAGAAGCTGAGCGACTGGCTCGAGATGCAGAGAAGGTTGTAGGACCACCTACAGCACAGCGCAGACAGAGACAGTCACCGGATCGGTACACTGGATACATGGCTCTTGTGAGTCAGTGTGTTGTGACGGAGCCATCCTCTTTTGAGGAAGCTGTGGAGGAACCCGCATGGGTTGATGCCATGATCGAAGAATATGATTCGATCGTCAGGAACAGTGCATGGGAGATTGTCCCAAGACCGGTGGGGAAATCAGTGGTGGGTTCGCGATGGATCTACAAAGTGAAGCAGGCGGCTGACGGGAGTGTGGATAAGTACAAGGCGAGATTTGTCGCCCGTGGCTTCTCACAGATCGAGGGGATCGATTATGAGGAGACCTTTGCACCTGTCGCAAGGTACTCTTCCATACGAACGATCCTTGCTCTCTCAGCGCAGATGGGGTGGCACATTCATCAGATGGATGTGAAGACTGTGTTCCTCAATGGAGTTATTGAGGAGGAGGTGTACATAGAGCAGCCTGAAGGTTTTGAGATCTTCAGCAGTGAGTCGCATGTGTGCCGACTCTAGAGAGCACTGTACGGGCTGAAGCAAGCACCTCGTGCTTGGTACACTCGGATAGACAGCTACTTCACCGGGCTTGGATTCTCCAAGAGTGAGGCGGATCCAAACCTGTACCAGATTGTGGTGGAGGGAAAGCTGTTGATCATCGTACTGTATGTAGATGATCTGATTTTGACTGGCGACGAGCAGTTGATACTTTCATGCAAGGATGATCTTGCACGAGAGTTTGAGATGAAGGACCTGGGCATCCTTCATTATTTCCTGGGATTGGAGATTTGGCGGCGCAGTGGAGGACTGTTTGTTTCTCAGGGCAAGTATGCCCGGGAGATTCTGGAGAGGTTCAACATGCAAGGCTGCAAGCCTGTTGACACTCCTCTTCCTGGTGGTTGGAGGAAGGAGGATGCTACTTCAGCGGAGGTAGTGGATGCCACCGTCTATCGACAGTTGGTGGGGTCGCTTATGTATCTGGTCAATACACGACCCGATATATGCTATGCTGTTAACCAGCTTTCACAAGCTATGGTTAAGCCTAACAAGCTCTTTTGGAAGTCAGGCAATCATGTATTGCATTATCTCAGTGGCACATCGGGATATGGTCTATGGTACAGAAAGGAGGATGGAGCAAAGCTTTCCGGCTTCACTGATGCAGATTGGGAAGGGAGCCCAACGGACCGAAAGAGCACATCTGGAGGAGTTTTCAGCATTGGGTCGACAACAGTTTCCTGGTACAGCAGGAAGCAGAGATCCGTGGCACTCAATTCAACAGAGGCCGAGTACATGGCAGCAAGATTGGCTGCATGCGAGGCTATTTGGATGAGGAAGATCCTCATTGGATTGTTCGGGTTGCATTTGGAGCCTACAGTGATTTATTGTGATAACCAGAGTTGCATTAAACTCTCGGCTAATCTATTATTTCATGATAGATCCAAACACATCGACATTAGATACCATCATATCAGAGATTGTGTTCAGGGGAGAATCATGATGCTTTCATATGTTCCCACGGAGGATCAGGATGTTGACATCTTGACGAAGGCGCTCACCAGGAGCAAGTTCGAATTCCACAGAGGCAGGATAGGGGTTGCAGATAATCCATATCTTGCTGAGAGGGAGTGTTGAAAATGCAGCAAGGTGATGGAGCTTAGTGAAATGAAGTCGCCTTCACTAAGTGGGCCCGCAGGCGATTTTTGGCGCAAAGTCTATTTTTAGACTATGTTTATTTTTAGACATATGGAGCATGGTCCAGGGGTTGCAGTATGTTATTCTTGGAGTATTGGTCATGTTGGTAAAAATAGATGGACCTCTATTTTTAGACATTTAGGTCGAAGTCTATTTTTAGACTGCCTATCCTAAAAATAGTAAAGTCAAATATTATTTACCCTTAATAATATTTGGACTCTAAACTTCAGTTTACTCTCTTGGAGCACTTCAGTTTGAGCTACAGAAGTGGCTCATGCATCTGACAGAGGAATTACGCTATTCCTAGGGGTTTGGTGAGCTCATGCATGGTTGAATTCAGTTAGGACTTCAGTGGCAGAAGTTTGGTGGAGTTGTGTTCGGTTTAACTTAGTTGAACTAGTTGAGATTAGTTTAACTAGCTAATCAACTAGTAATGAGTGGAGTGAATTAAATATTATTTAATTCATTAATTAGTAACTCATTATTCAACTCAAGAACACATCAGTTCACTACAGTGCATGGACAGTTCAGTGGAGACCAGTGAAAGAGGTAGATGAAAGGGTTGAGATAGCTATCAGTTGTGACATCAGTTGTGCATGAGATTTGCACCACACTTGGAGGAATTTCCAATGATGATTGCGCTGTCAAGCCAAGGAGATTCGAACCTTGGATCTCTCATTAGACCAGCCTTGATTGCGCAATATATGCAGGAAATTAGTGGATGTGTTTTGAACCTGTGACTTGTTCAAAACCAAGCTAGTTTGTGTGTAACTATAGGAGACAGTACTGAGTACTTGTGAGGAGTATTGTACTAAGATTGTTACATGTTTCTCTTCCATTTATAATATACTATAGGGGGGGGTTTTAAGCTATAAGCTTTCCCCATACATACTGTGTAATATTATTATGAAATCATTTTTATTGATCTTTTGATGCCTGCAACTTGTTTTATTTCCGCATGTGTGATGATGCGAGTAGATGAAAGTTATGTGTTTGCATGAATGTAATTGGTCAAATGTATGTAGGGATAATATCGGTGGATAAATCTTCTTTATTCAGCAAATTTCTACATTGTGGGTCCAAATGGAATAGGTGGGAGGCCACCGATATCCACCTGGATCAATGGCATGGGAGCTAATATAGATGGTTTGAACGCATACATGGAAGGTTTGACAAAGTTGTTGCAATAAAGGCTTACGGGTGGTGACAAGGTAATCCATGAAAATCGTGATGAGGATAAAAGGAATATGAATTGTGATTTTAGAAAGTCCAATGTTGGGTTTAAGAACCACCACATTCTAAATATCGATATGAGGAAGTTTGATGGCAAGTCTATGATAACATGGATACTACAAATGGAGAAATATTTTGATCTCCATGATGTGAAACACTCACAAAAGGTACACATTGCAACTTTATATTTAGAACCCAATTATTTTTTATGGTATCGATGACTTTGTTCTCGTAAACCACTTGTCACTTGGTCAATTTTTATGGAGAAAATTATATCACATTGTGAGGATACAAAGCGCAGCACCTTCTTTATCCAATTGATAAATCTGAAACAAAAGGGTTCATTGGTAAGGCACATTGAGGACTTCTAAAACTTGAATATCAATGTAGCAGATATTCCAGAGGAGCATAGGATTGATGCCTTCAGAGGGAATTTAAAGTATAACATCCAACATGAGGTTCGCCTTTGGGAACCTAATTCATTGAGGAAGGCATTCAGGGTGGAAATAAACTTTTGAAAACAAAATTATGGCAACAAGGAAGTCTACTAATCACAACTATAAACATGGAAATGTTGTTGCTCCTAGCATTCCACAACCTATAAGGTTGAAACCACAAAAATTGGAGGAAAAAGAGTAAAAGTTCTTTATTATAGTTATGATAACAAATAAAGGTCATAAGTGCATCGAGAAGAAATTATTTTACATAGATTGTGAAGAGGAGGAAGAAAAGGAACAGGAAACATCAAAAGAGGAGGATATGTAGAAAATCTACCAATGGGATTCAAACTTATCTTATAATGTACTAAAACAAGATATTGAATTCTTCCTACAATTTGCGGAAACAAAACACGACCGCACAATCACATAAAATAAAGAGAAAAAAACAATGAATCTCACAACACAAGATGTATCTCGAGAAAGAAACTACTTTAACCCCCTCTATCTCTATATTTCATATGGTCAAGATCATGAAACAATAAAATTATTTCTCACAATAGAGAAACTTCCTGCACTCTGCTGACTATCTCACTCTGATCCTGCTCGAAACTGGCTTGCAATATAAGAAAAATCGCTCAAGTATTTAACCTTCTTCTTGCCCCTACCTAGCCTCACTTGATTACGCATTATTGGGCTAATTGAGCCCCTATTAATTAGGGAAAATCCCCAATAATGATTGTGCAATCCTTCAAGGCCTTCCCGATGACCTCATGCCTAACATGTACATTTTTCTAATAGTACAACTAATATACCTCTTCCCTTTAACCTCAATCTCAACTGGGTATTCCTTAGAACCGACATGCAACAACTATTTATAGTGACTTATCAATTAATTGATTTATCACTACTTATGAATTAAATCTAATTTAATTCACTAGACCTCTCACTAGCTCATCTCTCATTTAAAACTAGTTATATTGATTTTAACTCAATTAATTGAGTTAACTAATTACAAATCACAAATAACTCAACCATGGGGTCCTAAAAAGTAGGATATCCCTTTGAATGTATCCTCTTAGACTTTTAAATTGAATTTCCTAAGCTAACTAAGTCTTCCTAACACAGTTAACTAATACAAGTTGTCATGAGATGAAATTACAATTTTTATTTCAATTTAATTAAGGGAAAATTAAATCAAAAGCCTCATATGGTAACCATTTCTGGGTGCCATTTTTTGGATTTCATTTATGGTTGCCAATTTCACTATTTCTTGTTGAAAATTTCAACACTCCCTCTCAACAAGAAAGGAATTCCATCTAACCTTGTTTGGTACCTTCGGAATGTTATGCATGCAACACTTCTCTAGTGTTGTTTGCTCCTGCAACTCCTTAAACTGAATAGCCTCCAAAAAAACTAAATCAGTATGATGCATCTGTCATCAAAGTCTCTAACTGCTACTAGTTACTGCATTTTCTACTGAAATCTCTGTGATGTTGTTGACTCTGCATATGTGCCCTTTTCACTTCTGCTAAAAAATAAATTAGTATGATGCATTTGTCATCAAATTCTTTGACTGCTACCGATTGTTGAACCCTTAGTTAAACTGAGAGGGGGGGGGGGTGAATCAGTTTAACACATTCATGGACTTTTAAAACTTTTCATTAAAACTTATTTACACCTTCATTTCATGTTCAACTTAATATGTGAGTAATCTTAGAATTTGAGCAGCAAGTATTAATATAATGTAACAGCAGACTTAATATGAGAGCAACAAGTATTAAGCAGATGAGATAAACCATATCAACACATACACATCATGCACAGAGACACCAGATATAAGTGGAAACCCATAAAGGGATAAAACCACATCTTATTATTGTTGTGATGCAAAGGCAAGCTCCAACTCCCTCTCACCAGTAATTTTATGTAGGCACCAACCTACAGGAGGCTCCTACCTCAATTCTGCAAGCTACAACTCGCAAGGAAGCTCCAACTCCCATCAATTTTCTGCAGGCACCAACCTACAGGAGGCTCCAACCTCAGTCAGCTACAACTGAAATTTTGTCAAGCTACAAATTGATGTGGAAGCACCAACTCCCATCTATTTTCTGCAGGCTACAACCTACAGGAGGCTCCTACCTCAGTCAGCTACAACTGACATCTATCAAGCTACAAATTTATATGGAAGCACCAACTCCCATCTATTTTCTGCATGCTACAACCTACAGGAGGCTCCTACCTCAGTCAACTACAACTGACATCTATCAAGCTACAACTTGATAGGGAAGCTCCAAATTCCTTACTCTTTCAAAAGAAAAACACTTGCTGATTTACCTTGGATATCAGCTCTATTATATAACATCTTCATTGTTGTGCATCAGTCTTCATATCTGCCTTATATCATTTCTGCATCTTCTCAGATTCACTATCAGCTCCTCCTTCTTCTCTGCCTCACTGCTTCATTTCTGCATTCTCTAACTTTTCACTGCATCTCGTTCTGCTCCTCCTTCTTCTTATCTTTTCTGCCTCAATTCTGCATTCTCCAACCTCTCTCTCTCTAACCTCTCTATGCATATCAATGTGATATTATTTATAGAAATTCCCTTATGACTGTTAGCATTCCTCAGGGAATTTGAAATGGACAGCCATGCCTCTTTGCCTTCTTCCTTCTCATTTCTTTTACCCACTCATTCAGAAAAATATAACAATATGCATTAATTTCAATATTATAGTGGGAGTTTTGTTTTCCTACCAGAGACTTGCCAATGCATCACAAACAATAAAAAATCAATTACAACATTTACATTCACATTTTCAGTTACATAAAGACAATTTTACTCAGCCCATTTTCTGGCTTTTGACTTTGCTGGCTTTGTCTTTTCTGTTGTTTTCAGGTAACTGTTCTGCCTTCTTCTGCTCATTTTATTCTGCATATTTTCTAGTTTTCTGTGCTTGTACACCTGTCAAATTCATTCTTGTGCATATTCTTGTTCACCGTGATTGTGTGTCTGCTGTATATATATAGCTGCGTTACAATATATATAACTGATGACTTTAAATCTGGGAAAATTCCAATGCTTTGGTTTCCTTTACTGGCAGTTTAAATAACTGAATGCGGAGGCTTTAATATCGCCATGGTTATAAACCCAATATATGCCCTCTATGCAAGGTTCTCTCATTCTATTATTTCAAGCAATTAATGTTCATTCTCGGCATTATTATTTTAATATTCGAACGTTAGAAACCATAACCCAATGGTTAATCAATCATTGAATCGTTCAATATGCGTTCACGGCTTTCACACATCGGGCCTGAAGCTTTAACACCTATTGTGTCCTCAACTCACTTGCTATGAGACACCACAACAAATCTTCGACTTTAGAATTATCTCCCAAGCGCTTTTTATATATAACGCAATTTCAACTCTCGACATAATTATACAGAGTTTTAACATACAAACTGCCACGTTATTTAACTCCGATACCTCTTCGCAATGTAACAATAATTAATCATTTTAATACATAAAATGCCCTTTTCGGGCCCACTTCGTCGAACTTTCCGATGCGATGTATCACTCCTCGACTGCTTCCAATTGCGATTGATTGCAATCACAATTTCCATTTAAATTTTCCGATGCTCTGCTCCTTCTCCGATGCGATTAATCATTGTTCACCTTGAAATGCCGATGCGATGTATCATCCCTTGAATTCTTCCGATTTCGATTAATCGCAATCACAACTTTTAGTTGTGAGTTCTGATGCTCTGCTCCTTCTCCGATGCGATGTAACATTGTTTACCGGAACTCAAACTTATATGAATCTTCATTTAGACCATACCGGGTCCGAAACTCAATCGCAATCGCAATCTTTTGATAACAAGTTCCGCTGCCAATTTTTCTCCAATGCGATTGGATGAGGGTCCCACAATATAAGATTTTGTTACCTTTGGTTCTTTTGATCTCGGGCTCAATAATATGATACATATGCCTTGTATTATACCTTTGGTCCCTTGTCCATAAAGCGCTCCATATAAATTTATATATATGCTTTGGACCTTTGTGTATAAGGCACAATATATGTAATGCGCTGCATATATATAAGCTTCCGCTTCCACCTTAAAGTATCCTCTAACTTGGGTAATGACTCTCAGAATTTTATGTAGGTGGGGGGGGGTCCCACACTATATATAAAATATTGTCTGTCAATATAGTATTAAGTCTTTCGCTCAGACTTAAACCCAACATTAATGTATATATACATTTATATAACCTCTCGGGCTCTGTGGTTCGTTTAATTTTTCTGCTCCCAGCATAGACTTAGCCATGTTCTTTATTCGAACCTTAGTCTTAAAGCTACAAATGGTTCCAACTCTTTTAATTTTCGTACACCCGCGCTTATAACAATCCTGGGCATTTAGATATACGATGATAGACTTTTAACAGTCGAAGGATTTCTATAGTTCAGACCTTATATTAAGGTTCCCTATCTATGATATATTGACTGCGCATAAAATAATCCCAATATAATTGGCATTCACTTTATATTAAATCCGACCCCGGAACTTTGACAAACTCAATACAACCATTGCAATAAAGCGGCCCCAGCATTTAACATACCTATGTGTAACTTCGATCATGATCCAATGATTATAAGCCCGTCGCGCTCCAACCAAATATCTGACGGCATATAATGAATATCGCGCAACAAAGTTGCATGTGGCTTGCTCCTCCAAAATCACGCGATGAAGGTGTTTTTTACAAACCACTTTTTTCCATGCATCATTCCATTTGTGGAATCGCGTTATTTTTCTTAAATTAGCTTACCACTTTAGGAGCTACGCGAATACCATAAACCGTTTCTTGAATCCGCCCATACTATTTACTCCTCACGGTTCCATCCATATCTTAGCTCATAGTTCCGCTTTCGATTCTATTTCATCTCCGCTTCAAATATTCTTAATAGTTTTGCTATTCCTTCAATATTCCAAATTTAACTGAATCCCAACATTTAACCAACGCATGGTTAAATTACTATTCAACTTATATGAATTCCCTTCACGTGTTCTTTGAAGCTCCCCTTTGACAGACAGAGATACTACCTCCATTGATGTTTCATTCACCTTTGTTCTCACAGTTCCTTTGCATCTGATTCATACTTCCTCTGTGCCTTGGCTAGCCGACTTTTTCTAATCGGTTTCTATTGCAGTAAGGCCCTCAAATGACTTCAGATTTCCAATCTCCCTTCGTTTTTCAATACATAGTGGAGCGTGTAATCAAACTATCCCACTGAATGTTGTATGCGACTTTATCACAAGAATGGGTATCGAATTATGTAAATCGAACCTTTTCATCCTGCTGCTCAATCCGAACTACTAAAATCGCCTTTTTCTTAAAGTGACAGAGGTTTACTCTGCTATACCAAATGAACAGAGTCGGCCTCTTGAGTTTCTATACAGAACCAATTCAATTGATTTCTACATAGCATGTACACCATGAATTCTGAAACACTGCAATTTCTATTCTATACAGAACCCTGATAGAATCACATCTGTAATAAAACATTAATGCACAGATAATTGCACCACAGCTCCTTCACATAGAATTTAGGTCCACAACTGCCTCTGCTTCATGTCTGCTACTTTGCCTTATTGCTGGTTCAGGTACTCCTCCTTTGCCATCCCCTTTGCCATCAGTGACAACATTTCCAACAGTCTCCCCCTTTGGCATTGATGGCAACACGTCCACCAATAATCCAATGCTTCCTCTGCCTATCTGCTTTTCCTCCCCCTTTAACATCAATGGCAAAGGGTTGCACATTTCCTAGAGTTCTTTCTATCTCTTCATTTCCTCTCTCTGAGATGTATTTAGGCCTTCTTCTTCTGACTTTGTACCCTGCTGCTCCAAACTGGTGTACAAGAATTGTTGAGAGAACACTTTTGAAGATTATTGAACTTGAATATACACTGTAAATTGATACAATTCAAATGCATAGACTTCTTTCACTTGTATAGAGATGAAAGTGAAGATAATGACACTTCATAGAACACATTGTACCAACTTTATCTAATCAGAGATGTATGATTGGATCAAAAACTAAAATACTGAGAAGGCTTCAAATATACTTTTGTCTCTGTCTGATGTAGTGAGCTAATATATTTCTGTTGAGGAAGATTGTAGATGGAATATGTCTTCTTCTGCAATACTCATCAGCAGTACAGCATATGTTCAATTGTGATGAAGTCAATATATCTTTTATTGTTGTGGCACATATTTCTTGCCTGTTGGTGATGATATGAGCTAGGATGTTGATAATGATATTACCCTTAATAGTTGAAGGTTATTGTTCCAGATGTGATCAATGAATCAACCAAAATTTGATCTAAGAAATCAAATCCCTTTACTACTTGCATAATGTACTTTCAAAACAAAACCTTGAGGTAAGATGCATTCAATGTATTGGTCAATCTCACTTATTAACCATGCAATTTTCTTTATGACAAAAGGGAGTTATGTATGTCAATGCTCAATCTCTCTTTAATGGTGAGATGTCTGCAAATCCTTTCTATTGAAGTATATTCTTGATGACTCAATGACAGAGTTTTGAGCTTCAACTGACCCAACTAATTCTTCATACTTATGATACTTAAACTTTCTATCATGATGATCTTGATGTTATTTTGTCTTAATCCTTTGATCCTGAGGACCTGTACCATACTGCTGCTCCACTGATAATACCTAGTATTCTGTTGATAGGCATGCTGCTTGTACCAAATACCCACATTGATACCACTTTCACTTCAACTCACACATGAACCCATAGATAAGACAACCTTCATAATTTCTGCGATTGAGCTCTCCACTGTTTTCAACAACAATCATCAATATACTGAATCTGATCTTGGCCTCATTAATCTTTTTCTTTTTCTGTCATTCTATTCAGAGGAAAGTCACAACATTTTCCTTTCTAGAACTACTCCAGATTCATTGCTGCTTTAGATACAATTCAACTGTTCTATCATAAAGATCTTTGGGAAGACATCTTCAATTTCTTTTTTTTATGAATCTTCATGGGAAGATCACTCAAGGATTTATCACTCACTTAACTGCATTCCTCCAAGGGAACTTTTCATAGATGAAAGATGTAATTATATAATGATGATAGGCACTTTTCTTACTCATCCTTCAATGTGTTGATGTCTTCTTCTATCATCATGGATGCTTGTTGCCTTTTCTTCTTTCATTACTCTGTCAGCTATTGAATGCTTCAGATCATCTTCTTCCTATGTATTTCTCTGTTAGAGGAATTTTCCTTTCCCTTCCTGATCTTATAACTAATTTCATTCCAAGGAGCTCTTCTTAAACTACTTTCATGGGGACTATTTATGAATTGCTCTCCCCCTGGGATGTTTCTTCATATTTATCACTGATTAGATATTTGCATTGCTTCCTAGAGAAGCTCCCACTGAGATTATGATGGATTCATTAAGTTACTGAGGTAACAGGCTCCCCATTTCTCTTTTCCTTCCATACTTTATTGGGGTTCTTCATAATGTTTGCACTCTTTTTTTATTCATAGTTTTGTTTGATTGGGTTTGATTTCATCATCTGTCTGGAGTTCTTTAATATATATAGCAATTTACATTCCTTTGCTCTGTGACCAAGTTTGAGGCATACATAACATCTTATTTGTCCAAGGTACATTTGAGCTGATGTATAATATTTTTTCCCCTTTTGAATATAATTTACATTCAATAGATTTATGTCCAAAATTATTGCATACATAACAGTAGCCATGAAAATGATTTGTGTACCTGGTGAGAGATTGTCTTTTCCCTTTGCTTGCTTGAGGTGTTCTTCTTATTTGCTGCATATTTTGTTGGTAATCATTGATTCTCTTTGTCTTACAATGTGCTGCACCATGTCTTGGTTTGTGGCAGGCAAAACAAGTGATACTTCTCATAAGTGGAAAGAATCTTCTTTGACTTCTTCCAAATTTATTCAATTCACCCTCATAAGTTTATGGGCCTTTTTCAGCTGACTATTTCATCCTCTCATTCTCTGTGTTTTCATGTTTCTGCTTGATTATATTTGTTTCTCTACAACTCATGTTCCTGCTGGTTTCTGCTTCTGTAGCAATTTTCTAAGTTGCTTCACTGTTCTTTACAGCTTTTACAAAAATGATTTTCCTATTATCTTCTATCTGGAACTTACTAGTTTCTCCTTCATATCCTATACCAACCTTTATGAGAGGTGACCTTTGAGCATTTAGCATTTTGTCCAATTTTTTAGTGCTTTTCATTAGAGGTGTATTCATTAATAGTTCTCTTTGGGATTTTTCTAAATTATTTCTCAGGCTCACTACTTCTTCTTCCAATATTTCACATTCATGACTTTTCTCTCTCATTTGTTGCAGCAGAGTGTCTTCTACTTTCTTTTCTTCTTCAAGCTGTGTCTTCAGGCCAATAATTTCTTTCCTATCTTCATATTCTTTCTCATCACATATTTGCACCATTGTCTTAAGGTCTTTTTTTTCATTCTTCAATCTTTCTATTTCAGTCAAAGCAGTGTCGAGTTTGGCTTTTTCTTCAGCTGCAATTTCTTCATGGTTCTTACTTCCATTCACACTAGCAAGTACCTCATTTGATTGAACATTTTCTTGTTGACATGAATTTTTCTTCTTCTTAATTCTCTTCTCCTTCTTGACAATGCAGTCCTCTGTGTCTACTCCATGCATGAAATGCAGCCTGTCCCAGATCTCTTTTGTAGAGGTTAAATCATTATCAACTCAAGGTCCTTGTTATGAATACTGTTATATATCACACATTTTGCCTTGGCATTCCTCTGTTGTTCTTTCACCATGGTGGATTATGTGCAGTAACCATCACAAACAAGCTTCCATACCTCAGGTTCATAAGTCAATAGTCCTATTTTAACTTTATCTCTCCATTCAGGAAAGTTTGTTGTATTTAACACTGATACATTTTGATAGTCCATGACTCAACCAGATCTCCTTCAAGCCTTTAAGCTTACACCAAAGGAACCGGCTCTGATACCAATTGTTGAACCCTTAGTTAAATTGAGAGGGGGGGTGAATCAGTTTAACACATTCATGGACTTTTAAAACTTTTCATTAAAACTTATTTACACCTTCATTTAATGTTAAACTTAATATGTGAGTAATCTTAGAATGTGAGCAGCAAGTATTAATATAATGTAACAACAGACTTAATATGACAACTACAAGTATTAAGCAGATGAGATAAAACATATCAACACATACACATCATGCACAGAGACACCAGATATAAGTGGAAACCCATAAAGGGAGAAAAGCACATCTTATTATTGTTGTGATGCAAAGGCAAGCTCCAACTCCCTCTCACCACTGATTTTCTGTAGGCACCAACCTACAGGAGGCTCCTACCTCAATTCTACAAGCTACAACTTGCAAGGAAGCTCCAACTCCCATCAATTTTCTGCAGGCACCAACCTACAAGAGGCTCCAACCTCATTCAGCTACAACTAACATTTTATCAAGCTACAACTTGATGTGGAAGCACCAATTCCCATCTATTTTCTACAGGCTACAAAATATAGGAGGCTCCTACCTCAGTCAACTACAACTGACATCTATCAAGATACAACTTGATATGGAAGCACCAACTCCCATCTATTTTCTGTAGGCTACAACCTACAGGAGGCTCCTACCTCAGTCAGCTACAACTGACATCTATCAAGCTACAACTTGATAGGGAAGCTCCAACTTCCTTACTCTTTCAAAAGCAAAACACTTGCTAATTTACCTTGGATATCAGCTCTGTTCTGTACCATCTTCACTTTTGTGCATCAGTATTCATATCTACCTTATATCATTTCTGCATCTTCTCATATTCACTATCAGCTCCTCCTTCTTCTCTACCTCACTGCTTCATTTCTGCATTCTCTAACTTTTCAATGCATCTCGTTCTGCTCCTCCTTCTTCTTATCTTTTCAGCCTCAATTCCGCATTCTCCAACCTCTCTCTCTCTAACCTCTCTATGCATATCAATGTGATATTATTTATAGAAATTCCCTTATGACTGTTATCATTCCTCAGGGAATTTGAAGTGGACAACCATGCCTCTTTTCCTTCTGCCTTCTCATTTCTTTTACCCGCACATTCAAAAAAATATAACAATATGCATTAATTTCAATATTACAGTGGGAGTTTTTTTTTCCTACAGGATACTTGCCAATGCATCAAAAACAATAAAAAATCAATTACAACATTTACATTCACATTTTCAGTTACATAAAGACAATTTTACTCAGCCCATTTTTTGGCTTTTGGCTTTGCTGGCTTTGTCTTTTCTGTTGTTGTCAGGTAACTGTTCTACCTTCTTCTGCTCATTGTCTTCTACATATTTTCCAGTTTTTTGTGCTTGTACACCTGTCAAATTCATTGCTATGCATATTCCTGTTCACAGTGATTGTGTGTCTATTGTATATATATAGCTGCATTACAATATATATAACTACTGACTTTAAATCTAGGAAAATTCCAATGCTTTGGTTTCCTTTACTAGTAGTTTAAATAATTGAATGCGGAGGCTTTAATATCGCCATGGTTATAAACCCAATATATGCCCTCTATGAAAGGTTCTCTCCTTCTATTATTTCAAGTAATTAATGTTCATTCTCGGCATTATTATTTTGATATTCGAACGTTAGAAACCATAACCCAATGGTTAATCAATCATTGAATCGTTCAATATGCGTTCACGACTTTCACACATCGGGCCTGAAGCTTTAACACCTATTGTGTCCTAAACTCACTTGCTATGAGACACCACAACAAATCTTCGACTTTAGAATTATCTCCCAAGCGCTTTTTATATATAATGCAATTTCAACTCTCGACATAATTATATAGAGTTTTAACATACAAACTGCCACGTTATTTAACTCTAATACCTCTTGGCAATGTAACAATAATGAATCATTTAAATACATAAAATGCCCTTTTCGGGCCCACTTCGCCGAACTTTCCGATGCGATGTATCACTCCTCAACTGCTTCTGATTGCAATTGATCGTAATCGTAATTTCCATTTAAATTTTCCGATGCTCTGCTCCTTCTCCGATGCGATTAATCACTTTTCACCTTGAAATTCCGATGCAATGTATCATCCCTTGAATTCTTCCAATTGCAATTAATCGCAATCGCAACTTTTAGTTGTTAGTTCCGATGCTCTGCTCCTTCTCCGATGCGATGTAACATTATTTATTGGAACTCAAACATATATGAATCTTCATTTAGACCATATTGGGTCCAGAACTCAATCGCAATCGCAATATTTTGATAACAAGTTCCGCTACCAACTTTTCTCCGATGTGATTGGATGAGGGTCCCACAATATAAGATTTTGTTACCTTTGGTTCTTTTGATCTCAGGCTCAATATTATGATACATATGCCTTGTATTATACCTTTGGTCCCTTGTCCATAAAGCGCTCCATATAAATTTATATATATTCTTTGGACCTTTGTGTATAAGGCGCAATATATGTAACGCGCTGCATATATATAAGCTTCCACTTCTGCCTTAAAGTATCCTCCAGCTTGGGTAATGATTCTCAGAATTTTATGTAGGTGGGGGGGTCCCACACTATATATAAAATATTGTCTGTCAATATAGTATTAAGTCTTTCGCTTAGACTTAAACCCAGAATTAATGTATATATACATTTATATAACCTCTTGGGCTCCATGGTTCGTTTAATGTTTCTGCTCCCAGCATAGACTTAGCCATGTTCTTTATTCAAACCTTAGTCTTAAAGCTACAAATGGTTACAACTCTTTTAATTTTCATACACCCACGCTTATAGCAATCCTGGGCATTTAGATATAAGATGATAGACTTTTAACAGTCGAAGGGTTTCTATAGTTTGGACCTTATATTAAGGTTCCCTGTTTATGATATATTGACTGCGCATAAAATAATCCCAATATAATTATTTCCGTTCACTTTATATTAACTCTGACCTCGGAACTTTCACAAACTCAATAAAACCATTGCAATAAAGTGGCCCCAGCATTTAACATACCTCTGTGTAACTTCAATCATGATCCAACGGTTATAAGCCCGCCGCGCTCCAACCAAATATCCGATGGCGTATAATGAATATCGCGCAACAAAGTTGCATGTGGTTTTCTCCTCCAAAATCACACGATGAAGGTGGTTTTTACAAACCACTTTTTTCCACGCGTCATTCCATTTGTGGAATCGCGTTATTTTTCTCAAATCATCTTACCGTTTTAGGAGCTACACGAATACCATAAATTGTTTCTTGAATCTTCCCATACTATTTACTCCTCACGGTTCCGTCCATATCTTAGCTCATAGTTTCGCTTTCGATTCTATTTCATCTCCGCTTCAAATATTCTTAATAGTTTTGCTATGCCTTCAATATTCCGAATTTAACTGAATCCCAACATTTAACCAACGCATGGTTAAATTTCTTTTTGACTTATATGAATTCCCTTCACGTGTTCTTTGAAGCTACCCTTTGACAGACAGAGATACTACCTCCATTGTTGTTTCATTCACCTTTGTTCTCACAGTTCCTTTGCATCTGATTCATACTTCCTCTGTGCCTTGGCTAGCCAACTTTTTCTAATTGGCTTCTATTGCAGTAAGGCCCTCAAAAGACTTCAGATTTCCAATCTCCCTTCGTTGTTCATTACACAGTGGAGCGTGTAATCAAACTATCCCACTAAATGATGTATGCGACTTTCTCACAAGAATGGGTATCGAATTATGTAAATCGAACCTTTGCATCCTGCTGCTCAATCCGAACTACTAAAATCGCATTTTTCTTCAAGTGACAGAGGTTTACTCTGCTATGCCAAATGAACAGAGTCGACCTCTTGAGTTTCTATACAGAACCAATTCAATTGATTTCTACACAGCATGTACACCACGAATTCTGAAACACTGCAATTTCTATTCTATATAGAACCCTGATAGACTCACATCTGTAATAAAACATTAATGCACAGATAATTGCACCATAGCTCCTTCACATAGAATTTAGGTCCACAACTTCCTTTGCTTCATGTCTGCTACTTTGCCTTATTGATGGTTCAGGTACTCCTCCTTTGCCATCCCCTCTGCCATCAATGACAACATTTCCAACATCAATTACAACACTGTCTACTGAAATATCTGTGATGTTGCTGACACTGCATATGTGCCCTCTACACTTCTGCCAATTCCTATTTGAGCTCCAGTATCTGACATCTGTCACTCTGATTTCTATCTTCCTGACATATGGATGCAAAAATCCTACTAATCCTTCCTGCTACTGTGTACCGTGGGCTCATCGTAGCTGGGTTTGATCTATGAGACAAGCCATCTCAATGGACCCTGCCCAAATTGATTCTCTTAGGTTTATGTCTGCACATCACCCCACCTCTCACTTGGAGGTATGGATGCATGTGCTCCCTCTACCCATCTGGCTCAAAATTTTCCCCTCCCAGAGATCTCTTCTTTAGTGGATGCTTCCACTTAGTATCCTCTCTACTTCTCCAATAGTGGCTGCTCCACAACCTTATGAGACTGCTTCTAAGACTACATGTTAAGAGGCTCCCTCTCAACCACCAAGTCACTAACCTTTGCTTTTCTCCTCAAATATTTACATGCATCTAGTACCTCAAGTGCATACAGGTTCTTGACACTTACACCAATTTTTTCCAGTCGTCCCTTGGAGATGTGTTTAAGGAACACCTTTCCTTTTATAAATATGACATAATAATGAAAATCTTCCAATACTGGTATGGAAACAAGATTCTTCTTTAGTCCTGGAACATACAAAACATTTTTCAGTATGAGAGGGGAGCCAGACTCCTTCTGAAAGGTAATTTTACATATTTCGAACGCGTTATACCTCCCATCATCTCCAAACTCTATGGTTTGCTAGAGGTCATTCTCCTCCAAGTCATTGAATATATATATATATATATATTACTCATCATATGGAATGAGGCACCATTGTGTAGATACAACATGCATCCCATTACAGTGTTGGCCATGCATGCAATGAGAGTAAAATCGAGCTTGAACCGTGAAGCTAGCGCTTCACCCACTGCAACTGCAGGCTCCTTCTTGCTTGCCTTCTTCTGTGGAAAATTTGAGGCATGGTGCCTGTGCTCGTGATAGTGAAAAAACTTGATCTTGGACAAGTATATCTTGCCCTCTTCGCATTGGGACTTCTTTCCCTTGGCTTTCTTTCCTTTTCTGACCAATGCAAAATTTTCTTCTTTATATTTTTCAGAGTTCGCGTCTTTGGTGCTCCTCCTTATCTCTTCGATTACCAAGTCAAACCACAAATTCTCCCATTCTGGTAACTTCTCTCTCCCATTCATAAAGTCCCAGTAACTATGCTAGCTCTTGGGAAGGCCTAGAATTTCTAGGCTCACCAAATCATCATGGGCTACTATCACACCAACACTTCCAAGCTCATCTCGACATTGAGTGAACTTCATCATTTCTATTCTGGAACAAATCTGTCAAGGCATTCCACATAACATATGGAGTCGCCTTGCCATGGAGACTCGAGACAATATGATCTTGAACTCCCTCTAACAATATCCTTCTCGCCTTTGTTTCCTTCTTCTGTCATGCATCAAGAAGTTGGGCATCTGCTGCTGCGGGCTTGTGAATATCAATATATATGAATTCCTTCAATCCATTGTCCTCCAACACTACCTCCATCCTCTCCTTTCATGTTATGTAATTTTAATTTCCCACGAGAGAATATTCGAGTATCAAGTCATTGAAATACATCTTGATCTTTTATTTGATACCGAAGAATAAATATGCAAATTTGACCCTGTTCAAAAAAAAACTTTATTCTTCTCTTCTATTGTGATTCTTGATGCTATAATACCATGTAGAAAATCTACCAATGTGATTCAATATCTTTTTTTAGTGCATTACGAGATCATATTGAATCTCGTTGGTAGATTTTCTACAACACTAGGAACCAACCCCAAAGTAGGAAGAAATGAATCCAACCATGCCGTGTAATGAATTGGAATGAATTACCACTCCTCAAACTATTAAGATAGAAGGATATATCAAGAAAAGAAAAGGTAATAGTGTTTATTGATTCAGGTAGTGCCCATAATTTTATTCATTGTAAGATATCTAAGGAATTGAATTGCTTCCTATATCCAGCAGCAGAGTTTCAAGAGATGGTTGCAAATAGAGGAACTATAAATTACTCCAGAAAGTGCCATAATATCAATCTAACCATGGGGGAATATGTATTAAATATTCCACTGCTTTCTATTCCAATGGGTGGTTCTGATTTTGTACTAGGAGTCCAATGGTTACAATATTTGGGGACTATAGCTTTTAATTTTCAAGAAATTTTCTTGAATTTTTTTGGGAAGGAAAGGGATTTGAATGACGAGGTATCGTAGGGAAACCATGAAATTTAATCATTTCTAATGACATGAAAAAGATTTTTAAGAAATAAAAATGAGGCATAATTGCACGATTATGCTCACTACAAGTTCAAACATGGAAATCATCTATTTCTCCATATCTACAAAAATTCTTGGACAATCATTCCAAGGTTTTTGAGACTCCCAAAGGCCTCTCGCCTATTCAGGATCATGATCATGATATTCATTTGATTCCATAAAGTGTTCCTCCAAACATCAGACCTTACAGATATCCTTATACCCAAAATAGTGAGATTGAATGTATGGTTGCAGAAATGCTAGAGGTTAGTATAATTCAACCTAGTCAAAGTTATTTCTCTGCTCCAATAGTATTGGTACACAAGAAGGATGGATCATTGTGCATGTGTCTGGATTATACGAAGATCAACAAGCTCACTATTAAAGATAAATTTCCCATTCATATCATTGATGAATTATTCGATGAATTACATGGAGCAATTTACTTCACCAAGTTGGATATTCATTCAGAATATCATCAAAATAGAAAGAAGACTAACGAAGTTCTAAAAATAGAATTTAGAACTCATGAAGGTCATTATGAATTTTTTGTCATGACTTTTGGCCTTACCAATGCACCTTCTACATTTCAAGGTTTGATGAATTCCATTATCAAACCCTTCCTATTGACCCCGCGTCTCATATTTTTCCTCTTACATAGTCACAACCAAGGCAGAAGAATTATGAGAAGTGCTCTCCACATAGTGGTATCTCGGCACTCTCGACCTCTCCACATGGTCTATCCTAAGACCCATTACCCAACTTCTCTACGCAGTCGACTCCTACATGCAATCTCGGCCCTCAACATTGCGCTCAGTCGAATCTGATCTCAACACTACAAAATCCACATCTTGGCCACCTGCACAGTCTGCCTCCTCCATATATTTCTCTCCCACCATGACTTGATTCCTTTCCCATCGTGGCTCATCATCAACACTCCCACCTGTAACACGTTTCCTCTCGACCCTTCATTACACCATTAAACTACCCTATATATATATATATATATATATATATATATATATATATATATATATATATATATATATATATATTAGTTTCCATCCCTCCATACGCTTATGCGCCCTCCCCCATATCCTACCTCTCTCATTACGCCCTCCCCCATTTCCCCAAAAAAAACTTCCCCCAGATATACCTCTGTTTTATAAAACATTGAATTTTTTTTTACAAACTAGCAATAGAATTCATTTTTTTATAGTATTAGCATAGTGGTAGTAGAGCCAATTTTATTTTACATTACACATTAGAATGCATTCAATCATGTCTATTGTGGGAGTTGTACTCAGTGGAAAGGAGAAATATCCTAAGTGGTCCCAGAAAATAAAGCACACTCTGATTTTTAATGAGTTGTGGAAAGGAATTTGTGAAGGAGACAGAGAAAATGCACCTACAAAGCCTACATCAGATAAGGATATCACCAATTGCTACAACCAGAATAGAAAGGCCTGTGCCTTGATTGAAACACCTATAAATGAAGAGGTGATTTTCCATATTACATCATTCTCAAATGCTTATGAAGCCTTGAAGAAGTTCAAATAATTGTATGACTCACACTCAGAACTTGGAGTTGTTCAATTGATGATTAAACTATTTAGTCTTGAATTGAAAAATGATGACCCTCTTTCTTTAGTAACAGCAGTAAGATCTATCATGCATGACATTAAAAAAACTTGTGTTTAAATATGCATACCTCTTATAGCTTATATCAAGGCATTATATCCCACTTACCCACATTATCTTGAGTCATTGCAAGCAAGTGGAAACCTCAAGAATATTACCTTTGACTCCCTTGAGAAGAAGTTTACAGAGAGAGAAAGAGGTTTTGGGAAGAAGACATCTCCTCGGTCTTCTGAAGAAGTTGTGTGTCTTGCACATAGAGAGAATAATCGTGATCAAGATTCTTCTAGAGGAAGAGGTGGCCGAAGAGAAGAGGAAGAAGAAATTTCAGAGATAGAGGAGGTAGACAATTTCAAGGAGAAAAATATGATCTTCATTGCACACAGTGCAATAGAGATGGGCATGATGCATCCACATGTAAGTTGCCTTGGGAGAGAATTGAGCAGGAAAGAAATGAAGCCAAAGGTAAAACTCATGACAAAGACAAATTTAAAGCACCTGAATATTCTCATTATGT
Organism: Pinus albicaulis; assembly: GCA_034641835.2. Taxonomy (NCBI): domain Eukaryota; kingdom Viridiplantae; phylum Streptophyta; class Pinopsida; order Pinales; family Pinaceae; genus Pinus; species Pinus albicaulis. Next base: position 1,518,666,157 of record CM076581.1, read on the forward strand.
TGTGGCACATTGTAATATTGGAGTAACTGAAGACTTGTTTAATGCTTCACTTTCTTCTTGGGAAAATGATTGGTTCCTTGATTGAGGAGAAACATGCCACATTAAATTTAGAAATGATTTTTTTGAATAATTTATTGACAATTTTGATGGAGCAATATAATTTTCATACAAATCAAAACTCAAGCCATCTGGGCTTGGCACAATCAGGCTCAAACTGCCTGGTCTACCAGAATTTATTCTACATGAGGTTCTATACCTCCCATAGTTGAGGAGAAAATTGTTGTATTTGGTCCACATCCACTAGCAAGGACACTCCATTCATATGTTTGATGGAAAGGTTGAGGTTAGAAAAGCATTATATCACTCACTTGTCATTGCGGGCGATCTGAAATCTACAGGATTGATTATTTGCACAATTGACTAAGGATGTGTTTATGTGAATTAATGAAAGAAACATAAACTTGATAATAGAAAATAAGCATAAACAACAGAAATAATAGATGCAAACACATCAAACATTGATTATGGAGTTCGTCCCTCCTGGATTACATCTCCAGGTCCACTTCCAAGTGGGCATATGTTATATTAGGAATGCTCCAAAAAGGTTCTTTACATGAAAATTCACCAAATTTTTTGTACATGCAAGCATTGTTCACTACTGTAGAAAAGAATCACTTTGTCTCATCTTTCCAATACTTTTCTTTTTTCTAAAAAAGGCCCAAGGATGGCCAAGATATGCCCAAATGAGCATCTGCAGGCATACATAAATATTTGTCCAAATTTTCACTGCTCAACCCCCCTCACTTGTGCAATGGCTAAGTTTTTATAAGGCCTCGGGCAGGTTCCAAGGTCGAACCTCTTGGGCTGTAGGTTTTAACCCTGCACATAAATTATCTACAAACAAATCTTAAAAATAGAAAATAAACAATAGTGAGAGCATAAAACATAAAACAGATATACACAGAGATTTTCCCCTGGATCCCAAATCGGGACAACCAGCTTGATTTTTCATTATATTCCTTTTAGTGTTACAACACATATATATACATGCCGAAGCATACATAAACCCCAATCCATTAACCCTGGATTAGAACATAACCTTAGTTCCCTTAACCAGATCTACAAAATACCAAGGGCCGAAAACCATCATGCCCCAAAACAATGTGAAAGCCCATGCACAAAAACCATGGGCAGGTCCACCCACTGAAAAATAAGGACCAACAAAAATTTCCCTGGGTGTTGCCCCGGACCCCAAACAGGGGGGGCTCCTGCCCCCACTGTGACCCCCTTGCTGCGCCCGGCGCAACGTACAGAAACATTTGTCCCCTCCCCCCCTTCGCGTGACTATTCGTGGAAATAATATAACACATACCCAACATTCTCCCACTTGTTGTTTTCTTTCCACAGGGGGCCACAAGAGAGCTTACTCATTAGCCCAGCTCTACAACACCCATTGTTTCTCTACACCAAGAGAACTTTTGAGTGCTCACAGACTTTGTCAATGCATCTACAACATTCTTCAAGGTGTCCACCTTTTCCAGTAACACCCTTTTAGCCTCAACCATGTTGGGACTTAGAAATGTCGTATTTCCATCCACCTTTCCCTTCACTATTCCTTACATCTCATCATCCCACTAAACCTTTCATTATATCATTTTCATAAATACATTTGGGTTTCACCTTCTTATTTTCCACTTTATTCATTTTTGTATTATAAGTGAGTTTATGATTAAATATTAGAAAATATACATGTTTTTATATATATCTCAAGAATGTGTGAGCTTTGTAATGTGTAGGAGAAATGTGAAGGATTAATTCTAAGAGACTTCTGGAATATCTCCTCCACCATATTAAGGGGATAATTATTCAAGCCTATTCCTAAGGAGAAGATCATGGAGGATTTGGTTGGCATAACCTATTCAAGATATGTGAGAGATGTGTGGAGGATTCAAAGGGATCATGTCTTGTAATAATGGGAAAGTAGTTGAGAGTGGTTGAATGAGATGGTTATCTTCTTCATGTATATAAGAGAGTGCTCTCTCTTCATTTTGATTAGCTCAAGAGAATTCAGAATTCATTAGTTCATTAGATTAGTTTTGGAGTTTAAGAGATAGTCTTGTAATTAGGAGAAGGGGTTCTTAACTGTGATTCATATTCTTTTATTGTATGCTTTCATGGTTTGTCATTTGATTCTAGTAATTTAATTTGAGATAGCTTTATTGTTGTGAGCTCACATATGTTGTTTTTCATTCAGCTCTTCACATGTTGTATTGCTTTTTCCTTTATGCAATTTCCTGCTTTCATAGTTAATGTTTCAACGCCTTCCTAGATTAATTTGATTTCAGTAATTTAGATTAGATTAGTTCCACTTCGGTCCTGCATATATAGTGCATGTGCTTCGTAAGCCTACGAACCTTGGATTGACAAATTAAATGGTTGGGCAAGTACTACAACAGAATTAAACGACAATAGTTTCACCCAACATTTTGGCGTCGTTGTCGGGGAAGCATGATGGATTGAAGTTCAGTTTGATTTTTCATGCAAGTGTGTTTAGACATGTTCCTAACTCCGAGGTGACAGGTTTGTAAGACGTGGGGAACAGCCTACGCATCGTTAGACATACTGTAACGGGCTCGGCCTCATATGGGTCAGGACATGTAGGTGTGATGGATATCAGGAAATAGGTGCTGAAGATTCCTGCTTGGAGGAATAGGGTCCTGTTCTCTGTTATGGTTGATTGATCTTCTTTCTTGCAAGTGTGATTTTTGCAAGTGTGTTTGATTTCCGCAACTGTGAAGAGTGTTTTTTATCTGTTTCAACATGAGTGCTTTTATTTATGCAAGTAGTTTATTTTCATTTAAGCTTTTTAGATTTAAGCTTTGGGTGCAGTAAGAATCCCTTTTTCAACATGGTTTAACAATGAGTGTCAGCTTGGAACTACTCACTCAGATCCTAGCAGAAGTCAGGATCTCCTCTTCCTTGGAAGAAGAGATCTTGACAAGAATTAAATGTTCAACTACTCCCCAAGAAACAAATGAAGATTCAACATGTGAAGAATCCTGCACATCTGATGGCGAACAATCATTCGAACAGGAGATCGAGGAAGAAGAAGAGGAGCTACAACATGATCTAAGTAAGAGAAATCGTGCCTATCAAAGCCTTATCGAACAATGGTTCCAGGTAAGTACTCGATTAGATTCGTTTTTTTATTTTTATTTAGTTTATTTGCAGTTTCAGCAATTAGACTCATTCACTCTGGAATATTTTTCATTTGAACAATTTCTATTGAATATATTGTTGTTACTGCTACGTGAATGGCTTCATTGGAAATTTAATTACACGTAACTAATTTTTAAAATTCTAATTAGTATAGAATAGGCAGGCTTTCATTTTCAGTTTTTGATTTCATTCTTAATTTTTCTTTTGCCTAGAATAAGTATGCTCTCCTCCGCGCTTAGTGCGATCGCGAGGATCAGAAAATAAAAATGAGTTAGACTAATTTCAGGAATTAAAAAAAAAAAAAAATCATGTTTTGCAATATGCCTAATCGATTTTTAATTTGCAAATCATTTTTTCTCTTTTCTCCATTTTCTAAACTTTTTTTTTTTTAATAAATCGTGAATTGAGGCTGAATAAAAACAAACTGAGCTTTTATCTGAACAGTTGCTGAAATTGTGTCTACCGGTTGCTAAAACTGTGTCTAGCGTTTTTATAACAGTCGTTGAAACTGTGTCTAGCTCGCAAATTGATTACGTTTTCTGGGCATACTAAAACCTGCAGCAAGCAATTAAATGATAAAACCTGCAAAAATAATTGAATCAGAAATTTCCCAAGTTCATCACTTCACTAAAATAACTGGGAGTTTCATTGGATTTGCAAGCTGTAGCGATGCCATCTCTCCGCCCACTATTCATAAACCTGCAACTAGCAACCACAAACCAAAATTATGAGCAGCAAACAAATGAAACCGCAATAAAGTAAAAGACAACTCTTATTTCTTTGTTTGCATATTTCGAACGCTGCAATTTTCTCCTAGGATTAATTCTCACACCTAATTTGGGATACTATACGGGTGTTGATTGAAAAATATCGGCCAAAATCCACGGGTTGTTACACTATCTTTGGCATCTCAAGTTAATAAGAACGAAATTCCATCAATATCACTGTCAGATAACTATTTTTATGGATTGGCTTTCCTGAATTTTCTATCCGGCATACTTTATTGAGATTAAATGACTATGCTGTTACTTATTTGACGGATTCCTTCTTTACGGCCTGCGAGTTTTTCTCCATTGTTTATCTTGGAGGAAGCATTTTTATCATGAGAATAAATAAATCCAGTCGAAAGAGGTATGAAGGTTTAATTCTCCTCGCTGATGAAGTTTTTCAAGAAAGGAGTTACGATTTTGTTCTTGAACCTACTAGCAGGCAGGAATCGCGCAGTTTTGAACCTGATAACACACCCAAACCAGGCAATTTGTTGGCCCCAATAAGAAACAACGAAGATCTTAATCCAGATTCTAGCGAACATGCATTTCTCACTGTCCCCGAATCTGATAGCTCGTCCATATTTAGAAATGGAGAAGATGTCATGGCAGAATCTGCAGAAGATTTTTTCTGCCATTCTATCTATCTCGCGCATCTCTGTCCTCTGGAGGTCGCACCTCTACTACCTTTTTGACAGGAACTGAAACGCACTGATAGTGATGATAATTTTGTTTCAAGCGATGCATTTGAATGAAGTAATTCTGGTGAAGTCCACAAGAAGAAAGAAATAGTGCAGGATGTCACCCTGCAGGATGCAGCGAATGCCCAACCTCAAGGAGGGCAAGATATACTCTCATTAATGGGCCAGATGATGAAGCTTAGGAAGACGGAAATCATGGATAAACTACGCCAAGAAATAAATAAGGGAAGGAGTTGCAGAACTTGTTCCAGGTGTGATTTTTGTCTTTTGAAGCTGATAAGACCAGTGTGTTTGACCGTATTATTCAGATGATTGGCTCAGCGATTGAGAATCAGTAGAACAATGATGTGCTGGCTTATTGGTTGTCAAATACATCTACTTTATTATTCTTCTTGCAGCGTACATTGAAAGCAACAGGTGCAACTGGAATAACTCCCCAACGTCGAAGATCATCTTCAACTTTATTTGGAAGGATGACACAAGGTTTTCGATCACCATCTTCCATGGGCCTTCCATTTGGAAGTGGTGGGATGATTGCTGGGATGGATTCTGGACGCCAAGTGGAAGTGAAGTATCCAGCTTTGTTATTCAAGCAAAAACTTACAAATTATGTTGAAAAAAATATATGGATTATTCGTGACAATCTTAAGAAGGAAATATCTATGTTGCTTAGCCTGTGTATCCAGGCCCCAAGAACACCAAAAGCAAACGCAGTTAAGATATCTCGATCCCAAGAAAATGCAAGCACACAGCAAGCATCCAACAATCATTGGAAAAGCATTATCAAGAGCCTAACCAATCTTCTCCAAACTATGCGTGGAAATTATGTCCCATGTATTCTTGTTCGTAAGGTTTTTTCCCAGATATTTGCGTACATCAATGTTCAACTTTTCAACAGCCTCCTTTTACGGCATGAATGCTGCTCATTTAGCAATGGAGAATATGTAAAAGCAGGGTTGGCTGAAATAGAACTTTGGTGCTGCGAAGCAAAAGAAGAGTATGCAGGCTCAGCTTGGGATGCACTCAAGCATATTAGAGAAGCAGTGAGATTTTTGGTTATACATCAAAAGCCAAAGAAATATTTGGATGAAATTGCCCACGATCTCTGTCCGGTTTTAAGCACACAACAATTGTATAGAATCAGTACCATGTACTGGTGTTATAGCATCATTTCTCACCTTCATATGATTCATGATTGCTTTTATGGCTTTGGGCACCCATTCCTACAGACTTGGACCAAGTTCACTAAAAAACAGTGTAAAAATCCCCATATGCGGTTATGCCCAGACTTTTCCGTGTGTATACGCGAGTCCACATGTACTTTTCCCCGTATGCCATTAAAATCATTAAAAAATATATAAAAAATCCCTATTTTCGGGCTGGGTTGATGGTTGCTCTAGTAGTTCAACCACCCTAGCACGTGGCCAACTGTTTCCAATTGTTGAAACTACTTTGAGGGAGTATAAAAGCCCCTCATGTGTATGGCCTAAGGGGGAGAGAGAAATTATTGATATTATACTCTGTTGGTATTCCCTATCCAAGTCTGAATTCTCGTGCCTCCTGCACTTTCCCAGTTCATTATAGGAAACCCTTGTTTCCTGGAGATGCTCATTCCCCTATATCTCATCTCATATGCACCAGTTTGGAAAGAATCTTAGCGAGGCAAGGGCGGGACGGATCCAGACGACGGTCTGCTCGAAGATCGTGGAAGGATTCAGGTGATCTCTCCACTTGTTATTTATGTACATGCTATTTATAATATAGAAGAACCATCTTGTTCCCAAAATATACGTGTTAGTGTTCGCTTGCATATATGAGAATATTGTTATTTAAGCATTTATTATGGTTTATCTGATGTTTCATATGGATTTCACTAACATTTAGAGTAGATATATGCTGTACAACCAGTTCTTCGTGCTTGTTTCTTCTTGTCTTCCAGGTTAAGAAGGAAGGACGGTTGTTGGGGGTTTGGACCCCGCGGGATCTGCTTCAACCGTAGGACCTACGGGTAAGTTCCTCGATCTGCTCTATTTACTTTTTCATGAACATGTATGGTTGTGTGAGTCCTTCTTAAGTAGCATGCCCTGCTCTGTGGAGGTTGTAACCTCTAGGGTGATTTTACCTGAAACAGAACTGGCGACTCTGCTGGGGATCGCATTCTTGTGATTCCCCTGTAGGGTGGTTTCAGCTGTTTGATAGGTTTCCAACAGTTTTAGCTTTTATTTCCAGTCCAGTTTACTCTTTCTCAGTCAGACTGAAGTCCTGGTTTCTTGTCCAGGCTTTATCCTTTTTGTTTTTTAGTATCTACCTTTATATACACGGGTTTGTTTGCACACAGTCGCGTATACATACATTTTTTGTGAAAGGGAGTCGCGTATATGCGGGTTTCCTTTAGCACAGTCGCGTATGCACGCTTATTGCTAAACTGTGAAGTTGCGTATACCTAGGGAGATTTTGAAATTTTGGATTTCTTGAATTTTTAGTCCTTTCTGTCTATGGAGACCTATTCCTGCAGTGTCTTTGTACTCTCTGGATTGTGAAGAAAGTGGTCTTTGGTCTTTTCTCTCTCTTGTTTGATCGAAAACTAGTCTTTTTGGCAAAGTGTTGTTTCTGGTGCTGGCACTTCTGGTTCGAGTACCAAGATCTCTTTCTGGGGATTCTTGGCTGTTCTGCTTCATCAGAACAGAGAGCTCCTGCTAATTTACTCATTCCTATCTTTGTGTTTTGCTTTGCACTACGATATTTTTCCGTTTCTTGGTTGGTTTTCTTGAGTTCAGTCGGCTAGGTCTTGTTGCAATTTTTGAAGAGTCTTTCTTGATTCTTTGAAGTTTTTGTTTGCGGCAAGGTTGTACTATTCTTCTAGGCTGAGTGGCTGAGTTTTCTTATCTTCTTTTGCTCATATTGATCTTGCTACGAGTTAGCCCTATAAGATTTGGAGCATTTTTGAAGTTTTTGCTTGAAGTTCAGTATTGTTTGGCTTAGGATTTTATAGTTTTGCTTGGTCTTTTCGAACTCTTCGCTTATAAAATTCAAAAGCTCAAAAAACATTTCGCTTTGTTGTTTGCTTTTGTTTTTTCATTTTTGTTTTCGTTTCTTTGTATCTTTTGAAGCTTTGTTGAGGTTTCTTGCCTTTGGATTTTTGCTTGATTTTGGAAAGGAGTTTTCGTTGATTTCTTCCTCTTGTTTTTAAGCGTTTTTGGTGTCTTCATATTAAGAGTTCTTGATTTTGGGAACTAGCTTTCTGGACAACCAAAAAGAGTTAAAACTGAAGGAATTTTGGGAAATTTCACTCTGCTTTAGGAGATTTTGCATCTTAGAATTTGCATGCTTGTGGTGATTTGCATCAGGTGCACTTAAACATTTAGTCATTTCGTATTTTTTGTGAGTGTGAGTTTGTTATCTGAAAAGAAAAATACAATTTTTAATCTCGTAGAACCTGTATAGAAGTTGCTTTTCATCGAAAGACAATAACTGCATTTGCATGTAGTTTGGTTTTTATTAATTTCTTTCTGCGTCAAAACACCATAAGTTTTATTTCCACATCCCTTTGACTTAACATAACAGCCCATTAAAATAAGCGATTTAATTTAAAATCAACTAGCAAGTTTTCTAAGTGTCATACACCAACTAGCTAGGTTGTAGGGCCTTGGAATAGGTGAGTGGAGAGTTAACTCTCCAAGGCCGCTCAAATAAAACATAGAAGTTGATTAATTGAGTGAAATCCAACTCCGTTAGGTGGATCGGGAAAGCTCTCCTCCAGAGAGTCAAGCACGAGGGGAAGTGAAGGCTGAGAAGAGGGATAACCCCTCTCTAATTAGCTGAATCTGAACTCAAGACCGTTCCGCCTGGATTTTGACACGGATTGGTGCCCATAGTTGCCACTCCTAGGTTCCACACAGGTGACTGCGAGGGGGAATACCCGTGGTACCTGAGACAGACGTCGCATCACTTTCAGCAGTACTTCTGGGGGGTGCCCTTGCGAAGCTTGGGTGCTTGATCCGGCAAAGGCTATTGTTAGGAGGTCGGCATAACAGTTTCTGATACCTTCGCTAGTAGGCCTGGGTAGTAATTATCCCAGACTGCTTTCGGGAGGTCCTATATTTTTCACTTTCTTGTATTTTGGTGTCCAGTCCTCATCACCCAGAGCGGAAATACTTGAGGGTTGTTTGCTTGATTGTATCTCAGGGATTTTTCGTATAGTGAGTGCTCTTTGCTCCTAGCTTTCTTAGCTTTATATTTTTTGAGTCTAATTAAAATTTGCTAAAGTGGCTGATCAAGCGCCTCGTCGATCGAGGAGAATCTGGGGGTTGTCTCCCGAGAGTCCAGAGCCTTCTTCGAGAAGGCGTAGGAGTGATTTAGCAGGTGGTTACCACCCGGTGACGTCTGACGTAGTGGAGAGAGATCCTCCACAAGGATCTGAAGGTTTCATAGCTGATTCTGGTGTCGGTTCCGAGAGGAGCATTCCGCTCACCTCGCGAGTTTTATTTCCTCAGGAAGAAGATTTTCAAATTGAAGAAGTACCTGAACCTCCTGTGTCAGGTCCATCTCCTCTTCCTCTTGATTATCCGTTCGTTGTTCAATACATCGGACCTGAGTCAGAGAGACCAGAAGATCTTCCTTATCATTCATACCTTTCGATGGCCACGACTGGGAACGTGGCTTCTGTTGTGAGTGCTGCAGGCATTCAAACTCCTACTTATGTTGAAGGAGGGGGCACTATTGTTTTATCTTCGATTGCCTCTAGTGCTCCTGTGTTTGGCTCTGGCTTCACCCAAGCATAGGCTTCTCAATCTGGTTCATTCTGCTTCGGAATGCCCACTAGTGGGATTCCTTCTTTTTCCTTTTCCGCTGCTGCAGTTGGATCTACACCCATGTCTTCCATGGCTAGTGGATTGGCTTCTTTTCAGGGTTTCCCCTTTGGAACTGGGCACATTCCTAGTTCCAATCCTTCTTTAGGGTCCTTTCCATTTACTTCTCAGACCCAAAGTTTCAATCCTTGGTCTGGAGGTCAGAATTCGACCACTTTTACAGGATGGAACCCTGTATTCACTACAATGGGGGCAGGGAATTAGTTTTACGCGGGTCACCAAGGGAATACTTATTTCCCTTCTTCGAGTGCTTATCAGACCTTTTCTCCTCTTTCTAATGCCTAGAACCCCTATCAAGGGCTTTCCTCTTCATTTCATACTTCAGCGGGGGGAACTGGTCTGGGCTTTGGTAACTCTGCGTTGGGAGGAGGTTCTTCTCCTTTTTCTACGAGTCCTTTTTGGCAACCTGGTGCCTCATCAAATCCAAGGTATTCTTTTCAGAATTTTGGGAATCCATCTCATCAAGGATGGAATCCTCATGCTCCGCCTCGCTTACCTTTTCTGGCAACGTTAAACTTGCCAGATCTGTCGAAGTTGACTAATGATCCGATTCGTTATGGTCCAGGGTGGCCTCCGGTTCCCACCAAAATTCCTTCAGACATTCCAAAGTTTGAAGGCAAGAATGGAGAAAATCGGGCTGACCACTTCACTACCTTCCATTTATGGTGTTCTTCGAACTCCCTGATCGATGATTCGATTAGGTTGAGATTATTTCAACGCACCCTAACTGGAAACGCCGCCAAATGGTATATTGAGTTAACTGGGGGCAGTTTTGCTACATTTGGAGAACTGGCTGTTACATTTCTAAACCATTTTCAGTTTCTTGTCCGATATGACGCTGGGACTGAACTCCTAGCTAATTTTAAGCAGGACGACACAACCCACATTTCTGATCACATTCAAGAATGGAGGAGAAGGAAGAGGCTTATTAAAGCTCATATTCCAGGTGAATTCCTTTTGGAATGGTTTCTCAAATCCCTGCAGTCAGATATTTCAAAAGATGTATCCCTTTCTGGGGTATTTTCCGAGGAGCAGGCCATTTTCAGGGCCCAGCAGCTGGAACTGATCTATTCTCAGTCTGGGGTCCTCCATAAATATCTGCCCAATGCTCCTCGCTCCGAATTAGATTTATCTAAAACTAAGCCCGGTCCTCATGGTGACGGACTGATTGGATCAATCAATAGTAGTGCAGCCAGCCTGCTTACTCAATTGCAGCAGTTGTCTTTACAATCTGCTCCTTCTAGTCAGGCTGTGCCTACTGAGTCATCGCCTTCCCAATATTTTTCCATAAATGTTGTCCAAGCTTCTGATCCCAAAGGAAATCAACAATCCGATGGGAAGAAGAAGGGACGAAATAACAAGAAGAAGGGCAAGAATGGGAAGGGTAATGCGAATAAAACCAACGAGCATGTTGGTGAGGGTCCAAAGGAGAAGAAGAAAGTGAAGCTTCCATGCAAGTTGTGTACTGGAGACCATCTCACGCACCTTTGCCCTAAAATTCAGGATGTGCAGTGCTTGTTAGCCCAGCAGGGTTCTTCTAGTTCCCAGGCTGTGTTAACAAACCCTTTTCCCCAAGGGAAACAATTAGTTGTTGGCGCGAATCAAAATCCTGGGGCTTCCTCTGGGGGCACCCAGGAAGGGGAAATTCCATCGAACATTTTCATGATGAGTGCTCACGCGGATATCACTACGAGATCCCGTGATTATGGCGGAGAAGAGTCTTCAAAATCTAAGGATACTCCTGATGCTACTGAGCCACTTCACATTACGAAGCCTACTATTGAGTCTATGCCTCGGATGCCCAAAGCATCTTCTAAGCGATCAACGATTAATCCAAATGCTAGGGCTGCCCATAACTACTCGATTGTGGAAGATCTGGCGCAGAGTCCTTGTGCTATGTCGGCTTTAGAGGTACTCCAGTCTTGTCCGGCTCAGCGCAGTGCTTTGCTCACTGCCATTGGGGCTATTGATCCAAAAAATTCTCTTCTGATTACTTTTGATATGACTAATTTTAAGAAGAGACTCCCCCATCACATGGCATCGTACCGGAAGTGTAATATCTTTCGAACGGTTGTTGATGAGGGTGCTTCCACATGCGTAATGTCTCTCATATGTTGGAAGACAATTGGATCTCCCAAAGCTGTTCCATCTACCACTCTTCTGACTGCGTTCGATGGTCATTCTCACAGACCCCATGGTATTGTCCCAGCTTTGCCCATCTGTGTTGGGGGCAAAACTGTCAATATAGAGGTTGAGGTAGTTGACGCAAGCTTGGACTACAACCTTCTGTTGGGGAGAAACTGGATTTACGAGATGGATGCCATTGCATCCTCATTATTTCGAATTATATGTTTCCCCCACGAAGGGAGGATTGTTACAGTGGATCAACTGGACTGTCCTCCTGTAGACCCGAATGCGTCTACTGACTCATCTGTTCCTAAGTTGGATAATACTGAGGCACCTGTTGAGAATTTAGGAGTTGGAATGTATTCTTCCTCTATGGGTACTTTCTATATTCCTCCTCCTACGGTTCATATTAATGCAATTTCATCCTCCAAGGCTCCTCTTCGAAGAGAGTTGTTCAGAACTCATTATTTTTTGGACCCTTGGACCTTACCTTCCCCTACAGCCACATTAGCGGAAGGTCAAGTGGGTGGAATGGAATTTCCGATGTCTGCAGCTGAGATTGCTTATCAGTCTATTGTTGACTCTGCAGAATCCAGTCCAGCTCCTCTTTCCCCGGAAGAGTTGGATGGAGATGTGGCTCCGGCTTGGACGCTTAGTTCTTCTTCGGCCCAGGATTGCCTTGACACCACTCTTCCATCTGAAGAGGCCATCCTGGAAGTCATGACTGGTATAGATAGATCGTGGGATGATTTGCATCATCGGTCTTATTTTTTACCTGACTTGAGCGAAGTTGAAACGATTTTTCCAAGTCCTCCGTCTCCTGGTCCTGTTCACCCAGTCTTGAACCCTTTAGCACCAACACAGGTTTATGCTGAAGGGAACATGGTTGTGATTTCTCCTACTATCCCGGTGAACATTTCTAGGGATCCCAATATTATTGAGAATGTCTTCATCGGAGCTGAATGTTCCCGTGAAGAGATTCAAATTTACACCGAGCTCTTTAAAGAGTATAGGGATGTATTTGCTTGGTCTTATGAGGAAATGCCTGGAATAGATCCATCTATTGTCCAGCATGAGATCAAGACTTATGAAAACGCTAAGTCGGTGAGGCAAAAACTTCGTCCGGTCAATCCTAGGAAGGTAGCAGCTATCAAAGCTGAGGTTGAGAAGCTGCTTAAGGCGGGATTCATTTTCCCTGTTCCTTTGACTGAATGGGTTTCAAATCTCGTTCTCGTAGATAAAAATCAAGGAACGATTCGAGTCTGCATCGATTTCAGAGACCTAAATAAAGCATGTCCTAAAGATAATTACCCCACACCATTTATCGATCATATCATTGACGAGTGTGCCGGTAATGAGATTTTCTCCTTCATGGACAGTTTCTCTGGATATAATCAGATTACTATCCGTCTTGAAGATCAGCATAAGACTGCCTTTATTTGTCCCCGGGGTACTTTTGCATACAAGAAGATGCCTTTTGGTCTTAAAAATGCTGGGGCTACCTTTCAGCGGGCCATGTCATATGTCTTCCACGACATCAAAAAGATTATCGAGGCGTACTTGGATGATTTAGCTGCTCATTCTCGAAAGAGGATGGATCATCCTGCTCACTTCCGGCAAATATTTGAAAGATGTCGTTTCTATAAGATTAGATTGAATCCGAACAAGTGCATTTTCGCGGTTACATCCGGCCGGTTATTGGGATTCATTGTGTCTAGGGAAGGGATTAGGGTAGATCCCTTCAAGGTTGAGGCAATACTTCGGTTGCCTCCCCCGTCCTCTATCCGTCGGCTTCAAAGTCTACAAGGAAAGTCTAATTTTCTTCGGAGATTTATCGTAAATTATGTTGAAGTTACAAAGGGATTTATGAGATTGTTGAAGAAGGGAGTTCCTTTTCTTTGGGATGACTACGCTCAACGCTCATTCGATGCTTTGAAGAAAGCATTGACCTCTGCTCCTTTATTGATTCCACCTAATTATAGCAGGGATTTCCTTTTGTATCTGGAAGCAGCAGAATCTACTATTGGTATGGTTCTGGTTTAGGAGGATGATGCTCTTGCAGAGCATGTTATATACTACCTTAGTCGAGGCTTGGTAGGACCTGAACTCCGGTACACTCCGATAGAAAAGTTAGATTTAGCAGCAGTTCGTGCTGTGCAGCGACTCCGGCATTACATTCTTCTACGAAAAACTTATGTTTTGGCATCAGCCAATCCATTTCAATTTTTCCTCAGTAGGCGAGTGATTGCGGGAAAATACAATATATGGATTGTAATTTTACAGGAATTTGATCTCGAATTTATGTCTGCCAAGTCCAAGAAATCATTAGTTTTCGCGGAATTGATCTCCAAGTTGCCCTGTGGGGAAGAGATGATCTATGATGAATCCTTTCCGGATGAACATTTGTTTCTTATCTCTTCACAGGATCCTTGGTATGGAGATATAATTGTGTATCTTCAGACTGCAAAGTTTCCCTCTACTTTTTTGAAAGATGAGCGTCGTAAGCTGCGTCACTTGGCCAAGAATTATTTGATTATTGGTGATGCTTTATACCGTTGAGGGGTTGATTCAATCCTGAGACGCTGCTTAACTCTCGAAGAAGCTGAGGCTGTGCTGAATGATTCCAGATAAGTTTCTTTATCTGGGCTTGCTACAGCCCAAAAAATCTTGCGTGCTGGGTACTTTTGGCCCTCGATTTTCAAGGATTGTATCGAATCGGTCAAAAAGTGTCATTCGTGTCAAGTCTATACTCAAAAAATGCGTGCTCATCCAGCTCCACTTTTTCTAGCCATTACTGTCGGTCCCTTTACAAAGTGGGGAATTGATTATACTACTTGTAACCCACCTTCGGCTAAAGGTCACAAGTATATTATTGTAGCAGTAGACTACTTTACGAAGTGGGTCGAGGCTATGCCTACTTTTGGGAACGATGGTGAGACTGTAGCTCTTTTTATTTTCAACCAGGTTATCGCTCGTTTTGGTATTCCTAGAGAGATTTTCACTGATCATGGTAGTCATTTTCAGAATAGTATGATGGCTGAGTTGGCTCTCAAATTGGGTTTCCGGCAGGAGCATTCATCTCCGTATTATCCCCAAGCCAATGGGCAAGTGGAAGCCGTGAATAAATTCTTGAGGACAATTCTTCAAAGGACAATTGATAAAGCTAGATCCAACTGGCATATTATGCTATATCCTGCACTTTGGTCATACAGGACGTGAGTGAAAACTGCAACTGGCTTTACTCCGTTTCAGCTAGTGTACGGGTTGGAATCCGTATTTCCCATTGAATGTGAGATTTCTTCTCTTAAGTTAGCTGTTGAACTTCTTCCTGACACTTCTAGTCTTGAAGAACGACTCCTTCATCTGGAACATCTCGATGAGCAGCGTCGGGATGCTTCCATGATGAATGAAGCGCATAAAAACCGAGTTAAAATTCAGTACAATAAGGCGGTCAAACCCAGGGTTTTTTCAAAAGGTGATCTTGTTTTGGTCTATGCCCAAGAAAAAGATGCCCTGGGGGCAGGAAAGTTTAAGTCTATGTGGTATGGCCCCTTCATCGTTAAAAAATTTCTTAAGAAAGGAGCGTATACCTTTGTTGATTTCGAAGGGAACGAGTTTCCGGAGCCCCGAAATGGGCTCTATTTGAAGAAGTATTATGCCTAGGCTTTGGACTAGCATGTTGCTTTTGTATATAGTAGTTTTTTGCTTTGTACATATCTGGTTGATTTTCGATCTTTGATGAGTTGGTGATGTTTTTGATCTGCTTTGGCAGGTTGTGTCGGATGTCATGAGTCATTTTGGTTTCGCCGATGGTGCTAGTAGACACACTCGGAACTTAGCTTCCGCGGCTTGGGTGCTTCATTATCCTTCCGGTCAGCTGTTAGTATCAAGAGGGGTCTGCATTGGTCCTGCTTCCAATAATATAGCAGAATACACTGCAGTTGTTTATATACTCTCGGAGGCAATATCTTTGGGTGTTGATTCGTTGGTAGTTTTTTTGGACTCTCAGTTGGTGGTGTCGCAGTTGAACAATACTTATCGGGTTCGAGATCCATTTTTATTACGGTTGTTCTTGAGGGTACGTTTGTTACAAAGATCATTTCAATTTTTAACTTTCATTCATATTCCTCGAGCTGACAATTGGTTGGCTGACTCATTAGTTAATCAGGCATTAGATTGGCATATTAATCATTCCATACAATAAAATTTAATCATCAAAAACATCATACATTTTGATACATTTATCACATCACATCAAATATCATTGTATATATATCATTAGAGTGTTCAAAAAACTTTACAAAATTTGGATCCATAATATCATACAAAACTTGGGCTTATGCCCGATCATGTTCAGTCTCAAAAAAGAATATACAGTCATCTGATACATAATATCTATCTACTCCTGAGGTCCCTGCCCAGAAGTCGTGTTCCTATAGAACATGATCGCGGTGGCAACTCCGCAGAATAATCGTACCCAGTCTCGGGGCACTCCTACCACCCGTCTCTGGATGGCTTCCGGCAGATCCTCCACGGCAGCCATAGGTATTTGGCGGGTTAACCCCTCCAAGTTCCTCTGTACATCCTGGAGGGTCCTGTCTGAATCCACTGGATCTGCTTTGCCCCTGCGACGCTTATGGCGCGGGAAACCCTCAGG
Source organism: Pinus albicaulis (assembly GCA_034641835.2). Taxonomy (NCBI): domain Eukaryota; kingdom Viridiplantae; phylum Streptophyta; class Pinopsida; order Pinales; family Pinaceae; genus Pinus; species Pinus albicaulis. The sequence goes on from CM076581.1 coordinate 1,518,682,496, forward strand.
TCGAACTGGTCCAATATCTGTATCATGATCATATTTACATTGTCAGTCATTATGAATCCAATCAAAAACATGTTTGTTTTTCATTTTTTCATACATATTTGAAAAAATCCAAAAAATTATATAAGTCAAAAAAAAAAATTTGCAAACTTACCGACTGTACCCCATGCTGTGCCTGGTGGAAGAACAAGATCTGGATCTCCACGAAAGTCCATCTCGGCATAGGGATAGTTGTCCACATCGATGATTTGTTCTCCCCACCAAAGGAAGAACTCATCGTCCCTAGTGGTCCGGGGAACTTCACTTCCCCCTAATCTCTTCATCATATCTGCCCAATGGGAAATTCTTGGATCTCTAGGGCTGTTGATGGTAGAGATTACCTAAGATTATCTCTTCCAGTATCTTCTCAAAAGAAATGTCGTAAAATTGTACACGTATTCAAAGTGTTTTGTCACAGCAGCGGATTGAGATCAATTATCGCCCATATTTACGATGTGGGTTCTGAAAACATCATATACATAAGTTGGCATTCTCTTGCTATCTTTAACTGGAGTCTGGACCTTTGATGTAGGGAGGCAGATCCTGCCACTCTGCCAATGGTGAAAAGGAGAATTTTCATGTGCAAATCCCTTAAATCCTTAATTGCAATCTGAGTTCCAACTTTCTTGGAACCCTCTACGTAATACACGTGGACATAGTCTTCCACGGTTAGCCCTCCCAGGGGCTTCCCGTGCAAGTCTACTGGTTCTCCCCTCCGGGAGAGTCCAGTGATAAAATATATGTCTTCCACTTCAATGCATACTGGCATCTGATCTATCATAAAGCAATCCTCTTCCGGTTCCCAATAATTTACGAGGATTTCTAGCAACCGGACATTGCTTTTCATATTTGGCATTTTGAAAAATTTGAGCAAACCGCAATTCCGAAGAATATTTTGCGATGCTCGATCTCGCATGACTTCTTGATCAATAGCACTGTGTTCATGCTCTCTCCATGAGATTGTCATCCTGTCAAATTTCAACAAATCCTTCATTAGCCACGCATTTTTTGATTCGGGCCTGCGCATACGTGACTTTTTCTATGCACAGTCACGTGTATACATGACTTTACTGTTACCAACCCGCGTATGCGCAAGTCCGTGTTTTTTAGCAAGGGTTTTAATGGTGAAAATCACTAAATTTTAATTTCTAAATGGACAAAATGATTTGCAAGGATGATTGAGGAGCCTACCTGACAAATTCGGTGCGTTTCAACGGTCGGTTGTTCCTGATTTGACGAAAGAAGTTTTTTGCTCCAGAGCACTTTTTTCCAAATCAGCAATGCAATAATGAACCAAATATGAGGTAATTTGTCTATTTATGGCTAAAAAGTTGAAAATTTTCGCAAAAATTTGTTATGCTTATTTTTTCGATCTATCTTAAGCTGCATAACTCGAATGCTTGGAAGTGCCCAGTTTGGTATGTTTTCAGGTACATTTTGACGATTTTGAGATTTTTCCTGGTTTTTGATCCATGATTACCGACTCATCACGGCAGGTATATGATCTTCACTAGCATATAGGTTAGGGAAATCACTCTCTGTTGCATCTTGCATACTATCGTCCATACTGATCACTTGCCTTAGGGTTGATCCCATCAGGTCATGAGTATTACACCCATTTCACTCGCCGATTATTTAATCATGACTTGATGGTAGAGCCTTCCTTTACATGGGCTTCCTAGTTAGTTCCTCGCTATCACTTGTTGCCTATGCTGCGTTTTATGTAGGCTCGGGAGTCCTCTTTAGTCCCGCCATGACTTATGTGTTGAAGCTTCATTCTTCTTCTTCCTCACTATCATTTTTCTGGCTATTACCCTAGAGGCTCCCTGGTGTTATTGAGTTGTATTACCGCATTGCATATTAGCTACTTGTTTATCCTGGCCTTTAGCCGGCTTCATTTTGGACTCAGTGTTTAAGCCAAATTTTGACCTTGACTATCTGTACAAGTTAACCATTGCATGCACTTAGCTATCACGACTTGACACCCTCTTTACCCATGGATGGAACATTCCTCTGAGTATCGCTTACCAGTTTCCGCCACCTTGCATTGAGCATAGGATCATTCCAATCCCAGGAACTAGTGCATCTGTTTCTTGATACTCGTTCTATCCATTGTACCATAGCATTCTTTTATTCTTTTTCAGGCTTATTATATGAAAAAGACAAAAAAAAAAAATATAACAAAAAGAGCGGGAACGGGATGTATCTTCGTTGTTTTGATGGCAGTACAGAGTCAGTTTGTCGCCCTTGAACAAAGCACATATACTTATATATATTTCCTACATTTGGGATGGTTTTAGTCTTGACCTAGGTTCAGCCTTTACCTTGTTTCACTTGTCAGTCCTCCCCCGGTTGGTTATCTCTTCCAATCATATGGAGAGTTTGTTCTGCCTCCTGCATAACAGACTTATACAGTGTCACTTTTTACTGCCATGGTCATCACGAGTCGTGATTTTGTTCAAGGGAAGTCTAACCAGAGTCGGCCATTCTGCGGTGTCTCTTGACTCATTATTCAGTCGGCCTTCCCGGTCTTGTCAGTGTCATGTTCTATCACATCAGATGTTTTGGTCTTCTGCTCGTGCTGGTTTGAGAAGGTCCCCATTGACTTCTTGCTGGCGGGTTTGTCTCTTATCGACTACGACACATTGCTCTGAGAGCAAACCTAGAGCCGCACCCTGGGCCTATTTCCATTATTGATAGGTGACCTTGTGCTCAGCATTTGATCATCATCATGGGTCTTTGACTGAGTGGTTTCCCCTGTGTTCGACGTCAGCATACATTATCACACTTGGGATTCGTGCAGTACCTTGATTTCCATTTGACCCTATCGGTGGATTTCTCGCCTCTGTGTCAGCTTTCATTATTGGTTGGTTCAGAGGGTTTCTTCCGTGCTCTAGCTTCATCTTGTGCATGTCAACAACGTACTTCGATTTTGGTTCCATCACTCTACTTCGTCCGATTCCTTCAAAATCTTGGCCTGCGGGTTACACTCGCGCTGGACTGATGTGGGATGCCTTAATGCCTTCCTTCCAGCAGATCTTTTCCCAACGACTCCGACTCATTTCTCTGGGAATAAGGTGTAGAGTATTTTTGTCAGTACCTTAGGGTTTGCAGTCATCAGTGGCAGACTCTTCGCTATCGACAGTGGGGATTCATCATTGCCTCCTGATTGGTAGATTATTTCAAGTGTTCGACTTCAACTCATTTATTCACACTTGTCAGATTGTACTGGGGCACCTTGACGCTCATTTTCATTATTGGTGGGTTGTCTCGCGTTGGTTAACGGTATACATCATTGACCGGTAATCCAATGATTTCTCACATGGTCGACTTCAGCTCATTTATTCCCATTGTGTAGAATTGTGCCATAGTGATTGGTGAAGACCTCGGGTTGCATCAGCATTTCTCGGTTCACTTTTGACAGTCCATTCAGTTTCTGCCAGTGATGCCGTCCACCCTTATATGTTGCAGTTCAATACAGCAGCATCCTATATGTTGGCTCCCGAGTTGCGTGATTGTACCGTTTGTTTCACCTCTTATGATTCGGTACTTGGAGATTCAGTTACTTCTATGATCAGACATCCAGTTGCACCATCCTTGATCAGCTTTCTATATGTGATACTTGGACATTGATTCAGACTTATATTTCCGGGCCAGACTCAGATGATTCATTGTGTACTTTCAGTTCAGCTATACTTGTATACATGTTGGATCTATTCAGTACTTTTTATATGATGTATTTTTGACTGAGCATGGGTATGCCCACCTTAGCATGAGTTGACTCTCTCTTTTCTTTCATTGGTTTTTGGCAGGCTGAAATCTGGTGAAGTCCTCTCTTGTCCTTGCGAAGTTCTTTCTATGTGCATAATACATTTCGGCCATCATGTACCCCTTCTGACCTCATATATTAGGGGGCATCTGTTATAGCATCATTTCTCACCTTCATATGATTCATGATTGCTTTTATGGCTTTGGGCACCCATTCCTACAGACTTGGACCAAGTTCACCAAAAAAACAGTGTAAAAATCCCCATACACGATTATGCCCAGACTTTTCCGCGTGTATACGCGAGTCCACATGTACCTTTCCGCATATGCCATTAAAATCATTAAAAATATATATAAAAATTCCCTATTTTCAGGCTGGGTTAATGGTTGCTCTGGTAGTTCAACCACCCTAGCATGTGGCCAACTGTTTCCAACTATTGAAACTACTTTGAGGGAGTATAAAAGCCCCTCATGTGTATGGCCTAAGGGGGAGAGAGAAATTATTGATATTATACTCTGTTGGTATCCCCTATCCAAGTCTGAATTCCCGTGCCTCCTGCACTTTCCCAGTTCATTACAGGAAACCCTTGTTTCCTGGAGATGCTCATCCCCCTATATGTCATCTCGTATGCACTAGTTTGGAAAGAATCTTAGCGAGGCAAGGGCGGGACGGATCCGGACGACGGTCTGCTCGAAGATCGTGGAAGGATTCAAGTGATCTCTCCACTTGTTATTTCTGTACATGCTATTTATAATACAGAAGAACCATCTTGTTCTCGAAATATATGTGTTAGTGTCCGCTTGCATATATGAGAATATTGTTATTTAAGCATTTATTATGGTTTATCTGATGTTTCATATGGATTTCACTAACATTTAGAGTAGATATATGTTGTACAACCAGTTCTTTGTGCTTGTTTCTTCTTGTCTTTCAGGTTAAGAAGGAAGGACGGTTGCTGGGGGTTTAGACCCCGTGGGATCTGCTTCAACCGTAGGACCTACGGGTAAGTTCCTCGATCTGCTCTATTTACTTTTTCATGAACATGTATGGTTGTGTGAGTCGTTATTAAGTAGCATGCCCTGCTCTGTGGAGGTTGTAACCCAACGAACCTCTAGGGTGATTTTCCCCGAAACAACTGGGATGATAAATATGCACACACAGTGTGTCTCCAGATGTTATTGCAAACATGAAAATGTTGATGGCAGAAGATTCAAATGATGCTATTGGAAATTCATTCTTGTTGGATGACGACTTGAGTATACCATTCTCTGTGGATGACATCTCGAAGTCTATGCAAGAAACAAATTTGTCAGATATCAATCCACCATCTCAGCTTCTTGAGAATTCAGCTTTTCATTTCTTGTTACCATGTACTCTATAATACAGAAGGCTGTAGATGCAATGATTGACAAGTTAACTGGTGCAATCTTTTTGTTCCAGTTAGTTGTAGTCGTGATTCTGGGTGTTGCTGGAAATGTTTGGAAAGCCTCCGAAGCACGAAAGAAATAATATGTGCAATATCCGGAAGAAGGACCTTGGTACGACTTTATTGTCATTCCACTGTGTTTCGAGCTTCTCTGCTCAATCATGATTCCTATCTCTATTAAGGTATCTTTTGAAGAGTTTATATGCAAAGTTTATTGATTGGGATTTGCATATGTACGATGAAAAAGAGCGATACTCCGGCACATGCAGCGAATACTGGGATAAATGAAGACCTCGGCCAAGTGGAGTATTTTTAACTGATCAAACTGGAACACTTACTGAAAATATGATGGTTTTCAGGCGATGCTGCATCAATGGTGTCTGCTATGGAAATGAAAGCGTTGATGCTCTAAAAGATTCTGATTTGGCTCAAGCTATTGCAAACAAGGTCCCTGAAGTTGTTAAATTTCTCACAGTTATGGCAATTTGTAATACTGTTGTGCCTCTTAAAAGTGCTAGTGGTTCAATATCCTATAAATTACAGTCTCAGGAAGAGAATGCTGCCGAGCATTAAGATTGGAGAAGAATTTTTTATTCTTATGCTGATGCTAGATTTTATGCCAGAAACTGATTTTTTTTTTTCATGCTCACTATCTCCATTAAACTAATGTTCATGATGCCAGGAAACTTAGGAACACTGATTGGATTATCAGAATTATCCGTTACTGCTTGATGATTGTTACTGGATACTTAGGAATGCTACAATTGAATGGTTTGAATATTCAACTATATCTGACGATGTACAGGTCCAATCTTGCAGAGAAGTAAGTGACATTATTGCAGCAAATCGATGCGAATCATACTCTGCCCAACGTCCAATTGCTTGAATGAATTTAACAGTGCATCTAAGAAACTGAATCAGCAAGAAACTGAAGATTCGCCAGCGCTAAGACAGTATTGCTACCCTTTGCAAAGCATGCCAAGAAATGGAGATCTGTCTTTAATTTTTCTTGTTTTGTTTTTCTTTTTGGCCTTTAATTTCATGAAAATTGCAAATGGACCTTTTAATAAATTCCTGAAAACAATACGAATGCATGTATTTACGCTTAACACTAATTTGTTTTCTTGAAGTCACTTTGACAGCGATCGATGATGAAATCAGCACAGGCGACAGGTTAACACATAGTTTCTTTCTTTTTCTCGCATTTGTGCTTATTCTCGCATCTTACATTTTACAATGCTCTCATGAAGTTTTTATACAGGATTTGTACTAAGTTTTTTTTCAGGTTTCGGAAATGATCGCATTTTGCTGCTGAAGTGATTTTCAAAGATCACAGAACTTTTGAGAAACATGCTTTCATAAACAGCTTGAAGGAGCTGTAACTCATCATAAACATCATGATGTTTGCACCTCTTGATGTTTTTACACAGTGACCATGATGATACACCAACATTTCCACTTTTCCCATTATCCATAACTGTAACATTTCTCCTTCAAAGCTGATTGACCATCCTTGTGTTGAAGCCCATTTTCCATTACCTTATCTTTCACAACTTCATGCACAGTTATTTTTCTGAATGGCATACATTCCTTTATCCTTTTCAGTTTATTTTCCTTCTAGTTTTCCTTCTGAATAAAACTTATCCCCTTTCCATAATTACATTGCCTTGATTTCCTCGCCATGTTGATCCACAATGCTTGTCCGTGAGTTCTTTCCATTTATAGTCCTACCAAATCTTTTTGTACAAACTCGCATTGACTGATGTGGGATTCCTTAAGGCCCACATTTCAACAAGTCTTGCCCCATCGACCTCAGCACCTTATCTGGGAAATAGACTAGAGTTCCTTTTGGGTACCTTGAGACTTGCATGCCTTAATGGCAAGTTCTCTCGCTGACAATCATGGGAATACATCAATGTCCCTTGATCATCAGATCTTGCAAATGGCTCGACGTCAACCCCTCTATTCGCATTTCGCAAGATGTACTCGGGTACCTTGGCACTCATTGACATCAATGGTGAGTTTTCCTCGCATTGGTTAACGGCATTCATCAATGGCCGGTAATCCAATGATTTCTCTTCATGCTCGACATCAACACATTCTTTCGCATGATTAGACTTGTACCATCAGTTTTGTAGCAGACGAAGACTATACACTTTTTCACGACTCCCTCAGCAGTTACCGCAGCATGAATTCTGATCGATGAGAGTACCACAGTTCCATTTTCAGCCTTTATCTTTTCCATGATTCAGCATTAGGAGTTCAGATTCCTTCATTTCCCAGGTTCCAGTTACAGCAGCATCAACATTCACAGTTACATTTGCATGATCCTGCCGCAGTAAAACCTTCCATGTTCTAACACCTGCAGTCACATATTCTCTGATCTAGCAGTTACAGCAGTTGCAGCTACAACACCAGTCACGTTTTCATGATTCAGCAGTAGCAGCAGCTACATTCCTATTGCATAGTTCATCATTCTTGGGTAAGTGGAAGTATGTTGTTTTCTAATATTTAATCATGCAATTCCTTATATGCTAACTTGAATATTTTGGAAAATTCCCTCATCATGCTCCATTTCCTTTCATGACCCACGCCAAGTTGCATGAGGACATGCAACCAATTCCGTTGGGGGGGGGGGACTATATTCACTACATATTCACTCCCATGATTCCATTTCTCCACCACTATCACTCCATTTTTTTTCTCATTCACCATTCACCAACATTTCTTTTCCAACGATACTTTGTTGCACTTTGCTTCATACTCATTAATATACACATTGGCATGCTTCATAAATATTACAAAAGGGATTTCTTATGCACATTGATAGCTTATGATTTCCAGTGAGAGTTTACATTATTATTGCAGCAAGAGAACAAGAAGCGAAATGAATGTTGTTAACACAAGAACCAACATTCTTTGTATTCATGTTTCTCACACAAGAACCAACCATAATAAAAGAGAACAGAAAATGAAATGAATGTTGTTAACACAAGAACCAACATTATTTGTATTCATGGTTGTCACACAAGAACCAACCATAAGAAAATGTAAGTTGCTACTCATATCCTTCACATATCCTGGAAACATTCATTATTAAAAAGACATCATCATGTAAAGCCAAAGTTCAGATGCCAAAGAGATCCATGCATAGTTGCATGAGGACATGCAACAAGTTCAGTTGGGGGGGATGTTGAGACTTAGAAATGTCGTATTTCCATCCACCTTTCCCTTCACTATTCCTTACATTTCATCATCCCATTAAACCTTTCATTATATCATTTTCATAAATACATTTGGGTTTCACCTTCTTATTTTCCACTTTATTCATTTTTGTATTATAAGTGATTTTATGATTAAATATTAGAAAATATACATGTTCTTATATATATCTCAAGAATGTGTGAGCTTTGTAATGCGTAGGAGAAATGTGAAGGATTAATTCTAAGAGACTTCTGGAATATCTCCTCCACCATATTAAGGAGATAATTATTCAAGCCTATTCCTAAGGAGAAGATCATGGAGGATTTGGTTGGCATGTCTTATTCAAGATATGTGAGAGATGCGTGGAGGATTCAAAGGGATCATGTCTTGTAATAATGGGAAAGTAGTTGAGAGTGGTTGAATGAGATGGTTATCTTCTTCATGTATATAAGAGAGTGCTCTCTCTTCATTTTGATTAGCTCAAGAGAATTCAGAATTCATTAGTTTATTAGATTAGTTTTGGAGTTTAAGAGATAGTCTTGTAATTAGGAGAAGGGGATTCTTAACTGTGATTCATATTCTTTTATTGTATGCTTTCATGGTTTTTCAATTGATTCTGGTAATGTAATTTGAGATAGCTTTATTGTTGTGAGCTCACATATGTTGTTTGTCATTCAAATCTTCACATGTTGTATTTCTTTTTCCTTTATGCAATTTCCTGCTTTCATAGTTAATGTTTCAATGCCTTCCTAGATTAATTTGATTTCAGTAATTTAGATTAGATTAGTTCCACTTCGGTCCTGCATATATAGTGCATGTGCTTCGTAAGCCTACGAACCTCGGATTGACAAATTAAATGGTTGGGAAAGTACTACAACAGAATTAAATGACAATAGTTTCACCCAACAAACCATATCTTTCACAAATTGATATTAAACATAAATGTGCTTTGTCTTTGAATGATAAGCAGGGTTCTTAGCCAAGAAAATTTCACTTTGGCTATCACAGTATATCCTTATAGCTTGCTACACCAACCCTATACTTAAACACAATCTCTGCAACCAAACTGCTTATTTACTTGCATGAGTGGCTGCTATTTATTCTACCTCTGTAGTTGAAAGAGCCACTACAGACTGTATTTTACTCATCCAACTGACTGCGCCTCCAAATAGGCTAAACACATACCCACTTGTAGATATTCTTTGGTCTTGATCTCTAGCCTATTCTTCATCAACAAAACCATGAATTTCCAACACTCTTTCCAATCCTGGTCTTCCCTGGTAGCACAAGCCATAATCACTAGTGCCACACAAATATCTGAAAACCCGCTTCACTGTTGTCCAATGCTCCTTCCTTGGGTTTGACATAAACCTGCTCAATACTCCCACTGCATGTGCAATGTTTGGTCTAGTAAAAACCATTGCATACATCAAGCTACCCACTGCACTTGCATATGGAACACGAGACATATCCTCTTCTTCTTCTTGTGTCTTGGGACACTGTTCAGTAGATAGATTTGTAACTACAGGAATCAAAACATTCACCGGTTTACTATCCTGCATATTGAGCCTCTGCAATATAGTATTGACATACTTCCTCTGGTTTAACCAGAGCTTCTTCTTTGCCCGATATCTCTTCATTTCCATGCCCAAAATATAGTTTGCAGCACCAAGATCCTTCATGTCGAATTTGGAGAACAGTTGGGTCTTCAAATCTTGGATAATTTCTTTGTCATTTCTAATCAACAACATATCATCCACATACAAGGCCAAATAAATAACATAGTAAATTAATTTAAAATAAACATGTTGATCCTCCTTGCTTCTGGTGAAGCCAAGTCCCCGTATATAGGTATCAAAATTCTGATACCACATCCTTGGTGACTTTTTTAACCCATACAGAGACTTCTTTAACCCGCATACCAGTTCTTTATTCCCCTTCACAATAAAGCCTTTAGGTTGTTTCATATAGATCTCCTCTTCTAGATCCCCATGAATAAATTATGTCTTCACATCCATCTGTTCTACCTCAAAATAAAATGCAGCAGCAACAGATAAAAGTAATATAATAGAAGTAACTTTGGCAACAGGAGAAAAAATATCACCAAAATCAATTCCTGGCACCTGGGAATAACCTTTTGCTACCAACCTAGATTTGTATTTCTCCACCTTTCCTTCTACATTCATCTTCTTCTTAAACACCCATTTGCTCCTGATGGGCTTCCTTCCAGCCGGAAACTCCACTAGATCCCATGCCTCATTTTTATGCAAGGATGCCATTTCATCAACCATGGCCTATTTCTAGAGTTTTCCATCCTCTGAATCTATAGCCTCCCTGATGGTTCTAGGATCATCATCAGATATAGTTAAAGAAAAATTTGAACAGAAAGCAGATGGACTATACCTTTATGGTTGTCCTCTTTCTCGAACTGATCTTCTCACAGCTAGAATTTGTGGCTCTTCTTCTTCTGAGTCTTCTTCTATTGTAGAGTCTAATTCATCCTCCGTTAGCTTAAACTCTATGTTTTCAGGTTCCTTTGGTATAAATTCATGTTTAACAACATCTTTCACCTCTCTAAACACCACATCTCGGCTGGACACAACCTTCCTTGTTTCCAAGTTCCAAAGATTGTAATGGTTTAAACCATCCTTATACCCAATAAAGATGCACCTTTCAGATTTATTATCCAACTTGCTCCTTTTCTCCTTTGGAACATGTACATATGCATCAAATCCAAATACCCTCAGATGTGAAATAAAGGGTTTCTTACCAGTCCATGCCTCATGTGGAGTCTTATCCTCCAACGATGATGAAGGTGATCTGTTAACCAAGTAACATGCAGTCTCCACTTCCTCTGCCCAGAATTCTTGTCCTAACCCAGTACCACTGAGCATGCTTCTTGCCTTTTCCATCAACATTCTCTTCATTCTTTCTGCAACTCTGTTTTTCTGAGGTGTGTATGGAGTAGTCTTCTGTTGTGCTATACCACACTTCTTATAGAACTCTTCAAATTCCTTCTTGTAGAACTCCCCACCACTATCTGTCCTCAGCACCTTTATCTTCTTCTCTATTTGGTTTTCCACTAGAGCCTTAAATTCTTTAAATATTTCAAAGACTTTAGATTTCTTCCTCAAGAAATATATCCATGTATTCCTTGAGAAGTCATATATGAATGAAACATAGTACACAGACTTACCAAGTGATGGAACCGACAAAGGTCCAAACACATCACTGTGCACAAGCTCTAATATCTTGTTTGCCCTCTTAGCACCAGAAGGAAAACTCACCCGATTCTGCTTCCCATATACACAATGTTCACAGAAATCGAAATCCAGAGAGTTATTATACATGCCTTCTACCATACCATTTCCATGCAGAATCTGAAGGCCCTTCTCTCCAATATTTCCAAGCCTTTGATGCCATAGCATGGTCTTTTCTCTAGAGACCACTAGGCTTTCCGCTCCAATTTCGGGAACCACAGAACCGTTGCACCCATCAATAATAGTGCTACCCTAAAGCTTGTATAGAGTTCCAGTCCAAACTCCCCGCATTAATACCAGTACTCCCCGAAACATCTTACACGCATCTTTCTCGAACATTGTTTTTACACCTGCATCATCCATCTTTCTTACAGAAATTAGATTTCTGGCCAATGTAGGAATGTCAAAAACACCGAGAAGTGTTCTAATCCTTCCACCTTGCAGCTTCAGCTTGAATTTTCTACGTCCAATGATTCTGGCCTTCCTATTATCACCTAAGAAGACATCACCGCCATCATATTTCTCATACTCGCAGAACCACTCCCTATCAGGAGTGAAGTGAAAGGATGCACCCGAGTCAATCAACCATGACTCATGATCTAAAAGTGTATTTGAAGAAGAAGCCAAATACACATCCCCACCTTCATCCGAGGTGGTTTTTGCCTCTGCAGAAGGAGCATCATCAGATCCCTTTCCTCTCTTAGGAGCTTTAGATCTAAAGCCCTTTTTGTAGTGCCCTTCCTTTCCGCATTTCTAACACACCTTTACAAACTTTCCAGGAGATTTAGATCTCCCAATTGAAACCTTATTATTTTTTCTGTTCTGGGAACTTCCTCGTACAAATAAGGCATCTCCATTCTGAGCCTCCATATTTCTTCGTCTCATTTCCTCCGACAACAAGGTTGAGACAATGTCATGAAAATTCAAGGTAGTTGTATTGCTACCTATTGCAATAACCAGACTGTCCCACGAGTCTGGTAGAGAACACAAAAAATTGATGCACTTATCTTCATATGAGATTTTAATATAACCAGATGATAGCTGACTTACCACAGTATTGAAGGCATTCATATGCTCTGTCACCGAGTCTCCATCCTTCATCCTCAGGTTATACAGCTTTTTCTGCAGGAACAATTTATTCACCAGAGACTTAGATTGGTAAAAAGTCCCAAGTTTTTCCCACAAATTCTTCGTCGTAGCTTCCCCAAATATACTCAACAATACTGAATCTGAGACACACAACCGTATTGTGCTCTTCACCTTCCGATCCAACTTCTTCCAGTCTTCATCTAACATTGTCGTTGGTTTAGTACCTAGATCTACCGCAATCCACTAGTCTTTATCCACTAGCAGATCCTCCATTTTGAGCTTCCAGAACCCAAAACTCTGACCATTAAATTTCTAAATCTCTATCTTTCCACTGCTCACCAACTTCTTTCACCACAAGAATCGATCCCGCAGATCTCCCACTGAACAGGGTCTACCACAGGCTCGAGCAAAAAAACCTCAGCAGCAAAGGTGTCCCCTTGAAGCCGAAATAGCTCTGATACCAAATGTAGGTTTTAACCCTGCACAAAAATTCTCTGCAAACGAATATTAAAAACAAAAAATAAACAATAGCGAGAGAATAAAACATAAAACAGATATACACAGAGATTTTCTCCTGGATCCCAAATCGGAACGACCAGCTTGATTTTTTATTATATTCCTTTTAGTGTTACAACACATATATATACATGTCGAAGCATACATAAACCCCAATCCATTAACCCTAGATTAGAACATAACCGCAGTTCCCTCGACTGGATCTACAAAATACTAGGGGCCAAAAACCATCATGCCCCAAAGCCATGTGCAAACCCATGCACAAAAACCATGAGCGGGTCCGCCCACCAAAAAATAAGGACCAAAAAAAATTTCCAGGGGCATTGCCCCAGACCCTGAATAGGGGGGCCTGCCACCCACCCCTATGACCCCCCATGTGTGACTAGTTGCGGAAAGAATATAACACATACCCAACATGGGCTATACATAGTTGGTATTTTTTTTGTCAGGTGAACTTGATTACATGGTGCAATGATATTTCAACGCCATGTGAAACCTTATTTTAGCGCATATATTAAAAAATATCTCATTAATACCTTACCTATGGTTTGGGGCATTTCATTTTAATACCATAACCATATAATACATATTCCAAAAAAAGGCTGCACCAAATATGACATACTCTTGCGCCTTGTTATAAAGTCTTTACCATATATTAATCGGTTGTATTAATAGACTGACAGTGTAGTCTTCATCTCCGTGTCATGTGACACATCTCTATGTTATTAACATTTGTTGTAACAGCATACCCGACAGTTTAGACCTGCAAAAATAATAATCCATCATGGCTACCCGTGGTTGCAACAACGCTATGTTTTTTGGCATGTGACTGGACTTGTTCAACTGTGGTGGAACGCATGGCATTATCGTTATACTGCTCTACCGAGTATGGAGGTACCATCTCCCCACCATGTTGGACTGCCACCTGTGCCGTCGAAATTTGATCTGCCATAGTTAACACCATACCAAAACTTTTCACATTATAAAATGATGTCGATACCATAGATTGTAACTATTGGTTATATGGTATAATATATATTTTGATATGCGTTCCATGTTTTTTCACCATAAGTCTATACCTTAGGTTTGTATGTGCCTTGTAATCATGTCTGTTATCACCCAAAAAAAAATCAAAACATTATTTTGACAAGGTTACAAAATTTCATGGATCAAAATTGGGTTTTTGGAGTCAATTTAGGTTTGATCAAGGGTAGGTTTTTTTTTTTCTAGTTTAAAGCTCATCCTAAGGTTCAAATAAAGCCTTCTTTAAATTCCTTTCATGTCCAATATTCATCATTTTCCATTTGTATGTCATTTCCCAAAGTTTTGTGTCAAAATTGTTTAGTTAGCCTAAAAACCGCAATTTCGTAGCACCACCCGTTCAAAAAAGTTTTTTTGCGCTACGAAAGCGCTGGTAGTTTCATAGCGAAAACATGAAAAATCACACTGCAGGCGCTACGAAAGCACGGTTTTGTAACTGTCTTGTCAGTTGATTTGGAAGATGTCAAAAACCGTTGGGAAAGGGTAGGATAGTGACATGTTGAGTCATATAATGATGAAATTCGATGTACACACCCATGTTTGAAGTCATCATTGTCATTATAGGTTATGAATGAGGCATCATTCAGTTATGAGAGGACATTTTAAATTTCAAAATCTTTCCTAATTAGTCATTTTCATTCCCTTTTTCCTCCATTTGAAATTTATGAGCTTTGAGTGTCAAGCCAAACCTGTGGTTGGTTCATATAAAGGTTTTACTACACCCATATCAAGCGAGGCTGAGATTTTCTCAAGCGAGGATGATAGTTTCTAGAGCGAGGTTGTTGTTACAATTATTCAAGTGAGGTTGTTGTTACATTTTTTTTAAGCGAGGCTGAAATATTTTTTCAAGAACATGACATAGGAAAAGAAAATTCACAGAGGAGGACACTGCTTAAGGCATGAACCTGAATACATGAAAGCAATAATTGAAGACCCATAGTGATGGAAGTGTTCAGAAGAGTAGGTTTCCTATGGTTTTGTGAGAAGTTGCAGGGTTGTCACACACAAGTATCCAAGGAATTTGCCATGAATTTCAATGGCACAGCCACTAAGGTCAGGATGCTAAGGGTGTCTATTACACCAGAGGTCATTATTGACATTACTGAGATTCCAAGAGGTTAAGAAACCTGGTTCAAAAGTTTCAAATTTGATATGGAGAAGTGTAAAGAGTTCATGAAACCTAAGTACACAGACATGGACCTTAATAATGCTATCCCTAGAAGTTGCATCAAAGATAACTACTCAAAACTACTGCTCAACATTCAAAAATATTTTACCTGTGAAGGCAGATATCAAAAGGTTTATTCATATCATTTTAAATTGCTTCTACACTTCACTGGTAAGATTTCACTTGATTTACCTTTTTATCTGCATAGGAGTCTTGCAAATATGGTTGATAAGGTGCAAGAAAATTTTGAAGGGAGTGAAACATCCTTATTTCATCATGGTTTAATGAAGTTATTAATTTTAGATGAACTTCAGAAGATAGGCAGAGATTGGTCATATTTCTTGTTTATAAATGGTTTGAGTTGGAAACCCCAACTCCTGCAAGAAACCCTAAAGCTAAAGGAGTTCCATCACCACCACCAGTAGAACCAAGTCAACCTGTGGCCATAAAACCAAAATCAACTGCAGGAGTGAAGTCAAGAAATAAAACTGAGAAAGGGCCAGAGAAAATGAAAATTATTAATACTCCAACTCTCCCACCTATAAAACAGAGATCAAAGGTTGTCAAAGATGCAAAACAGAAACAAGTTGTCAGCAAGGGGACCAAAAGAGTAACTAGAAGCCAAGCATTGGCATTAAAAGGAGAGACAATTGCTATAGAGGACAGCCCAGTAACAAAGGGGAATCTAGAGGATATTCTTCATGCCATTGACATAGAAGAGACACCCATTGTCCAAGTTGAGTTCACTGGGGAAGAAGAGCATAAATTGAAAAAGGCCAAGTCTGTAAAGAAGCTAGAGTTTGAGGGGGAAGATGCAAGTTTCATCTTTCAAGAAAGAAAGCCTATGACTAGGCATGCTAGGAAACTAATGGAAGGTAGCAAAGAAGTTCAAATACCCATTGAGACAGTTGAATCCCCGAAATAAATTTTTGATCTTTCATCACCTATAGTGAAGCATACAATCAGCAGAACAAAAAGGGAAACAGAGAAAATGACAAAGAAAACAGAGTTCCAGTGTCTTGAGGAGAAATTAAGGTTGGAAAACCAGGAAATTGCTGTCATGAAAAAGAGAGCTAGAAAGCACAGTGTCAAGAAATTACAGTTTAAAATAATGAAGGCACTATGGGAAGGACAAACTGATTCTATTTCTGAAACTCCAAGTAGTATAGAGCAATTTTTCAAGTGGACATTTCCAGCAATAAAGGAAGCTAAGTTTGTCAGAATAATAAATACTCATTTGAGAGCTACTAACAGAAGACTTAAAGACCATGTAAGGGATTTAGAGTGGTAGTTGGATTTGATTCATGATGAGTTAAAGAGCAGAGGCATTAAAATGATAGTCATAGAAGATTCAATAGCTCAACCAAGTGAAAATGAAGAAGGGACCTCAAGAAAGCAAGAATGAATGTATTTTTACAGTTGATATGGTTTTTAAATGATGGAGACAGGTATATTTTGAGTTTTTGGCATAACTAGTGTTTTCACTTGAAACATTTTTGTCAAAATTGCATACTCAGCAGTTTCGTAGCGCATTCAGTGGAAAAAAACAAAAAAGTGCTATGAAACTGTTATAGCAGCTTTTCTTGCTTATTTTGATCAGTGTTTGAAGGGTTAAAGAATGAATCAAGAACTTAATTTGCTATGGAGGATGTATTAAAGGGTAATTAAAATAATCCTAGAGGAAAGAAGTCAAATATTTGAAGAATAAAGGTTGAAATGGCAACGTTGCGAAAGACGCTACGGAACTGTTGTGTTTTTGTAGCACATAACATTACTGCATTTTGAGCAGTGTTTAAAGTGGTTTTAGGCAGCTGGAGGCTAGGGAAGAGTTATGGGACGTGTTATGACAACTTCCAACAACCAAGTACAACGAAATGAAGGATACATGATGGTTAGAATGTTCAAAGAATGCAAAATATCTTATGCCTAAAAGGCAAGATTCTGTTTCCTATTTTGATGGAGGTCAGCAATATGGTCATGAAGAAATGAAGCCCATCATCCAGATTCGACCATGTGATGATACACTTGGCAATGATGTAAATTAAATAGATAAGGTTGTTATAGATAGCATTAAAAAATTTGAGTCATTTTTGGAATAGGACTATTTAAGTAGATTAGGTGTCTTTTTGTAATAAATTCCATGTCTTATGGTTATGCAAGGTGTCAATAGTTAGAAATTTGATGTATCTAGCCTAGATGCAAATCATATCATGTTGTAAGATGTCTATTAAAGGCCAAGAGGTCAAATTTGTAAGGGGTTGGACATTTTTGGCAAAACTGTGCTTGTTGTGAATTGACAGGTTTTCAGCTAATATAGAGATTTTCTACTTGACCAACTTGAGATTCAAAAGGAGTTTTAGTGTTTTCCTATTCTATTTTCATCTCTTATATTATCTCATTGTTTTGGTGTTCACCTATATTACTTATAATTCATCTTTTATATGCTCTGACTTCTTATATAAGTGAACTGACTATTTTTTAATAGTTTCATGTGTGTGTATCTCATGACTAAAACTATGATATGCCTGAACTTCCATGTTAAGTAGATTCACTGGATTACTTAATTGTTTTGACTCCATAAGCCCAATGTATACATGCTAATGTGATTCTCAACCTACATCTATCATTTATCTGCTTGTTACCTAAATAGAGTTAGCCATCTATATTTTTATCCAAATCACTAACCCTTGAGAGAGCCCTCTCAGGCTGAGGAGGCTAAACCTCAGTCAAAATATTAGGTTTGAAATAGTTACATGAAGTTGACAGATCAAGTAGCCTATCAGATCCAATTTTGTGATAACAATGTCTTTACACCATTTTTTTCATATTGGTCATATCATATGGTTTAGAAACCATAGGTATTAATATTTTAAATTGCACCATAGCTATTATATGGTTTAACCACATATTTTTAAACATCTAAAACTAATTTTCTCATGTATTTGAAGCCTATACCATATACCTGCACCAACTTATATGTACTTGCACCAATTTATATGTATGTGTCATCATAAACTTCAACGGGAAATTACTCCTTCATCCGGAGGCCAAATGATAAATTGAAGGTACCATTGGATTCATAAAGACATGCTCTACTGCTTGGAATTATGTTCGAGAAAAAATAAGACATTTGAACTTGGAGAAATTGGAGGATCCTCATGGATCATTCCTCTCCATTGGAAGATTTTGGACCACCAAAAGTTTGGTTTTAAGAAGACATGAGGTGAGGGTACAAATCCCTCACCCTTCCAATCTCCATCCACCTTGCTTTGTTGGGATTCAAGCCTTTTAGTCTCACTCATTGATACATGAAATCACCATGCCTGGAAGTGCGGAATTTCCTTTTACCTTCACCTTTCGTCCTTAATCTGTTGATTTAAAGCCATACTTGATCACCAACCTAAAAGTGATGATCCACCTAATGCTTATCATGATGTTTTTTTAACATGTGCATTGGTTCATTCATCTGAGGAAAACAAAAAAACCTTTATAGGTATGCCACTGTCTTTCCTACATCTACATGCCTTGAAACACGAGAAAAATGTGCTCCCTGATCACATGCATTATGAAAAACTTGCCAATATGGTACAATAACCTGTCATCAACATGGTAATTCTCTTCTCCCACTTGAGCATTATGAGTTAGTTATTCACAAAATTCATTGAAAATAGTATTTGCAGCATATTTTTCATTGTAACTTTCATGCACTAAAGAAATATTTTGCAAAATAACTAAAATATTCAAAGAAGGTATTTAAAACATATCAGCTACTTTTTTTGTTGTACCTTTTTTGTACCTGATTACTAAGTGGACCTGCTGGAAAAAACCCATCCATATGTAATGTTGATATTGTTGCAGCTTAGTTTGAGATTGAAGGTATTGAAGTGGTTGGTGATCCGTATGAATCACGGTTTCTTTTTCATACCCACTAGCATCAGTTTCTATTTCAAACGGTTGTTGAAGGTCTGGGAGAGCTATTACAACTTTAAGCTTCAATGTATCAAATACTTTTTGTTGTTTTCTTCTCCACTAAAAGGAGGCTTTAAAACTTTTTAATGCATGAAGTGGTGATGCAATAAAATAAATGAAAAAAAAACTTCCTCCAGTACTGAACTACACCTACGAAACTTCTAACTTCCCAACTTGAAATGAAAATAAGAATATCATTCTCTGCAATACAAATCTGATGATAACCATTTCTTAAATCTATTTTAATGACTAATAAATGATACATGCCAATATTCGAAAGAGTGGCATCATATTGTAATTGAATATCATGTTGTATTTCTCGTTTTGGAGGTAAAATTTTTGGTTCTTTAAACAATTTTGTATACAAATCTACTATTTCAACCAATTTGACCTGAAACTGAGAATCACATCCTTGAAAAGAATCATACTTCTCGTTAGGTTGTCTCTTAATAAACATGAGAAAATACTTTTTACTTGAACTTATGATTCTTTTCATTTGAACAGCATTGATTAAATCCAAGTTTGTCTTACTTTCGTGTGCCCTGATCATGTATTCAATTCCTTCTTTAAAGAGATGATAATTATGCTCCTTTCTATAGAATATGGCATCTCAATCATAAATATAAGGACTAAACAACACAAATCCACATATATCCAAAGGAATCACATCTAAATCAACTTCATCAACAAAATTAGTCGTGATTTCAAACTTTAATCGACATTGTTTCGTGACATGCATCTGAGTGTTTTCCTTTAACCATCTTGAAGGGTTTTGGATAATGCCTAGTTTTCAATTCCAATTTCCTTACTAATTGCTCAAATATTAATTTTTCTTGTGATCCACTGTCAAATAATGTGTCAATTTTAGTTTGCTTGTATATTATCCTTTTGTGAAACAATTCAATCTTCTTCTTATCTTTAATCACTTCATTATATTTTGAATAAGATGTAGAACAAGTAGAACTAGAACTAGCTTCAGAAGGATTACCTATCAGACCCATGGCGGTTATCTTCTTTTCGTCACCAGAGTCAGATCCCAAATCCTTTTGGACTATAGCATTAGCTTTCATTTCATCCTTCTTCTTAAGGAACTTCTTGGGCTTGATTTTTGGATGAAGCTTACAACACTTGGATTCATCATGTCCAACCCTCTGATAATGAGTACACGTAGGCATCTATCCTTCGTTCTTAGTTGTTGTTGATTTATTTCCCTTGTCTTCTTTGGAATCCTTGTTCTCTAAATGATTGAATGATTTCTTTGAAAATTTTGACTAAAATGGTCTGCCCCCTGCTTCAATAGAAATGGCTTGCACACATACTTCATCAAATTCAGTTGGATTAAACATAAGCAATGTATGTTGCAAATAAGAATGCAAACTTCCAATATACTTTAACAAATTTTCCCATGTGTTTAATGGAATATCAAGTGCTAAAGCCTTTTTCCTGAATTCCTGTGTACACTCTTGCACTCTTTGTACTTTACCCTGCCTTAAATGTTGTCATTCTATTACAACCTTTTGCATATTTCCTAAAGGATAGAATTGACTTCTAAGAGCTTTAATAAAATTAGCCCATGAGGAGATGATTTTACCTTTATGCTTTAAATCTGATTGAGTTTTACTCTCCCACAAAATGAGGATTTACCCTCCATTCTAAGTGTAGCTAACTGAATTCTTGCATAATCAGCCTCAATATTCTGAATTCTACAATATACTTCAAGTTCTTTAACCCTATTATCTGACTTTTCAAGATTCATTTCACCATAGTATATCGAAAATTCAAACTTAACATCAAGATTCAGAAAAGGATATTTCTTATGTTTCTTTTTTTATTCTGAATCTGAATCTAAATTAAACTTGTGAGAGGATGAAGAAGAAGAAGAAGATGATGAATATGGAGAAGAAGGAGATCCATTACCATCAACTGTGTCCTTTCCCTTTTTTCTCTTTCAAGACTTTAGAATATGAAGATGCATCTCTAGTATTCTTCTCTTCATAAAGCTCTATAATCATCTATTGCATATTAAGGAACATTTTTTGAATTTGATCCTCACTCTTTATCTCAAGAGCTTCACCTTTGTATTCAACTGCCATATTTCGTGTGAATTTCATCTTTCCAATCTCTGGATTTGTTTGTTCAAGTTTCCCTTCTCCACGTTGCAACCTGGATCTAGTCAATATTCATTGGCAAATATCCTACTATACATCATCAGCCTCTCTTTGATACCAAAATATGATATGAAATCTACAGGATTGATTATTTGCACAATTTACTAAGGATGTGTTTATGTAAATGAATGAAAGAAATTGAGTTATTATTATGCCTTAAACATAAACTTGAGAACATAAAATAAGCACAAGCAATAGAAATAATAGACACAAACACAACAAACATTGATTATGGAGTTCATCCCTCCTGGACTACATCTCTGGGTCCTCTTACAAGTGGGTGTTTGTTATATTAGGAATTCTCTGAAAAGTTTCTTTACATGGAAATTCACCAACTGAGCTATGCACGTGGGCACTGATGGTTACTTTAGAAAATAATCCCTTTGTCTTAGCTTTCCAACGCTTGTCTTCATTCTCAAAAATGCCTAAGGATGGACAAGATACTCCCAAAATAGCATCTGCAAGCATAAATAAATCTATGCCCAAAGTTTCACAGTTCAACCCCCCTCACTGGTGCAATGGCTGAGTTTTTATAAGGCCTTGGGCAGGTTCCATGGCCAAACCTCTAGGGCTATACATAGTTGGTAGTTTTTTGGTTAGGTGAACTTGATTACATGGTGCAATTGTATTTCAACACCATGCGCAACCTTAGCTTAGTGCATATATTAAAACTTATCTCATTAATACCTTATTTATGGTTCGGCACATTTCATTTTAATACCATAACCATATAATACATATGCCAAAAAAAGGTTGGACCAAATGTGTCATATGCTCGCACCTTGGTATAAAGTCTTTACCATATATTAATCGACTATATTAATAGGCCGACTGTGCAATCTTCATCTCTGTGTCATGTGCACATCTTTGGGATTTTAACATTTGTTGTAACCACATACCCGACAGTTTAGAGCTGTGAAAATAGTAATCCATCGTGGCAACCCATGGTTGCAACAACTCTTGTTTTTTGGCATGTGACTGGACTTTCTCAACCATGGCGTAACCTATGGCATGATCGTTGTACTGCTCCGCCGAGTATGGAGGTACCATCTCCCCAACGTGTTGGACTACCACCTGTGCCATCAGACTTTAATTCGCCATAGTTTAACACCATACCAAAACTCTGCACGTTATAATTTTTTTCCAAAAACATAGCTCGTAACTATTTTTTATATGGTATAATATATTGTTTGATATATGTGCCATGTATTTTCACCATAGGTTTATTCCTTAGGTTTGTATGTGCCTTGTAATCATGTCTTTACACCATCATTTTCATATTGGTCATATCATATGGTTTAGAAAGCATAGGTCTTAATATTTGAAATTGCGCCATAGCTATTATATGGTTTAACCACATAGTGTAAACATTTAAAATAATTCACCCATGTATCTGAAACCTCAACCATAGACTCGCACCAAGTTATATGTACATGCACCAATTTATATGTACCTATCATCAAAAACATCAATAGGAAATTAATCCTTTATTCGGAGGCCAAATAAGAAATCGAAGGTACTGCTAGATTCAAAACGATGGGCTCTATTGCTTGGTGTTTTTCCGAGAACAACCGAGACATTTGAACTTGGAGCAATTGGAGGATCCTCCTGGATCAACGGGGATAGAAGAAGAACGACTTCTAAAGCTACAAGGTACCTTTGCTCATGCACAAAAAATTGCATTCAGTTCTCACTATGATGAATGCACATTCCCATAAAGTCTTTTATGTCATGCTAGATTTGGAAAGTTGAACTATGACATCCTTCAATTGTTGAAGAAAAATGGTGTTACTGGTTTGCCTACAATTCCTAGGAAACTTAAGCAATGCGATTCTTGTATTCTAGTTAAGCATAGAAAACAGTCTTTTCATGATTCACATTCCAGAGCACATAGAAAAGCTGAGCTTATTCATTCAAATTTATGTGACCCCATGTGTGTTCCTTCTGCAAATGGAAATAAATATATGATGACATTTATTGATGACTACACCAGAATGTGTTGGGTTTACTTATTGAAGAACAAATCTGATGCTTTTCAAACATTCAATAACTTTCATGCATGGATTGAAAATGATGCACAAACTCATAATAGCTCTTTTCACACTAATAATGGAAAATAATACACTTCAAATGAATTTGAAAACTATCTTCTCCAACATGGGATCAAACATCAAACAATTGTGCCTTACAATCCCCAATAGAATGGTGTAGCTGAAAGAATGAACAGGACAATTTTAAATATGGTATGTTCCTTGATGTTTTTCAAGAATGTAAAATTTATGTTTTGGGCTGATGCAAGTATATGGTTTAGTATATGCACAGGTGTTATGGTTTGAGATAAATTCTCAAAATACAGTTGCTCTAGGTCATTTTCTGCACTTTTGGACAGGTTGTCTTCAAATCAAATTTTTAGGGGTTTGGAGAAGGGTTTTGTCATGCTTAATGACTCCATTTTGTAGCAGACTTCCTAATATTTCCAACCATACCACTTGCAGCCCAAAAATCCTCTACGAGGACCTCCAAAATCCCTCTCAAAGTGGCACAACCCTTTTGTAAACTTTTCCAGAGAAAAAAAAAAAAAAAAAAAAAATTCTTTTTTAGGCATATTTTTCAGAGAATATTATGAAAAATTGGAGCCTGATTTTCGGAAGCTGGAGGAGGAATTGTTTTCTAACATCCCAAATAAAAAAAACCTCTCTCATTTTTTACACAAGTATTATAGAATTAGATATCCATTCACATCTTCACAACCTATTTTTCTTACTATGTAATTTCCTATTTTAGTCACCTTTTTGCAGAGACGATTGTGGACAATAAGAGAATCATATTAGGAAAATAGAGGAGGTGTTTGTTCCTAACATTTGAAATAAAAAAAACCTCTCTCAGTTTTTCAAAAATTTTCATGGTTGATGCGATATGACTCTATATTTGAGACCTATTTTTCCATAAAACCCAGAAATTTTACAGAAATTGGCACACAAAAGCATCGCGCAAGGGGCACGACCCTTTTTCCCTGGGCATCCAAATGAAATTTTTTCTAAATGGATGGATATATAATTATTAGTACATGCCATATCTAGAGTTTTTTTTCCATGACAAGATCAGGTTTTTAAGAAAAATTCAAAATATCACCTTATTTCTATGCTTTTGCCACTGTTTTGGAGCAGGCGTGGTGCTTCTAGAGACACCTTGGGAGAACGAGTTTTTGAAGGCCTTCCCATGGGTAATTTTAAAAAATTAAAGATGTTACGGAAACTAGACAGACAAGGCTAGTTTACTATTCTTTCAAATCTCAATTTTTACTTCAAGAATATGCCTAAAAATGGCCTCCAAGATGGAGATACGCTTCTACAATTTTCTAAGGTTTTAATTAAATTTTCACTGTGCAATTTTCTCCAATTTCTAGTTTGACTTTTGTAAAATTCAAAAGATGAAAGTAGATGAATGTAAAAGTAAAAATTTAAATATAAATGGTAAAAATTGAGTTTAATAGGTATATTATCCTCCATTTATTTCTTTGAGGATATCTCTCTAGTGGTTTAGAAAAAGGAGGCAATGGTTGAGTAACCTCCCTAATGTGTAGCAGTGATCAGATAGGTGCATGTATTAGACTTTCTTGTTGTAAAATTCGACCTCCAAGGGATTATTTCGACCTCAGTATCTATATGAGGCATTTTTTAATCACTTTCAAGGGTAGGATGATGTGTAATTGAGCTTGGAACACTAGTGTATTTTGTGATTTTTGACAGGAAATAATAGACAAAGTTTTCAGCTATTGTGGTGGGATTCATGTGGTATGTGTTTTAGTGGTGTTTCTTCTTATTTTATCATATTTTTTAAAGTATTGTGCCTTCCATATTCATTTACATGTCTTATGTGATTGATTTCTAAGTTTGATAAGAAAAATTCATTAATTCAATGCTCTGTTTTGGAGAAGCTTTCACATTTATGTTCATTTTCTTCTGATATAAACGAATTCATGATGTTCATGCTCATTTTGAAGCACTATAAATCTACCATATTCCCCAAAGACCTTTAAAGTGCTAAATTTTATGCCTGCCTTGCCCCATTACATTTCTACAAATATGATTTTTAGAGCCCTGGCCTAGTTTTTCCTAGACCTAATTCACCATCCAACACCCAAAATCAAATCAATAAAAACCCTGATTTATACATATCTAGCCTAAAATATCTTTGATACATTCAATTTGGATATGATCTCATTGAGAGAGCCCTCTCATCCTAGTAGGGCTAGCTACTAGGTCAAAGTGGTTTGTGGTTACCTTTGCTGGTCTCCTTCTCAGCCTTTGGAGATCTAGTGGAGTGCTAACACCTTGATACCTAAGTAATAAAGAAACAAACTTGGTGCAAGGAGTCATAAGTGTATCTTCTTAGGGTATTCAAATACCTCCAAATCATATTGTCTCTATGATGAAGTTAATAATAATTTTGTAGTATCTAGAGATGGCATATTTCTTGAATCTTCCAGGACTAAATATGTTGTTGAGCAGCAACTTGATCGCTTGGATAGATTTGGGCATGCAAATTCATTTGAAGAATTTGATAATAAGATTCCACATCTTGAAGGGGGGATTAATATACTAATTAAATATATTGAATATTCCTTTTAAGTACTCTCTCCCCCACATGAATATCCAACCATGGATGACACTTTGATTAATGTGATTGACAGAATTGGGAGATCGAATCTTGATTTAGCCCCAACTCAATCAAATGATCAGCCTAGGCCATCTCAAAAATGTCCTTTGAAATGGTTGACAAAGACACTTGAAAATGATCATCCTAATGAGGTTGGAAAGACATGAACAATAAATTCCACCAGGTAACATGGAGGTGATGTAGATGATTCTGATTCACCAATTGATATGGGTGTTTCTTATAATTGTGAATTGAATTTGTCTACATATTTTAAACAAAATCCCTTCAAATAATTCGCTTCTCATGATGAATGGAATGAAGCAATGTAGAAGGAATATGATGCCTTGATAAATAATGGCAATTGGAAGCTGGTTGATCCTCTATTGGGAACCAAACCAATTGGTTTCAAGTGTGTCTATAAGAACAAGTACAAAGATGATGGCTCACTAGACAAGCACAAAGCTGTTGAAATTTGCAACAAGAAATAGTGAAATTAGCATCAAGAAACAACATATAGAAAATGGCATCCAGAAATGGCTACCATGGAGGCTTTTGATTTATTCTTAAATAAATTAGAAGAAATGTGTCTCAAATTTATTTATCCCTTAAATAAATTGGACAATAAATTGTAATCTTATCTCATAATCACTTGTAATAGTTAATTGAGTGTGACAGACTCAGTTAGATCATGAAATTCGAGTTGAGGGAGGTTGGTGAGGCATGTAGAGTGATTCTATTTATTTTAGAGTCCAAGTTGTAGTTAGTGTATTAGTTTAATGCATGAGAAAACATTTAACTCAATTAAGTGAGTTAAACTTAGTCTAACTAGTTGTAACTGATTGTTGCACTAGTCGGAGGTCAAGTTAATTAAATCATATTTAATTCACATGTAGTGATCTGTCAAGTGGCTAATGATTATTATTAATAGCTTCATGCATGGCAATTCTGATGAAGACCCAGTTGAGACGGAGGTTAAAGGGAAGTTAACTATCACTTGTATTTTTAACAAACTACCTAGATGTAGTTAAAACACCATAGGATGCCCATGATACTCAGCGTAGTCAAGAAAGGTTGAAATTTCTAAAGAATAGGGTTTGCACAACACGGGGATTGTGTGAGCAAGGCAGGCTGAAGACAAGCTGATAATTGGCTAAGTGTTTATCCATTTTTGCCTAGATCAGTGTGAGACAGTTGTGAGAGTGCAAGATACTCTTGTGAGAAGAGTGCATTATATTTTTTCATGATTCCTTGGTTGAATATACAATAGAATATAAATGAGTTTTGAGCAGCAAGCTTTCCCCTGTAAAATATTTGTGTTGTGGTTTGATTTTCTTCTTTCTTTACTTATTGTGATTGGAGATCGTGTTTATTTTCTGAAATTGATTTTTAGAAGGATTCATTATCTTTCTTTATCATATCGCATGATCAGATTGAATCCATTGGTATACACATTGTTTGTATAATTTTTACATGGCATTAAAGCAGGAATCATTTGGGAGTGTAAGTTTGCAGAGAATATCTGAAAATTTTGATGAATTTTTTTTTTAAATATAATATTTGGATTCCTTGCCAAAAATTACCCAAATTGAAAAAAAAAAAAAAAAAAAAAAATTGGTCGAGTCGGAGCTCAGTTGAGGGAGATATCGTTGATTTAAAATCAACTCTTTTTTTAGAAAATTTTTC
The DNA here is from genome assembly GCA_034641835.2 of Pinus albicaulis. Lineage (NCBI taxonomy): Eukaryota > Viridiplantae > Streptophyta > Pinopsida > Pinales > Pinaceae > Pinus > Pinus albicaulis. The sequence continues at coordinate 1,518,710,484 of CM076581.1, forward strand.
AATGGCGGGACAATTACAATGTTCGTGAGTCAAGAACCTACATGCACTTGAGGTGCAATATGCATGCAAAGCTTTGAGGAGCAAAGAAGAGGTTAGTAACTTATTGGTTGAGAGGGAACCTTTTAACATGCAACCTCAGAAGCAGTCTCAGAAGGTTGTGGAGAAGCCACAATTAGAGAAGTAGAGAGGAGACTGAGTGGAAGAGTCCACTCAAGAAGAGACCTCCAAAAGGGGGAAATTTCAAGCCAGAAGGGCAGAGGGAGTACATGCATCTATACCTCCAGGTGTGAGGTGGGATGATGTGAAAATTAATACCAAGAAGAAATTTGGGCATTATTCATTGAGCTGGTGTGTCTCATGGATCGAACCTGGATATGGGGAGCCCACAGTACAGTAGTAATAGGAAGGATCAGTTAGATTGATGTAGTCAATTGTCAAGAAGACAAAAATCAGAGTGACAGGCGTCGGATACTGGAGCGAAGATCAGAGTTGGCAGCAGCGCAGAGTGCATGGATGCAGATGTCAACAACGGAGAGAGTCCAGTAGACATGTGCAGTAGGATCCAACAGTTAGAATACTCTGATGACAGATGCATTATATTGATTCAGGTGTTTGGAGGCTATTCAGTTTTAGGAGAGTTGCATGTGTGAACAACACTAGAGTAGTGCTGCATGCAAAACATTCCAAAGGTACCAGATTAGGACAAATAGATTCATTTATTTTTTAGAGGGAGTGTTGAAATTTGCAACAAGAAACATTGAAATTGGCATCAAGAAACAAAATCCAAAAAATTGCATCTAGAAATGGCTACCATGGAGGCTTTTGATTTAATTATTTCTTAATTAAATTAGAAGAAATGTGTGTCAAATGTATTTATCCCTTAAATAAATTGGACAATAAATTGTAATCTTATATCATAATCACTTGTAATAGTTAACTAATTGTGATAGACTCAGTTAGCTCATGAAATTCAAGTTGATGGTGGATGGTGAGGCATTTAGAGTGATTTTATTTTTTTTAGAGTCCAAGTTGCAGTTAGTGTATTAGTTTAACGCATGAGAAATTAGTGAACTCAATTAAGTGAGTTAAAGTCAATCTAACTAGTTGCAACTGATTGTTGCACTAGTGATAGGTCAAGTGAATTTAATTACATTTAATTCACATGTAGTGATCTTTCAAGTGACTGATGATTTATAATTAATAGTTGCATTCATGTCAATTCTAATGAAGACCCATTTGAGACAGAGGTTAAAGGGAATTTAACTATTAGTTGTATTTTTAGCAAACTGCCCAGATGCAGTTAAAACACCATATGATGCCCATGATACTCAACACAGTAAATAAAGGCTAAAATTCCTAAAGAATAGGGATTGAATTCCACAAGGATTGCGTGATAAAGGTAGGCTGAAGACAGGCTGAGAATTGGCTAAGTGTTTCTCCATTCTTTCCTAGATCAGTGTGAGACAATTGTGAGAGTGCAGGAGACTCTTGTGAGAAGAGTGCATTGTATTGTTTCATGATTCCTTGGCTGAATATATAATAGAAGATAGAGGGTTTTTGAGTAGCACGCTTTCCCCAGGAAAATATATGTGTTGTGTTTTTATTTTATTCTTTCTTTGCTTGTTGTGATTGGCGATCGTGTTTATTTTCTGCAATTTATTTGTAGAGGATTCAATATCTTTCTCTAGCATATGACATGATCAGATTGAATCCATTGGTATACACATTGTTTGTATAATTTTTACATGGTATCAGAGAAGGAATTATTTCGGCGCGCTAGTTTGCAGAGAATATATGAAATAATTTCATGAAAAATTTTCAAAAACAAATAGCATATTTGGATTCCTTGCGAAAAATACCCAAATTGAAAAAACAATCGGTCAAATCAGAGCTCGGATGAAGGAGATATCGTCGATTTAAAATCAACTCTTTTTTTAGAAAATTTTGCAACGACGGGACAATTACAATGTATATGAGTCAAGAACCTACATGCACTTGAGGTACAAGATGCATGCAAAGCTTTGAGGAGTAAAGAAGAGTTTAGTGACTTGGTGGTTGAGAGGGAGCGTCTCAACATGCAGCCTCAGAAGCAGTCTCAGAAGGTTGTGGAGAAGCCACAATTGGAGAAGCATAGAGGAGACTGAGCAGAATATTCCACTCAAGAAGAGACCTCCAGGAGGGGGAAATTTTGAGCCAGAAGGGAAGAGGGAGTACATGCATCCATACCTCCAGGTTTGAGGTGGGGCGATGTGCAGAATTAATCCCAAGAAGAAATTTAGGCAGGATTCATTGAGATGATGTCTCTCATGGATCGAACCTGGCTACGGGGAGCTCATAGTAAAGAAATAGTAGGAAGGATTGGTTATATTGATGCAGTCAAATGTCAGGAAGACAAAAATCAGAGTGACAGGTGTCGAATACTGGAGCGCAGATCAGAGTTGGCAACAGTGCAGAGTGCAGGGATGCAGATGTCAATAGCGTAGAGAGTCCAATAGACATTTGCAGTAGGATCCAGCAGTCAGAAGAATCTAATGACAGATGCATTATATTGATTCAGTTGTTTGGAGGATAGTTTGTTTCAGGAGATTTGCATGTGAGAACAACACTAGAGCAATGTTGCATGCAAAACATTCCAAAGGTACTGAATTGAGACAAATTGATTCTTTTCTTGTTGAGAGGGAGTGTTGAAATTTGCAACAAGAAATAGTGAAATTGGCATCCAAAAACAACATCCAGAAATGGCTACCATGGAGGCTTTTGATTTAATTATTTCTTAATTAAATTAGAAGAAATGTGTGTCAAATCTATTTATCCCTTAAATAAATTGGACAATAAATTGTAATCTTATCTCATAATCACTTGTAATAATTAACTGAGTGTGAGAGACTCAGTTAGCTCATGAAATTTTAGTTGAGGGTGGTTGGTGAGGCATGTAGAGTGATGCTATTTGTTTTAGATTCCAAGTTGCAGTTAGTATATTAGTTTAATGCATGAGAAATCAGTTAACTCAATTAAGTGAGTTAAAGTTAGTCTAGCTAGTTGTAACTGATTGTTGCACTAGTGAGAGGTCAAGTGAATTAAATCATATTTAATTCACATGCAGTGATCTGCCATGTGACTAATGATTTACTATTAATACTTGCATGCATGTCAGTTCTGATGAAGACCCAATTGAGACAGAGGTTAAAGGGAAGTTAACTATCAGTTGTATTTTTAGAAAACTGCCCAGATGTAGTTAAAACACCATATGATTCCCATGATACTCAGCGCATTCAAGAAAGGTTGAAATTCATAAAGAATAGGAATTTCATTCTACAAGGATTGTGTGAGCAAGGTAGGCTGAAGACAGGTTGATAATTGGCTAAGTGTTTGTCCAATTTTGCCTAGATCTATGTGAGACAGTTGTGAGAGTGCATGAGACTCTTGTGAGAAGAGTGCATTGTATTGTTTCATGATTCCTTGGTTGAATATACAATAGAAGATAGAGGGATTTTGAGCAGCAAGCTTTCCCCGGGAAAATATTTGTGTTGTGGTTTAGTTTTCTTCTTTCTCTACTTGTTGCAATTGGCAATCATATTTATTTTTCTGCAATTGATTTGTAGAAGGATTTAGTATCTTGCTTTAGCATATCGCATGATCGGATTGAATCTGTTGGTATACACATTGTTTGTGTAATTTTTACAAAATCCAGGCTTATGACAAAAGGTTTTGCAGAGAAATAAGGGGTCGATTATGAGGAGAATTTTTCCTCCACAGCAAAATGGGCTACCATCTGAACACTTTTTTCCTTGGTAGCTTTGAACGATAGGAAAGTCCATCAAATGGATGAAAAAACTACTTTCTTGAATGGAGATATAAAGGGGAATGTATTTATTTCCCATCCAAAAGGATTTGTTATGAAGGGACAAGAAAACAAATTATTCAAGCTTATAAAATCCATGTATTGCCTCAAGCAAGCACCATGAACCAAGTATGAGAAGTTAACTAAGCATCTTCGGAAACTTAACTTTAAACATTATGATCATGATGATGAAACTTTGTCTTTCAAGAAATTTGGAAAAAAAGTTGTATATATTTTGATGTATGTAGATTATCTTTTGATGACATGGAACAATGAGAGCTATATTTCATCCATAAAGAAGGAATTGAGGAAAGGTTTTGAAATGAATAATTTTGGCTATGTTAACTACTATATTGGTGTTGAAGTAACTCAACATCCTAATTTTATATTCCTCTCTCAAAATAAGTACATTGGAGACCTATTGAACAGGTTTGGCATGGTTGAGTGCAATCCTTTGACTACACCAATGGAATAGAACTTGAATCTTACATCCATTGAAGGAAAATAATTTGAGGATGCAACAAATTATAGACAACTTGTAGGAAGTCTCAACTACCTTACTACTACCAAACTAGACATGTCATTTGTTATTGGAATCCTCTTTGGGTTTATGCAAAATCCTTGTGAGGGACATCGATTTGCTACAAAGAGAGTTATAAAGTACTTGAAAGGGACTCAAGACTTTGGACTCAAGTATACACAAGTGGGTGACTTCAGCTTGATTGGATACTCATATTCAAATTATGATGGAGACAAAGAAACTTGAGTATCTACTTCAGGTTATACTATGATTCTTTGATCAAGAGTTGTCTCCTGGAGATCACGAAAATAATCAGTTCCAGCAGATTCCACAACTGAGGCAAAATATGTGGCAGTAGCTAAAGCAACAAAGGAAATTGTGTGGCTCAGGAAAATTCTATAAGATTTGGAGATGAAACAAATGCATTCAACTCCACTCACAATCGACAACACTTTTGTAATAAATTTGGCCAAGAACCCAAAGTTCCATGATCGAACGAATAACATCAATACAAAATACCATCTGATTCGACATCATGCTGAGGCCAAGACAATCCATCTATGCCATTGTTCCAAAAATGAGCATATTATATACATCTTCACCAAAGCGCTTGGAACAGAAAAGTTTGGAAGATTCAAAATGATTCTTGGACTCACCAACATCCCTTCAGATTAAGGGGGGAATGTTGACACGTAATCCTAGGGATTGGGTGAAATTGTAAAAATAGTGTAAATAGAAAATAAGGAGAGGCCGATGTGAAAGAGACATTGGGAGATGAATCCCAAGAGTCTCGCCCTCCATGTATATATTTTTGTGCACCCTTTCATGAAAATCAATTCAGTTTTGTTGGAGTTAACTCCTGGCCTAAAACTTCCTTAGAAAATTTGTGTTAGTATTTTTTTATGATATACTAATCTACAGCGAGTCTTGGAAGGATCATGTTCAACATGTTGGCAGGGTTCTCAAACTAATGGAGGAGAAACAATTATATGCAAAACCTCTAAATGTTTCTTTGGAGTACAAGAGGTGAAATATCTGGGTCATATTATATCTCATGACTGTGTTAACATAGAACCTAACAAAATTAAAGTCATTAAGGAATGGAAAATACCAACAAACATAAATCATTTTCCAGGATTTCTTGGGTTGACAGGGTATTATCACAAGTTTGTTAATAATTATGGGAGAATATCAACACCTCTAACAACATTACTGAAGAAAGATGCATTTTCTTGGACTCCAAAAGAAACTAAGGCCTTTGAACATCTTAAAGATGCAATGAGCAAAGCACCAATCTTAGCTATGAAAAGCTTAAGAAAACCATTTATTATGGAATGTGATGCCTCAGGAAATGGAACTGGTGTTTATTAATGCAATAAGAAAGACCCATTTCTTTTGAAAGTCATCCAATCAAAGGAAAGTAATTACAAAAACCTATTTATCATAAGGAAATATTATAAAAACTACATGCACTTAAGAAAGGGATACCTTACCTAATGGAAAGACACTTCAAGGTAAGAACATATCATGATAGTCTTAAATATTGTTTAGAAAAAGTATTATCTTCAAAATATCAAAAAAAATGGGTCACAAAGATGTTGGGTTATGACTTTGAAATCATCTACAAAAAAGGGAAGCAAAATTTTGCTACAAATGCACTCTTAGAAAAGGATGAGGATGTGGAGGAATTTCTTTGTTCCATTTCTATTATCCAACCAGATTGTATAACCGAAGCAAGGGATGAATGGAAGAATGACGAAGAAGTGTGGGCATTCATTCAAAAGTTGCAGTAAGATCTTAGTACATCTGATACATTTAGCTGGAAAAGTGATTCATTATGGTAAAAATATTTTTGAGATATTTGTAATAATTCCCAATTCAAAAAAAATATTATTTTGGAATTGCACACCAATCCCTTAGGAAGGAACTCGGGATTTTTAAAAACGTACCACATGGTTAAGAAGGAATTTTTGGGATGGCCTTAAATCTGATATTCAAAATTTTTTGGCGGAATGTTTGTTTTACCAACATAATAAAGTTGAGACAATGAAGACCTCAGGTTTTTTACAACCTTTATCCATTCCAAGTCAACATTGGGAGGAGGTTTCAATGGATTTTATCATAGGTTTACCCAAGTTCGAAGGAAAGAGTGTCATCATGGCGGTAGTTGATAGACTTACCAAGTATGCACACTCTTGTGCATTATCACATCCATTTAAATCCAGTAAATTTGTTATTGCATTTACGGAAACAATTCAAAAGCAACATGAAAACCCAAATATTATTGTAAACGATAGAGATCCCATTTTCACTGAAAAAAAATTGACATAATTATTTTCACTTGTGGGTACTTAATTGGCTTATAGCTCATCTTATCATCCTTAATTTGATGGGAAAACTAAGATAGTGAACAATTTTTTGGAAGGATATCTTAGTTGCCTTATGTCTAATAAATAGGCACAATGGGTCAAATGGTTACCTTTGGTTGAATGGTAGTATAAAAATTCCTTCCATACTGCTACAAAAATGACCCCATTTATGGCACTTTATGGATATGATCCACTGCCTATCACATCATCTTTAAGATAAAATTCTAAGGTTCAAGAAGTGGAAGATCACATCGAGCATCAACAACAAGTTCTCCAACTCTTAAAGGATAAATTCACTTTGGCGCGGAATCGAATGAAACAATGGGAAGATCAACATCGCAACGAAAGCAGTTTTGATGTAGGTGACTGGGTATTTTTACGGCTACAACAATACAAAAAATATTCCATCAAGCAAGCTAAGAAGGATAATAAATTATCACCAAAATATTATGGTCCTTACATGGTGTTGCAAAATATTGGTACTATGGCATACAAATTGGATCTTTCGGCATCTTCCTAAGTGCACCCAGTTTTCCATGTTTCATGCTTAAAGAAGGTTATAAGTGAAAAGCTCCAAGTTCAAACAATATTTCCAGAACTTGACGAGGAAGGAAAAATCGTATTAGAACCTAAAGTATTCATGGAAACAAGAACTCGACGACGATGAAATCGATCAATTTCAAAGTATCTCTTCAAGTGGAAGAACTTACCCGCACAATATTCCTCATGGGAGGATGATAATTTTATACAAAATCATCTAGAACTACTCAATAATTAAGGAAAACTCTTTTTTTGAAGGAGAGGGGTATGTTAGGTACCTATAAGACTAGTGTGTCCCCTTATAAGACTCATATATTTTCTTCTATTTTTTGAGTTAGTTGCATAAAATATGGTGCATCGGTGATGATTTATGTCTGGCACTTGGATAATGTAGCTTCATTCCATATGACTGGCAATAAATAATTCTTCAACAACTTAGAGGAGAAGGATCTCCAAATTCACATCAATATGGGAGATGACGAGAGGTATAGTGCAACTAGAATAGGTATTGTTACCTTTCAGAGGGAGTCTATTACTCCTCACACATTAAAAGATGTCATGTGTGTTCCTCGTTTAAATAAGAATTTAGTTTTAGTTTCTATGTTGGAAGACTATGGATATGATGTTATATTTAGAAAAGGACGAGTGTCCCTTAATTGTGACAAAGCTACGAGACAAGTGAACAATATTGGGGTTCGGATAAAGAACCTCTACAAATTGGATGTAGAAGATTGTGTTGCCTTGAGCACAGAAGCAGAGAAGGTGCAGAGCCAAGACATCGGTGAGTTATGGCATAGAATATTGAGCCATCTACACCATGGCACTTTGAAGATCATGTAGTATATTTATACATGACTTCCCAAGGGTGTACTTGAGAAGTGAGATACATGTAAAGGGTGTACATTGGGTAAGTACACCAAATCCACCTTTCATGATAAGGACTGTAGAGCGAAGGTGATCCTTGAAAGAGTTCACTCATATGTGTGTGGACCGTTCTCGACAACCTCCACAGCAAAACACAGGTATTATATGATTTTTGTAGATTATTTTTCACATAAGTGTTGGATATTCTTCATGCAGAAGAAATATCAGACGTTCTCAAAATTTTGTGAGTTCAAAGAAATTCTAGAGAAAGATACATGGAAGAAGGTGAAGGCTCTCAGGAGCAACAACAATGGAGAAAATGTCTCTAATGAATTCATGAACTTCTATGCTTCAGAAGGAATTCGATGGGAATTTATATTACCTCATAACCCACAACATAAAGGGGTTGTATAAAGGAAGAAATAACTATTGTGGGAGCAACACGAGCAATATTGCATGATGAAAGCCTACCATTTCACTTGTGGGTTGAAGCATGCAACACAGCAGTATTTGTGCAAAACAGAAGCCCTCATCGGATTCTTAAGATGAGTACACCAGAGGAATATTTTTCAGGTAAGAAACTAGATGTGGCGCACTTTGAAATTTTTGGTTCATCATTTTATTTCCATGCAACGAAATATGTCAGGAAAAATCTAGAGCCAACAACTGAGTTGGGAATTTTTTTGGGGTACAATGATACACCCCAATACTATCAGGTGTAATTTCCATCACACAAGATGACAATGGTCAGAAGAAATGTGAAATTCGATGAAGAGAATGTCATGAGAATTTCCTTGAGAGGGAGCTTCAGTTGCATGTAATTGAGGAGATATTAGCTCCAAAATAATAACCTCAAGATGTGGAGCAGCCACAAGCAAAGGAACAAAGAGTGGACATCCAAAGATAGAAGGAAGCGCACTAAATAGGTTGATAGGTTGGTGCTTGATGCTAGAGAGAATATGGGAGCACCCACATCACATCGCAAGCAGAGAAGGTCCCCAGAGTGGTACACTAGCTACATGGATCTTATGAGTGAGAGTGTAGAGATTGAGCCATCCTCATTATAGGAAGCAGTGCAGAAACCAGTTTGTGTTAATGCTATTGTTACACCAATTTTTGGTCATCTAACCTGTTACTATTATATGGACCAAAGTACACCATGTAAGACCAATTTTACCCTAGTAAGATTTCTTTCACTATGAAAAATAACCTAGTAATCCATAATTTATTAAGTTGTTTATGGTCTAAACAGGAAACCCCATGAGGAAATAATGAATAAATCCCTATTTTTTTTATTTTCCTCAAGGGATAATTAATTAAATAGAAGTTTAATTAATATTCCTGGTCATATTTAACCCAAAACAAGAAAATTAATTAGATAAATCACTATTTATCTTATTATTTTCTAGGAATAATGATTTAAACAGTATTTAAATGATATTCCTTGTTAAATTCCCTGGATGCGGGTGCCTCGCAGTAAAATTTCAGGCCACTTGGGCACCATGTGGCAGGGCAGCTGTTAGCCCCACGCGCTCGCACATGGCCGCCCACCCGCTATTAAATATCGGAGCATGCCAACCATTATTCCATTCTCCGCCAACTTTCTCAAGACGTCCTTCTACTGCAGAACATTAATATATCCTCGTCCTGCTGCAATGGCTATTAATTCAGCCCGATGTGCTCCTCAAGCCTCCATTCGACTCTCCATCTAGCTCTCTATGTTCGCCTCCTGCATTTTCTTTCAGCGCTCGGCTCTTGGCCCTGCTCAGTCCTGGTGCAGCTATCCCTTAACTAATTCTGGTGGTGGGAGATCCTCTCCTGCTACAAAGAACGTTCCCTCCCTTTCTTGCACTTCTGCTCCCTCGCCAGCCATGCCTAGGTGCCACAGAATGCGTTGTCGACGTGCTCGTGGGCGCGGCCTTCCCTCCAGACCTCCTTTGTTGATGGCCTTGGGTAGGGATTTGAACCTCTATGTGGGTTGGGAAGAGCCGAGCAGGCTCGACCCTTTCAACCTCTCTACTCATTTGTCTCTTCACCTCCCTGTCTCCCTGCCCGAGTCCTTGAACATTCATCCCAAGAATCACCCGTGCAAGTTTGATCTTCCATCCAAGCTTTCCTTCATTCCACACAAGATGAAAGCCCTGCCTGTGCAGAGCGCCTCCAGCAGTAGCTATTCCACTAGAAATGGCTTGTGTTCCAGCGGCGACAGAGGTTCTAGCAGCGACGAGGGCGGAAAGGATGATGACACTAGTACAATTGCGGCCACCTCCAACCAACCAGTTTCCCAGGTGTTACCTCTACCTACGACTTATGCCCACGCACCAAGCAAGAAGGATGATGAGTCTTTTTATGTTTGCAGGATTGAAGAAGAAGATCCCAACCCTCCAAGGAATAATGAAGGGCTACCTTAATTCCAATTGTTGGGTGCCCTTCTCTCACTCCAGTTTTTCTTGGTGTTCTCTATTTTAAATTTTCTTTGGAACCTTTCTCTACTATGTTTTAGTTTCAAAACTGTTTACGTTGGTTTCCCATCCTGGTCAGCTCTTAATTTTCTCTACTTGTGGACTGGTTTCCCTAGCTGGGGAAGTCCTTATTTTGTTATCAAACTCTTAACACATCCCTCCAGAATTGGATGGCCAAATCTGGAGGATGAGCTTTGTAATATTTTGTTGTGTATGATATAGTAGAAGTAGACTAAATTAGAAAAGAAAAAAAAATCCTTGTTAAATTTGACTAAAAAATTTATAAATAATTGAATAAATCATTATTTATTTAATTATTACTCAACCACATTCTTAAAATAATAAATAAATCATTTATTTATTTATTATTTACAAATAAAGGGATTTGACAAAATTCAAATTATTTTTCCCTCCAACAAAAATAATAAAATATTCCATAAAATTTGGATCTAGATTTGGTTAATAATATTTTAAATATGCACCAATATCTAGACTAACTCAATATTTTGTTATAAATAGAAGGGTTTTTCCATTCATTCACTACCTTTTTTTGCCTAAATATCACTCTGGATCTATACTTTTGATCTGACTTTGATCCTCCATCATTGTCATATTTTGCTACCATTTTTCTTGTGAGCTCCCTTTGAGTACCATTTTTGTCTGGATTTTCTACACCATCAAAAGAAAGAGATCTTAGATCTGAAGTGCTGAGGACATACAAGAACCCATCCCATTAAGGGGGATTGGTAACATCTTTCTATGTTCCCTTCCTAGGTGTCATAAATACAAAAAATCTTTAAAAATATTCTTGTCTTGTCTATTGGATGCATGGAGCAAATCTTGCTTTTATTTACTGCTTAATGTCTTTAACTACATAGATCTAGATTTTGTAGCATTTTTCTTGGTCAACTAACTGCAGATCTAAAGAAATTGATAGTCATATTTGATGTTAGGGTTGTTTATTATGCACAACTAAAGTGCACTTTTTTCGTACGCTTGCGATTAGAATTCACACTAACAACTGGCGACTTCACAAGGGTTTATAATTATGACCACTGTCGTTTTTCAAATCCCTGCATGACCAGCTACTTCAAACCCTAGGTTTTTCCTTCAGCTTCTTATTTTTCTTTTCTTGATGTTGTTTTTAACCTTTAAAACCCTAAAATATAAAAATTCCAACTTCTGTATGTTTTAAGGCCTATTGCACAGGTGACAGGTATTAGCCGCAGCTGAGACAACACTTTTTTTCTGAAATCTACTCCCAAGAGTGCCGGAAGTGTAGGTCTCACTTTTTGGGCCAAAACCTGTGACCTCAACCTTTAGGACACAGAAAACAGCCTCAAACCTGTGACCTCTGCAGAAAACAGGTCAGAAACTGCGGCCTGTACTTTTTGCAGGAATTTTTCTGTGAATTTTCTAGGTTTGTCTAGGCTAATTTTCATGGTTGTCTTACCTCCGTCTCCATCCATATTAGACATTTACTGTTGTGAAACTAGCTGCAAAAATAGAAGGAAATAAATATCAACACCTTAGAAATAAGCCACTTCGAGGGGGCAACGTCCAATACATTACATAAATGAACAACTCTTATATGATACAAATTACAAAACCTCCTTTCTATATATAGGAGTCCATGGGTCCACAATGTAATCCTAGCCGACCTAAAAATAATAATTTAAGGGCATAATAATAACAATATGGGGGTTACAGGGGTACAATAATTACAATAAGGGGGTTACACTAACAACAATAAGGGACTATACTAGTAATATAGGGACCTAACATGCCCCTCTCCTTCAAAAAAGTGTTGTCCTCAACGCTTGAGTAGCTATGAGTGCTTCTGTATAAAATTCTCATCCTCCCATGTAGAATCTTCAGTGGGAAGTTCTTCCACTTGATGAGATACTCTGAAATTGGCCGATTCCGTAGTTGTCGAGTTCTTGTTTTCGTGACCACTTCAAGTTCCAATATGATTTTTCCTTCCTCATCAAGTTCTGGCAATATTGTTTGAACTGGAATATTTTCACCTATAACCTTCTTTAAGCATGAAACATGGAAAACTGGATGCACTCGTGAAGAAGCAGGAAGCTCAAATTTGTATGCCATAGTACCAATATTTTGCAAGACCTTGTAAGGACCATAGTACTTTGGCGATAATTTATTATCCTTCTTAGCTTGCTTGAGGGACATTTATTTGTATGGTTGTAGCCATAAAAATACCCAGTCTCCTACATCAAAACTTCTCTCCCTGTGATGTTGATCTGCATGTTGTTTCATTCGATTTTGTGCCAAATTTAGGTTATCCTTTAAGAGTTGCATAACTTCTTGTTTATGCATGATGTGATATTCCACTGCTTGAACCTTCGAATTTTCTCTTAAAGATGATGTGATGGATGGTGGATGATATCCATAAAGTGCCATAAATGGGGTAATTTTTGCTGCAGTATGGAAGGAAGTGTTATACCACCATTTAGCGAGAGGTAACCACTTAACCCATTGTGTTTGTTTATCAGATACAAAACAATGAAGATATCCTTCCAAACATGTATTTACTATCTCTTTTTTACCACCGGATTAAGGACGATAAGATGAGCTATGAGCTAATTGATTACCCAAACAATAAAATAACTCTGTCCAAAAATTTCCAGTAAAAATGGGATCTCTGTCGCTCACAATAACCCTTGGGTTTCCATGTAGCTTTTGAATTGTGTCCATAAATGTAGTAGCAACTGTACTTGCTTTAAATGGATGAGATAATTCAAAAAAGTGTGCATACTTGGTAATTCTATCAACTACCACCATGATGACACTCTTTCCTTCTGACTTAGGTAAAGCTGTGATAAAATCCATTTAAATATCCTCCCAACGTTAACTTGGAATGGATAAAGGTTGTAGAAGACCCGGGGTCTTAATTGTCTCAACTTTATTCTGCTGGCAAACCAAACATTCCGCCACAAAGTTTTGAATATCATATTTAAGGCCATCCCAAAAAAATTCTTTCTTCACCCTGTGGTAAGTTTTTAAAAATCCTGAGTGTCCTCCTAAAGGAGAAGTGTGCAATTCAAAAAGAATCTTTTGTTTTAGTTGGGAATTCTTACAAAGATATAAGCGATCTTTGTACCATAAGGAATCATTTTTCCAACTAAATGTATCAGATGTACTAGGATCTTGCTACAACTTTTGAATGAGTATCCACACTTCTTCATCCTTCTTCCATTCATCTCTTGCTTCGGTTATCCAATCTCGTTGGATAATAGAAATGGCACAAAGAAATTCTTCCACCTCTTCATTATTTCTTGAGAGTGCATTTGCAACAACATTTAGCTTCCCTTTTTTGTAGATTATTTCAAAGTCATAACCCAACATCCTTGTGACCTATTTTTGCTGCTCTTTTGAAGATAGTCTTTGTTCCAAAAAGTGTTTAAGACTATCATGATCAGTTTTTACCTTGAAGTGTCTTCCCGTTAGGTAAGTTCACCATTTCTTTAGTGCATGCAGTATTGCTAACATTTATTTCTCATAAATAGGTTTTTGTAAATACTTTCCTTTGATTGGACGACTTTCAAAAGCAATGGGTCTTCCTTCTTGCATTAAAACAGCATCAATTCCATTTCTTGAGGCATCACATTCCACAATAAAGGTTTTTGTGAATTCTGGCATAGCTAAGACCGGTGCTAGGCACATTGCCTCTTTAAGATGTTCAAAGGCCTTAGTTGCTTCATTAGTCCATGAAAATGCATCTTTCTTCAATAATTTTGTTAAAGGTGCTTCTATTCTCCCATAATTCTTAACAAAATTGCCATAATACTTTGTTAACCCGAGAAATCATCGCAAATGCTTTATGGTTGTGGGACTTTCCATTCCTTAATGGCTTTAATTTTGTTAGGGTCTACCTTAACACCCTCGTGAGATACAATATGACCCGGATATTCCACCTCTTGTACTCCAAAGAAACATTTGGATGTTTTTGTGTATAATTGTTTCTCCTGCAATAGTTTGAGCACCCTATCAACATGTTGAACATGATCCTTCCAAGACCTGTTGTAGATTAGTATATCATCAAAAATTACTAGCAAAAAATTTCTAAGGAAGGGTTTGAAAATGGAATTCATCAACCCTTGAAATGTAGAAGGTGCACTGGTAAGGCCAAAAGTCATGACCAAAAATTCATAATGACCCTCATGAGTTCGAAATGTTGTTTTCGGAATATCTTCAATCTTCATTCTAATTTGATGATATCCTGAACGAAGATCCAACTTGGTAAAATAAATTGCTCCATGTAATTCATCCAATAATTCATCAATCACAGGAATGGGAAATTTATCTTTAATGGTGAGATTATTGAGCTCCCTATAATCCGGACACATGCGCCATGATTCATCCTTCTTGTGTACTAATACTACAGGAATAGAGAAGAACTTTGACCAGGTTGAATTATACCCGCCTCTAACATTTCTTCAATCATGCGTTCAATTTCTCTCTTTTGGACATAAGGATATCTATAAGGCCTGATGTTTGGAGGAACACTTCCTAGAATCAAATGAATAGCATGATCATGATCACGAATAGGTGGAATTCCTTTGGGAGTTTCAAACACCTTGGAATGATTGTCCAAGACTTTTTGGAGATCTGCAGAAATAGATGATTTTGATGTTGGAACTTCTAGTGAGCATAATTGTGCAATTATGCCTCGTTGTTCTTTCTTTAGAAGCTTTGTCATGAAATTAGAGTTTATTATCTTTCCCAGCTTCCCTGCAATACCCCATAATTCGACTTCCTTTCCTTCTGAAAAAAATTTCAAGAAACATTCTTGAAAATTAAAAGCTACCATCCCCAAAGATTTTAACCATTGTACTCATAGTACAACATCAGCACCTCCCATAGGAATGGAAAGCATTGGACTATTCAATACATATTCCCCCATGGTTAGCTTGATATTATGTCATTTTCTAGAGAAATTTATAGTTCCTCCATTTGCAACCATCACTTGAAATTCTGGTGCTGGGTATAGGAAACAATTCAATTCCTTGGCTACCTTACAATGAATAAAATTATGGGTGCTACCTGAATCAATCAACACTATTACCTTTTTTTTCTTGATATGTCCTTCTATCTTGAGATTTTGAGGAGTGGTAATTCCTACCAATGCATAACACAATATGGTCAAACTCATTTCTTCCTCTTCTAGAGTTGGTTCCTAGTGTATATCCTCTTATTTTGAATATTCTTGTTCATTTTCTTCTTCGTCTTCACAATCTATGTAAAATAATTTCTTCTCAGCACACTTATGACCTTTAGTGTATTCACTATCACAACTGTAGCAAAGCCCTTTTGCTCTTTTTTCTTCCAATTGTTGTGGTGTCAACCTTGTAGGTTGTGGAAATATATGAGTAGCAACACTTCCATCTTTATAGAAGTGAGTGATAGGCTTCCTTGTCGCCATAATTTTACATTTAATTTTTCTTGCCAACTTGAATGCCTTCTCCAATGAATCAGGTTCCAAAACGGGAACTTCATGTTGGATGTTATCCTTTAAAGTACCTATGAAGAGATCAATCATGTGTTCCCCTAGAATATCAGTTACCCTTATATTCAATTTTTGGAAGTCCTCGATGTGCTTCCCCACTGAACACTTTTGTTTGAGATTTATCAATTGGCTAAAGAAAGTGTTGCTCTTTGTATCCTCATAATTTGCTATCATTTCCTCCGTGAAAATTGACCAAGTGACAATTTTTTTACGGGAGCAAAGCCATTGATACCATACAAATGTATTTTTCTCTAAATGTAAAGTTGCAATGTGTACCTTTTGTGTGTTTTTCAAATTATTGAGATCAAAATATTGCTCCATCTATAGTATCCATGTTACAGGATCCTTTCCATCAAACTTCCTCATATCCATTTTTGGAATATGGTGGTTCTTCCCTCCAACATTAGAGTTTATGAAATCACGATTAACATTTAGTTTGTCCTCATCATGATTTTCCTCTACTATATTTTCACCATTAGGAAACATTTCGTGTATCAACTTTGTCAAACCTTCCATGTTTGCTTTTAGATCATTCTTCATGTTTTCCATCTTAGCTTCCATGTCATCCATCTTAGATTCCATGCTAGCTTCCATGCCATCCATCTTAGCTTCCATGTCATTCTTCAAACCACCCATCTTAGATTCCATGCCTTTCTTCAAACCATCCATCTTAGTTTCCACACCTTTCTTCAAAACTTCCATGTCATTTTTTGTTGCTCTTTGAGAGAGCAAAATTTGTTGCACTTGCTCTTGTAATTTTGATATGTCATGTTGCAATTCTTCGTCTTTATGAGTCATAGTAGAGCCTTCTAAAGGCTTAATGGGTGTTTAATTATTTTTAGGGGCCATTTGAGAATCCAATACTAATATCTATTCTACAATATGCCCTTGGAATCAATTCAACTTGATTCTTCAAACAAGACTTATGCAATTCGGAAAAAAAAAAATACACACCTTTTACTTGCTTTTGAGGATCTCGATATTGAAATTGACTTATCCCTATACTTGCAGATCCTCAATATCTCAAATTTGGTCGTGTAGTATTCCTCTGAAGCTTCTTCCAAATGCCATAGGTCTGACTTGATTTGGATTCTTCAAGACAAATTTATTTCCAATCTCCCACAATGACCTAATTATGGACTGGTTCAGTAGAGCGAACTTGTATGACTTGCCACATGTCACTGTTTGCACCTTTGGCTTTGACATTTGTAGAAAATAAACTACAGTCTGTGTAATTCCAGTCACTTTTTACATAATTCCAATCTGATGCTCAAAGAGATAGTTATAAATATTTTCCCACGATCACCTCTTTGAGATGAAATTCGGGAGCCTGAAAAAGACCTAACTTTCACAGATCATATCTCAAAAACTGTTGCGAAACAAGCTCCAAAATTTTGTGAAGATGTTCGTGAGGATTGCGGCTTCATGCTCTAAAAATTTCAGCTTCTAAACCTTCGTAGAAAAAACTTTATAGTGCAAATTCCGCGATGACATTTTTAAGTGAAATTCAAGATCCTGCAAAAAGCCCTAACTTCCACAGATCATATCTCTGAAAATATTGCAAACCAAGATATGAAATGTTGCGGTGATGTTCCTCATGATTTCAGCTTCGCACTCTGAAACTTGCAGCTTCTGAACCTTCGTAGAAAAAAATTTATAGCGAAAATTCCACGATGACCTGTTTGGAGCAGCAACCCTAGAATCCAAAGCTCTGATACCAAATGTTGTGAAACCAACTCCAAAAATAGAAGAAAAGAGATATCAACGCCTTAGAAATAAGCCACTTCGAGGGGGGAACCTCCAATACATTACATGAATGAACAATTCTTTGATGATACAAATTAAAAAACCTCCTTTCTATATATAGGAGTCCATGGGGCCACAATGTAATCCTATCCGACCTAACAATAATAATTTAAGGGCACAATAATAAAAATATGGTGGTTACAAGGGTACAATAATAAAAATAAGGGGGTTACACTAACAACAATAAGGGACTATACTATTAATATAGGGACCTAACATGTACTTGCTATGTTTTACTTGTCGAAGTAGGAACCTAGCCCCCTAGGGCTTCAGTACGCTTCCACCATTATACGAGGAGTTTAGCTAAAGCAAGTTGTCTGAGATTTCAGTGTGTTTAGAATTTTTTCATATCTGATCCTATACCTTTAGATCCATTTTAGATTGGTTATTCATCCATCCAAAACACCTCTTTTCAGTTTTTTGGTCCTCCTCTAGGGTCTCCTCCATTTCCCTTCGGGTTGTAGCCTTTCGCCACCTCATTTGTAGCACTTTTCCTTTTGGTTTTTTGTTTTTTTCTACACCTATTTCCTACAGATATGACCTCTAGATCCTCGTCCCTCCTAAATTTATATCCATTGGCCATTTTTTCTGTGTTTTGAATAGATTTTGCCCACCCACAGACTATTTGTTGGAAAACCTGCCTCCTTGGGGTTTAGATTTATGCATCTTTAGCTGTTTATTTTTAGTCATATTCAGTTTACTTTATTGTTATTTTCAGATTTATTTACAGTTATGTTAGGGATCTGTAATCAGAAATATTAGCAAAGTCCGATCACAGAAACAACATCGTTTCAACCAACTTTGGGATTCTAGGATCTAGCACTCCTGAATCCGGAGAGGGATCTCTCCAATAAGTGCAAAGATAGATTTGTCTTTGAAATTTGGGGTAATAATATTAGGCTAGTTATGAAGGCCAAGGGTTTGTTTTGTTTTTGGATGGTTGAGCATGAATACTATATGAGGTAGAAAGTCCTAAGTGCAAAGAGTTTCAAAGGTGAGAAGTTGCAAGTGAATAGAACAGCTAGGCTAAAAAGATAGATATAACGCTGGTTTTTAGTCCATTAGGCTATGGAGTCATAACAGGGATTTAATTGAGCAACAACATCAAGAGTGATCCAAGGGGCAATTCATCTACACCACAAGATTATTGAGATTTAAATGATGAGATGGGAACAATAAAGTGTTGGAGGGGTGGAAACTGATAATAATTACACAAGGGATTTATAGTCAGTCCAAACAAGAAAAGCCTCTTAAGTAACTATTTAAAACCAACCAAGTGCAGGGCTAACCATTGACTTCCTGGGAAAGTTTGTATTAAAGTAGCTTAATTGACAGACAATCCAGTAATCCACATAATTACCTTCAGAAAGAATGAAAACATATAAGAGAAGATAGAGTATAAACTTAAGATCAGATAAAGTACTTTTAAACCTAGTCTGCTTTCAGTTAACACCAAGGGAAACTTTTAGAATCTACCTCTGGAGAATAGAAGCTAGAAACAGGGCAAACCATCACTTTCTAGTCTAACTTTAATAAGAAAATAAGGAAATTAACTTTCAAGAACAATGTTTAAAACAAACAGTAGGAAGAGGGAACTCCATCATTCCTAATTGCTTAAATTGTATTGAATCATTCTTAAATAAACAATTTGGAGGAAAACATTGAGATAAAGATTTTCAGTCAGAGAAGGTTACTGATGTACAGTAGGTCCTAACTCTATAAATGTTGTTCTTTATCAGAGAATAGTGAACAATATGACATACATAAAGGAAAACAATAACAAAGAAGGGGCACTTCACCAGTGATATAGACCAAGATCCCAAGAAACATCTTGTTTATTGATGTCAAACCAGTTATAGTACTCAGGTCCAATGTTTCAGTTTAGTAATCATCTTCGCTATCCAGCCTAACAAAACTAACACAAACAGAGCTCCAAGGGCCAGTGAACACTATTTACAATCAGAAGTTTAAGCTCAAATGTATTTCAAAGTTCTACAACCAACAGTTTCTCATCTTCTACAGAGATATTTATAGAAGGATGAGGAGGTGAGATCTGATAAAAGATCTCTTAAGGCAATTCATACAGATTCAAGACTTCTTGGCCTTTTGAGGGGCTTGATGAAGAAGTTTACAGATGGATTGTTGTATCAATTGTCTTACATTTATGAATAAAACTCGGTGGGAGCTTTTGTTTGACTTCGAGGCTCTACGTAATGTTTGGAGTAACTGTGCAGATATTTCTGCATTTATTTCCTTGCAGAAGTAACTCCCTGGCTGTGCTGAGGAAAAATATCTGATTCTGCTCAATAACTTCGGACTCTGTCTTGAATGTTTTAAGGCAAAGGTGGCACTTATGGTAGCTGAGGAATCAATTCACCTCAAATGTGGTGGTGGAGGCTTTTCTGTCTATTAAACACTTATAATATTCCTTTAATTGTGTTTTAATTCAATGGATTAGGCTTTTGATGATCAATCTTAGCCGAAATCCATCAAACTGTGGAATTAATCTTCAATCTTCTGTTCTACTGCGCTCTGTGCTTCAAAAACTGATACTCTTTAACTGTATTTTTAATCAAACAGTGTCTTGTCGATGTGCAGGGCCGCGCAAGTCTTTTAAAGGCATCAATACCCATGAAGCATTGATGAAACATGGAGAAATAACCCGTGGATGGCTTCTCTCTAATAAATTGAGGGCATGAGAATCGTCATTCTCAGCCCTCAGCTTTTCTTCATTTATAATGAAAAAACAATTGAAACACCTGCGAAAACACAAACTTATTAAGAAATCCTACATTTTTGGGTTAAACTGCTTAGAAGGCTACAGGGAGGAGCGTGTTTGTTGGATCTGGACACGTCGATGGTCCAGATCTAATTGGGGGATTGCAATCGGCGGGAGGAAAAAAGGGGTGTGATGAAAAAATCCGATGCGATTGCGCGATCGGAAGGGCCGAGGCGATTAAGCGATGGCCATTTATCTAAGGACGAGATCAACGGTGGAGAATGAATCAGGGGACTGGCCGATCGGAGGAGGAAATATAACGCAGTGATTTGAGAAATGCGATGCGATTGAACGCTGATCGTTTGATCGGCTTTTGATCAACGACAGGGATTTCTTTTAGAACGAACCGGCGGAAAACCTTTATAATATATAAAACCCAAATTTTTTAAATAAAACAAAGGTTTTTATGGATCAAGGCGGGATATTTATATAAGGTGGATAGGCACCCGACTCTGGGGCCTTTGGACTTTATGAAATGTTATATGCCCGGGGCGTATATAAAACAAAGGGCCTAATCGCAATCGAAACTTTGGGCCCGGTCTTTCAATCTACCCATTGAATTTTCCCGATGCGATAAGCGCCTTGGGACCTTTAACTCTCGGTCCTGGGCATAGGGTATATGAAATGGAAAAGTGGTGGGGCGGAAATATAATACAGGGACTCAATCGCATCGGAAAATTTTGATGCGGTATTTTCGATCAACCCATTTGGATTTCTCCGATGCGATTGTGCGATCGGATCTTTTCAATCCAACCATTTATATTTAGCATGTGATTTTAACTTTTTAAATCAAACTTTGGAAAAATGGGTTTTTTGGTTTTACAAAGGAAAAGAACGTCGGGGAAGAAATATTTACAAGGTTTAAGTGCCGAAGGCGGGCCCACGGGATATATGGAAAAATATTGTGATCGGGGGTTTTTATGCACGGGCTAATCGCATCGGGGTTTTTCAATACAAAGCTTAATCACATCGGAAACTTCAGAACATGGGAAAGACTTTCGCACTTGAAACTTTCTGATGCGATAAGCGCCGGATAGGTTTAGCGCTTGGGTTCCAGGGTGTGGGTATGTGGGGGAAGTGGTTTAGAAACTTTAGCCCAAGGGGGCTCAAGCCCTTATGCAAAAACATATATTTTTCATGAAATTTTTCAAGGTTTTCAATGGATTTGGGGGTTTCGGTAAGGTTAAAGAGTGAGTCTTTAACCTTGTAAAAGTGATTTTCATGAAGGGAAGAAGAGAAATCATGAAAAAAAAGGAGTTTTTATGGAGAAAAAGGGGAGCAAATGAAGGTTAGTTTTGAGTGGGAGAAGGGGGAAAATGATGATTTTGCAGCAGTTTCTTCTCATGAAATCAGCAGAATTTCTGAGTATAAAATGAAGATTTTGGACAGAGGCATGAGGCCTTCAAAAGTCTTTAAGAGCCAAAAAAATTTAGTAATAAAATTTTCTCTTTGAAGGCTCAAAAAGTCTTAGCCACCTTTTGCTATAACAAATATTATAGGTGGCTAACAAGTTATACAACACATTTTTTCTTTTTTCTCTAAACACATCTGGGTTTAAAAATTAAAACTAACACACTTAGCACACACACCCTAAGTGAAGAGTGCTTGGTTTACATCGCCAAGTCAAGACTATAACATTGTAATCAATTGATCTCGCACCTCTCTGCCCTTGATTCGACATTGTAATAATTTGATCCTACAACTCCTTGCCCTTGTTGGTCTCTCTTCCTTCTGTGATGTGTGTCTGTTCTTCCATCATTGCGCCCCCAAGGCGTTTATACTGGAAACTTCTTGGCCTTCATCCTCAGTTTCCGATAGGAAGACTTACTCCTCCACGTAAGATTTGAGTTAGTCCTCCACTGAGTCCCCATTCAGACTCTGCTTCTGGTTCATCATGTTCCCCTTCCGTTTCTATCCCCGGTTCTCCTCCTATCACCTTCACCATGTCTGGATCATTACCTAACGCTGGTGGTAGCCCCGGCCCTAATGCTGGGAATACTACTAGTGGGACCGCAACAGGAACTATCCCGGCTACTCCCTTGCTCCTTTATATGGCAGGCCTCAGTCTTCCTAATTTTAACCAGTTGATCAATGGCCCCATACACCATGATCTAGGTTGGCCTACTATACCAACCAAGCTCCCTTCTGACATCCCCAAGTTTGAAGGTCTTGCTGGAGAAGATCCTACAAACCATGTTAGATCTTTCCACATGTGGTGTTTGTCTAAATCCATCACCGATGACTCTGTCTATCTTCAGTTGTTCCAACATACGCTTACTGGAGAAGCTTCTAAGTGGTATGTTGACTAGGCCTCCTCCTCTCATACTACTTTTGCAACTCTTGTCGGGGATTTTTTGTCTTACTTCCAGCTTCCCCTTCGTTATGACACTGGTACCAAACTTTTGAACTCTTTCTGTTAATCGTCTGCGACCTACCTATCCGATCATGTCCAGGAATGGTGGAGAAGAAAGAACATATGTCAAGACCCCTACCTTCGAACACTGTGTCTACATGGACTGGTTTCTCAGATCCCTTTTTCCTGCTATTGGCAAAGATGTCACATCTCATTTCCCTCAGACCGAAGAAGCTACCATCCAGATTGCGTTGAAATATGCCCTGATCTATGCATAGTCTGGTTATGTTTATACCATCTTACCTGATCTCCCTAGACCCGGTGGTGCCAACGTACAGGAGCATCCCATGTTTCCGATGGTATCATTGGAGCCCTTTCTCATCCATACACTCATCCTCCCATGGGTTATAGTTTCCCTCGGGGAGGGACCAACTCCTCCAACACTTTTCCCCCTCCCGGTAGCATGTATCTAGGATATGACATGCCTCCTCCTTTTTCCCAACCTATTTAACACAATGATGCCCAACCTCCTTATTATCCGTATCCGCAGCCTGGTGCTCCAGCTCCTCCAGCATTAGCACCTCAACCTCCCTTGCCTTCTCAAACCCTGCAACAACAGCCACCATCCCCTCAGGGGCAGGTGTATGCACAGTAGGGTGCGACTAATCCTCCTACTTCCAAAAAGAAGAGGAAATGCAACCAAAATCAATCTGCCCCAGGTAATCCAGGACCCAATCCCTAAGGGAATACACCTAACACTGCTAACCAGCAAGAGGGCACTCAGCCCAAGTAGGACAGGCCTTTTCTCATGAACAAACATTTTTCTAGTTATGGTTTCTATGGTCATTATACCCACGATTGTCCTCTTTTAGCTTAGATGTGGCAGATGTGGGAAGCTCAAGCAGCAGCCCGAGGACAGCAAGCCTCCCCTTTGATTCCTCCCCATGCTGCACCTATCCAGCCGGTTGTTTTTACCAATCCTTTCCCCCAGCAAGGATTCGTGGCTACCCAACCACCTGAAGGTTAGGCGGCCACTCAACCTCCTCCATCTGGTACCTCTGATTATCAGATTCTCATGATAAACTCTGTCCAACCCATTACCATTGACCTCAACCTTCAGAATCGGTCCCGTCAGTACAACAAGCTTCCCACTACGTCTACCCCTGAGCCCCCTTCCTCAGGTTCCACAGAGCCTCTTTCGAAAACCAATGGTCCTCTATTGATCCCTCGGCCTAAGGCAGAGGTTCATACCAAGATCCCCAAGGGACCATTACATCGAAACGCTGCTTCCGGTAAAGCTTCCCATTCGTATAGTATAGTAGATGATTTTGCGCAATCCCCTGCTTCCATATCAATGCTGGAACTCCTCTAGTCATGCCCTTCACAACGAAAATATCTACTAACTACCATGGGTGTTGTGGATCCTTCAGATGATCGTTTGATCATCTTTGATGTTGACTAGTCAAAACATCCTCCCCTTCCTGCTTCCGTCGCCTTCCAAATCCCTGTCAAGTTCTGGAATGCCAACATCTCCCATTGTATCATTGATGAGGTGGCATCCACCTGTGTGATGTCCACTTTAGTTTGGAAGAAACTTGGATCTCCTAAGTTGGCCCCTTCCACTATCACCCTCCGAGCATGGGATGGCCACTCTTCCCAACACATAGGCTTGCTCTGAAATTTTCCTATTACTCTTGTGGGCAATATTGTTTATGTTGAAGTAGAAGTAATTGATGCCCCCTTTGACTACAACATTCTATTGGATCGTATCTACACTTATGCGATGTATGTTGTCCCATCTGCGGTTCACCATAAGATGTTCTTTCCTCAAAATGGAAATATTGTCACCATCGACCAGTTGACATATTACAAACCGAAGTCTCAGACCTCCCTTGAGTCCATCATCTCTTCAGTGACCAATAAACAATAGTCTAACCTTTCTCCAGTGTTTCACCTGGAGTCTAAAAAGACTCATATTTTCTTGGTTCTTTCCTTGGTCCTTCTCCTGCTGTCTCTGATCCCATCTCATCGAACGTTTGCATGATGCAATCGCTCCAGTTCGACCTCAAGCGGTCGGATTCGACTAGTCAACAACCCTGCCCTCTGAAACCTACTCCTAGCACCTCGAATCAACCTTCAGGACCCCCTCCTCAAGGCCCCTCATCTGCAGCTAGTATCCATGAGCCTCCCTACCCTCCTGGCATAGTTCCTCCTGGCCTCAACCATCTCAAAGTTGTCTCGCCTAGCCATTACCCCTTCGGTCAAATACCGTTTCTAGCTCCCCCTCCTGGAGTATTTTCGATACCTGTTATGGCTACCTTATCCCTTCCTAACATGACCTTGGGGATCCCAATCTGGTACATTGATCCCCTAGCCACTATCCTACCTGGTCAACCCAAACCTTATCCTGATTTGACCCGGGTTCAACCGGTCCCCATGGCCCCTCCCTTTTCTTTCGTGCCTTAGCCACCACAACAGGAACCTACTCCTGTTGTGACAACTTCGGGTGAGAGGATAAAAGCTCGCAAGAAGGCACCTAAAGACAAGGTCACCCCGAAAAACCTTGCTCCTCCTCAGCCTCCAAAGCGTACCCCCACCCCCCTTGTGTGCTTTTTGTGATGTTGTCAGTCATGCCACCCATCATTGTCTCGTATCAAGCCCATGGTCAATGTCGCGTTCCCTAATTCGACGGTCATAGAAACCTCTTTTCCTTACATGACTACAACCAAGAACCCCAAGACTATTCACACCAACCACCCCTGTGCTTTGTGTGATCTCCATGGCCATTATACCCACTATTGTCCCCGAATCTTGCATTACCGCGCCTCTTTAGAGGTAGTTCAAGAGTACAAGATTGAACAGAACTAGTCCGCCTCTTTCGTCCTCACGCATGTATGCTTCGGGCCAACCTGAGGATACCTATGCTCCCATTGACATTCCCCCTCTCGATGTCGAGATGACAGAGTCTTTGGCAACCATCCTCTACTTTTCATCATCCATGAGATCCACGGTGGAAGCTCCCTCTGAGACTTCCCCTTTTGTTTCGCTTGACCTTCCTTCAGTAATCACCCTGGGCTCAACATCAGTGGATCCCTTATCTGCTTGTTCTTCCGTCACCCCTTGTGATGATGCACATGTGAACCTTTCTTCTCATGATGATGATTCAGTTAGATTTGTTGTGTCATGTGGTTACCCTTCCACCAGTCACCCCATCTTTTAATGTGATGACAACACCATGGAAGCCTTTTCCACCCCTGACTTCATCTTTCCCGCCCATAAGAGGAATGGCACCATCCATGTCTATGGTGACTTTGGCGACCTGAGCACAAGCTTCCCCCAAGGCATTCCCCACACACCACCTACCCATCGGTATGTGGGTGGTAGACATCCTACCCAGAGCACTCCCTCTAGCAGTGTTTGTTTGATTTCTACCTTGCGTTCGGATTACCAACATTTTTCATCATCCTCTCATTTTTTGCCTTGTGGCACCTTTCAGATGGACCCCCCATCCACACCTTATATCGATTATGCCTATGGTGCAAGTCACTACTCCCAAAATCTAGCCTCGGCAGGTTGGGCCATTTTTACCCCCTTACATTCGCTTGTCCTCTTGAACGGCGTATCCATTGGTATTGCCACCAATAACCAGGTCGAATATGATGCATTGTGAGGTTTATTAGCTAATTCCCTTTCTCATCGCATCCTTTACCTTCATGTTCATTTAGATTCTCTACTTCTTGTCATGCAATTGAATGGTGTCTATCATGTGCATAATCCTATCCATTTTATAATATATTTACGAGTGAAGCTTTTGATGTGTGAATTTGAAATCATTACATTCAGTCATGTACATAGAGCACAAAATCACTATGTAGATAAAATTGCAAACAATATTCTAGATTGGCACTTATCACAATAATTTAACACAAGATAATAACATAAACCATAAAAATAATGCATATCCATTATATGTGTCATTCAAAATCTTTTAGAGCCCATCAACTCTAATATATTCGACATGCCCATAGCATGTTACAAAAACTCAAAACTGGGGGCACCACATGCCCCTACACCTACTCACTATCTCGAGGATCCCGGGCCAATGGCTTTGATCTTGTAGCTCGTAGATCACACATCCCCTGTCCAGCCATCGCCATGTGCCGCATGACCCCTCGCCACTTCGAGGATAGACCAATACATGGCTCAATGTATTGGTCATCCAAGTCTTGCCAGTCGCGCTCTGAAACGCCGGTCAGAAGCCTTTCACATCTTCAATGGAGGTCCTCTAGGACGGTCATTGCATCCTCATTTTGCGGTTCTCTCAACCCACTAGATCTTGCAGCTCCTACTACTACAGGTTGTCCCATGTACCCAGCCGGTTTCACCAGTGTTGTATCTGCATACCAAAAGTGAATAAATCAGTACCATATACAATCTTCTGAAACTTTTAAATGCACATAAAATATTAGCAACTTTTCACTTACCATCGAGTCCCCATACTCGACTAGGCAGCAGTGGCAAGTCTAGGTCCCCATGATAACTCATTCCACTATAGGGATAGTCGTCTATGTACAATGGCATATGATCGCAATGAGTGAAAAACTCGGGTCAGAACACCCGTCCGACTGCCCCACCTCCCCCTCTACATAGTAGCCACCCCTAGCGGCACATCCTGAGCTCTCTCGGGCCCCCATCCTGGATCTATATGCGAGGTTAGAGTGTCGGGATCTTCTCAAAAAAGAGCGAGCACAACATTGTGCCATATGCACAGTCATGGTTCACTTGTTGCTTTCATAGTGACAACTGGCGTTTTAACGATGACAACATCATTTGGGCCCACCCATAGTAGGTCCCACTCAACACACTCTCAACAAGCATCATCTGGCCCCCAGTGATGTGGTTGAGTGCCTAGTTTCCCAAGATCCGCAACACCGCTGCAGCCGCAGCATGGGTCTCTAGCCTTTCTAAATCCTCGATCGTTATCCATGTCCCCTTCACATGGAGACCTTGTCGGCAATGGTGCTCTACAAACTCCATGATGTTCCATCCTCACGGTAACACTGGTTGCGTATTCCCCACCATCCCAAGTGTTGGGAGACCAGTGAGGAAATATATATCCTGGACAGTCAACTCGATCTGGTGCCCTTGCACTATAAAGATCTCGTGATCTGGATCCCAATAGCTGGAAATTCAGGCCAACAAGGGCTCCCCAGCTCTCATCAAAGGGCTCTCCACAAACTTTGGGACCCCAAACCTAGCCAATGAATTGCAAACACCATGATCCTCTCATATCTTTGACCATAATGTGTCCAGGTCTCTCTCTCTCTATTTTATCCTCAATTCTTCCATATCTGCACAAAACCATCTCATTTTTCAGTGCACAGAAAGGAAAGACTGAATTCAACCATAAAATCCCAGATCTCAGCCAAGAAACAACACCAAAATCCCTTTCTCTAACAGGTCACACTTTTCAGGCAGGAATTTCCCCAAAAAGTGTGACCCGAACGTGAAGAAGAGAAGGGGTCTGTTACTGAGCTTTGGGTGCCTAAACTGAACTTCAATCCATAGAAATGAAAGAGTAGGGTTAGGCCTCTTACCTGGAACTGACGAATCTCGAATCCAACGGTCGATTTGTACAATATGATCGCCGCAAGATTTAGGGAATTTTATCCTCTCTACATTCACAACAGTGACACTTGCAAATGAATTAAATTGGAAGGAAAATTCCTTATTAAAATAAAAACCCCTATCAATCACTTTACTATTATCTCTCGCGCCTTAGTTGAGGATCCCTTATTGCCCCACTTATGGCGGATCTCCTTCTGTCGACATCCGCTCATTCATTCCAGAAGAGAGGTCTAGAAGGTGGTGTACCTTGGTTCCAGCTTCCATGCTTGTTCGATGCCTCAAATCAAGCAAAGGGACTGTTTATTGCCCTTTGACTTGATTTTTTCTCAGCTCCAGCTCCTTATGGCATGATCAGGATCTGTATAATTGATGATTCAGTGATGCAGCAGATTGTACCGGTGATTCTCAGGTGTGTGTGAGATGTTTCAGACCTCATGAGGGGGTGGCCTTTCAAGTAGCCCCCCACATACCCGGATGACTTCTCTTTTACATCCTTGATGCAACTCCATAGATTTGATGGTTCCGCCCTTAGCCGCTTGCAGTGCCTTTTAGTTTGCATGTATCATTTAGATTTTCAGCGCCCTCTCCTATTTTACAGGGCCTCATTGGTTGTACTTATATCTCATGTACTCAAATATTATTGTATAAGTCGTGGCTGTTATCGCAGGCACAATATGTATTTGGGATCCATTATCATGTTTTTATCTAAACCATGTTTATGCCTGCATGTACTATATAGTTCAGTGCCTTGTTTATTGAACGCATTATTATTTGTACTTTGTTATCTCTCCAGGCATAAGTATGCTTCCCCCGCCTCTTGTAAAACAAGTACTCACTCATAAAAGAGACTTGGCGCACCTATAATTCTCACCTCCTCAGGGTCTTGTCCTCTAGCACTTTAGTCTACCTTATATTTCTCTCTCTCTAACTCCCCCTTCGGTCTCTGGTGATTGAGTTATTACAACGTACTTCGGTCATACGATTAGCTCCTGACGCTCGTGCGCTGGGGGGCAATCTGTTACACCAATTTTTGGTCATCTAACCTGTTACTATTAGATGGACCAAAGTACACCATGTAAGACCATTTTTACCCTAGTAAAATTACTTTCACTATGAAAAATAACTTAGTAATCCATAATTTATTAAGTTGTTTATGGTCTAAACAGGAAACCCCATAAGGAAATATTGAATAAATCCCTATTTTTTTTATTTTCCTCAAGGGATAATTAATTAAACGACAATTTAGTTAATATTCCTGGTCATATTTAACCCAAAACACGAAAATTAATTAGATAAATCATTATTTATCTTATTATTTTATAGGAATAATTATTTAAACATTATTTAAATAATATTCCTTATTAAATTTGACTAAATCATTTATAAATAATTGAATAAATCATTATTATTTAATTATCACTCAACCACATTCTTAAAATAATAAATAAATCATTTATTTATTTATTATTTACAAATAAAGGGATTTAACCAAATTCAAATTCTTTTTCTCTCCAACAAAAATAATAAATATTCCATAAAAGTTGGATCTTGATTTGGTTAATAATATTTTAATTATGCACCAATATCTAGACTAACTCAATACTTTGTTATAAATAGAAGGGTTTTTGCATTCATTCACTACCTTTTGTTGCCTAAATATCACTCTGGATCTATACTTTTGGTCTGACTTTGATCCTCCATCATTGTCATATTTTGATACCATTTTGCTTGTGAGCTCGATTTGAGTTCCATTTTTGTCTGGGTTTTCTACACCATCAAGAGAGAGAGATCTTAGATATGAAGTGCTGAGGACATACAAGAACCTATCCCATTGAGGGGGACTGGTAACATCTTTCTATGTTCCCTTCCTAGGTGTCATAACTACAAAAATTATCTAAAAATATTCTTGTCTTGTCTATTGGATGCATGGAGCAACTCTTGTTTTTATTTACTACTTGTTGTCTTTAACTGCATAGATCTAGGTTTTGTAGCATTTTTCTTGGTCAACTAACTGCAGATCTAAAGAAATTGGTAGCCATCTTTGATGTTAGGGTTGTTTGTTATGCACAACTAAAGTGATCTTTTTTCATACGCTTGCGATTAGAATTCACACTAACATCTATGGTAGAGGAATATGAATCCATAATCATAAACAGTTCATGGGAACTTGTCCCAAGATTGGAGGGCAAGTCAATTGTAGTATCCAAGTGGATCTACAAGGTGAAGCAGGCAACAGATGGGAGTGTTGAAAAAACACAAGGCCAGATTTGTGGCTAGAGGGTTCTCTCAGGTGGAGGGAATTTATTGTGATGAGACCTTTGCTTCAGTTGCAAGGTACTCATCAATCAGATCTATCCTTTCACTTTCAATGCAGATGGGATGGAAGATACATCAGATGGATGTAAAGACAACCTTCCTCAATGGAGTGATTGAGGAAGAGATGTACATTGAGCAGTCGGAAGGTTTTGATACCTTCGACAAAGAGTCGCATGTGTGCATACTCAAGAGATAATTGTAGGGACTAAAACAAGCACCACGTGCTTGGTACACTAGGGTCGATAGATACTTCACCAGGTTAGGCTTCACCAAAAGTGAAGCAGATGTGAACCTTTACCATATTGTGGTATAAGGTAAATTATTGATCATTGTAATTTATATAGATGATTTGATTTTGACAGGTGATGAGCATCTCATCAAATCTTGCAAAGAGGATCTTGCAAGAGAATTTGAGATGAAGGAGAGGGGGCTCTTGCATTATTTCATTGGATTAGAAATTTGGCAAAGAGATGGGGAAATATTTGTATCTCAGGGAAAGTATGCCAGTGAGATTCTGAATAAGTTTCACATGGAGGGCAGCAAAACCCATGGAGACTCCTCTAGCAGGGAATTGGAGAAAGGAAGATGCTACTTCAGGTGAAGTGGTAGAAGCTACCATATACAAGAATCTTGTGGGTTTTCTTATGTACTTAATGAACACATGGCTAGATATATGCTATGTGGTTAACCAGCTTAGTCAAGTTATGGTTAAGCCTACCAAGCTTTATTGGAAGGAAGGAAATCATGTGTTGAGATACCTCAAAGGCACCACAGAGTTTGGGTTATGGTACAAGCGAACAAAGGGAGTGAAACTACAAGGCTTCATAGGTGTAGATTGGGCAGGGATTCCATCCAACAGAAGAGCACAGTAGGGGGCATATTCAGTATTGATTCAACAACAGTTTCCTGGTACAAAATGAAGCAAAAATCAGTTTCAATCAGTTCAGCAAAGTTAGAGTACATGGTTGCTAGTCAAGAAACTTGTAAGGTCATCTGGATGAGGAAGATACTTGTTGGCTTGTTTGTCCATCAGATGGATCTGGCGGTGATTTATTGTGATAAAAATAGTTTCATTAAACTCTTGATTAATCCATTTTTTCAGGACAGGTCCAAGCATATTGATATCTGGTATCACCATCTTAGAGATTGTGTGCAGAGGAAGATTATGTCATTAGAGTACATTCCTACTAAAAATCAAGATGCATACATCTTGATGAAGGCATTGTCAAGAGGAAAAATCGAGTTCCACAAAGGAAGGATCAGGGTAGTAGACAAGCTCTTTCTCGTTGAGAGGGATTGTTGAAAATGGCAACAAGAAGAGGCTTCTAATATAATTTTTCCTTAATTAAATTATAGGGAAATTGTAATTCCACATCACTTGACAACTTGTACGAGTTAACTAAGTGAGGAAGACTTAGTTAGCTCAGTCAATTCGAGTTGAGGGTAAAACTAGAGGCATGTAGAGTTCTCTCTAAGTTTTAGGGGGTCCAGTTTATTTTGAGTTGTAATTAT
Source organism: Pinus albicaulis (assembly GCA_034641835.2). Classification (NCBI taxonomy): domain Eukaryota; kingdom Viridiplantae; phylum Streptophyta; class Pinopsida; order Pinales; family Pinaceae; genus Pinus; species Pinus albicaulis. Next base: position 1,518,743,001 of record CM076581.1, read on the forward strand.
TTAACTTAATTATTTGAGTTTAAATTAGTTTAACTAGTTCTAACTCACAGAGGAGCCAGTGAGAGGTCGAGTGAATTAAATATAATTTAATTCACATGCATTGTTAAATCAGGTAACTGATCATTCACTATAAATAGTTGGTGTATGTCAGTTCTGAGGAATACCCAGTTGAGATTGGAGTTAAAGAGGAGTGTACTATCAGTTGTATAATTAGAAAATTGTGCAGGTGGTGCATGGAGTCAGCATAAAGCCTTAGATGTATTGTGCAATCATTAATTGAGAATTTCCTAATTAATAGGGCTCAAGTTCCCTAGGGATTATGCAAGTAAGGCATGGCATCCAGAGGCAAGAAATTGGTTAAGTATTTGACCAAAATTGCTTAGGATAGTGTGAGAGAGACAGAAATAGTACAGAGAGCTCTCAAGCTTGAAAGAAGCATTGCATTGTTTCATATTCTTTGACTTATGCAATATACAGATAATGACGTTTTTAGTTGAGGCTTTCCCCAGATAAAACTTTGTGTTGTGTGATTGAAATTATTTCTCTTTCTTGTTCATGTGATTATGCGATCGTAATTGGTTTCCACAATTTGTAGAATATATTCAAGCATTTCGTTTTAGATTATTACAAGATAAGTTGAATCTATGTGGATTTTCTACAATAGAAGCCCCAAAAATACGTAACTAGAACAAACTATCCATCAAAAAATACATTCATTCTTACATTTTTCCATTGCTGCTCAAAAGGAGAATGAAACTCAATCCCTTGATGTTCATAGATAATAGTATAAACTAATTTTTTTATAATATTCTGTCAAATCGACTTTGAATTCCATATTGTACTAGACAACAAAAGGTTGTGTCCACATATATTGTAACAATAACATAGGTTTTACTTTGATCGAAAATGGTTTTGGGATAGTGTGATGCATCATCTCTGTTTGGAACATATCTCTAATGATATTTCGAGTTACAATCTTTAGTAATTCATATTAAAATTGATATTTTTTCATATTGAGTCGGTAATGAATTAGGGGTTGTGCTGAAACTAACAAAGTGCATCCACAATTATATTACGTTAACATATGGCTTATTCTTTGTCCTTCATGAAATTCATTTTTTGGTCTTATGGGTTTGAATCATATTGAGATCATAATAACATCAATATACAAAAGTCACCCTTCCACCTTAATCACAACAACATGAACCCAAACCTGACAAAGGCCCAAGCAACATGTGAGTTTGATCAACAATTTTATACAAAGTCTAATAATGTTCCCATTATTTAAAATTGCAATTGGTTTAAATCATATTGAGATCATAATAACATCAATATACAAAATTCACCCTTCGACCTCAATCACAACAACATGAAACCAAACCTCACAAAGGCCCAAGAAACATGTGAGGTTGATCCAAACAGTTGTATACAAAGCCTAATAATGTTCTCATCATTCATGAGCACAATGTGCCCACACACATATGTACTTGCTACGTCCACAGTTGTAAAATCTCTTGAGACCCTCCCGAAGAGGTCTAACCGTTGGCCATACACACGAGCCCTGACCCCAAGGGCGTATGAACCCAAACCTCAGAAAGGCCCAAGCAACATGTGAGGTTGATCAACAGTTTTATAAAAAGCCTAATAATGTTCCCAACATTTAGAACTGTAGTTTTTTTTCTTTTTTTTCTTTTTTTTTTGCATAGTGTTCACAAACACAATGTGCCCACACACATATGTACTTGCTATGTCCACGGTCAGAAAATCTTGGCAGCCCCTCCCGAGGGGGTCTAACCATCATCTATACACGTGAGGCCTAACCCCAAGGGCGTCAAGGAGATTTGGTCCTATGACAACCCAATTGGAACAGTACTTAGCAACAAGGACTCAACCAGTTGAGCAAATCCTTGGGGCTAACTGTAGTTGGTGTTGAATCCTGCATTATTTTCATATTACCAATATGTTCGCTCTTAGCAATATTAAAGGAGAGGATTCATGGGTGAATGTTCAGCTCCTACGTTGCACATAGACCATTATTGTGATAGTTCGCTCCATTCACTCGCACTAATATCACTTCCACATCCATAATCCCATTCTAGTTCTAAACATGCACCATTAAAATAAATGAATTTCAATGAGATCTACCTGGGTTATAGGATTTCCTTAACATCAGAACTGAAAGTAGATTTAAAAGGCCAACTTAATCAAATGTCAGAATTGTAATTCAAATTAAAAACGCAACCGAGTCATAATTTATCAATAAATTTGATAAAAAATGTTGAATTTCTAAGGTATCGTTTTTTTCATTGAATACTTCCTTTAGGAAAATTTCCAACTCAACCGAATAGTGAGATGCCAAACCTAGAAAATTGATAATTCCTACCATCAATTAATGCTATTATCTTATTTTCCTTTTGATAACTTTCATCTTGATATTGCCTGCTTTCAATAGCGGGTATGGTAATTGAAATTTTTTCTCTGTAAGACTTGTAACTAATTAGGGATTATAATGCAATGAGAAGCAAAATAGGGAAAGAATTAAGGACCCAACAGATAAATAAACTGCATTACCTGCAAGGAGGTGGCAATCTAAATGGTGATTAAACTTACATTCATATAAAGAAGAGAAGTCTTACTGCGGATTTCCTGCATCGGTTTTCTGATTTCAAATTATTTTCATTCACATAGACATAACAACACATATGAAGGTTGCTATGACATTTGGAATCAAAGAAAGGAGAGCACACATGGTTGTGTTTTCGTCTTGTCCACGTGTAAGGAAGGAGAGGGTTAAGGGTTTTCTAGTTTTCAACTCAAAAATTGAATGTGTATCATAACCATTGAAGCTTCAATGATTTTGATATTAAAGTGTGGAAAAAATCATTAAAATAATTATTATAAAATTTATAGTAGTAAATATTAATTATATATTATATGTATTCAACGTTTAATAAATTTTAATTATAACGATTATACTAAGCTTGTATTATAATTATATAATTTAAATTTATTTATCTCTCATTTTAGCTTTTGACTTTACCATGAGAAAGGAATATAGTATCAAAAGTGAAAGGTTATTTAGTATGTAGTATACGAAATTTTTGTTGCAATGGAAAAAGGTCATTTATCAATGCCTATACTTGTCTGACTGGAAAAAGGTATCAATGAAGTCGAGGTCATTTATCAATGCCTGCCAAGTAAATGTGGTTCTTTGTTAGTTATATTAAGATTGGTTCAATCTATACATATGTTTATGATTTGTTATTAGTTTTATTAAGATGGTTTATAGAGATGAATATATTTTGTTTTTTAAGATTTGAATTTATAATTATATTAAAAAATTACATGTTTTTAATTATTAGGCTTATTCAAGTTCTACATATATTGATTTATAGAATGTTATAGATTTGAGGCTTCTGCGATGAGTGTTTTGTGTAGAGAGTTTTCCGGTTTAATCGCATCCATTCTTGTTAATTTCGACGTTTCGAACCCAGCCAACGAGGTTCATCATCAGGAAAAGATCCATGAATGTTGTTAGAAAAAAATGTTGTTAGAATGTTGTTAAAAAAATTAAAAAAACATTAATTTTAAGAAAAAATAATTGAAAAATATTCATTTAATGTTATAACATTTATTTAATTAAATTAGAAAAAAAAAACATAATTATTTTTGAGATAAATCTCAAATTTCTAATTGTAACTACTACTAAAAGTATTATGTAATATTAAATCCCTACCATATCCAATTAATTATTAATAATTAAATTAAATTTTCGGAAGTTTTATTCCTAAATTTTATTTTTTTTAATCGTTTTTCTTCAGTCTAATAAATGGGCTAGCCTTAGCCTAAGCTCAACTTGTTCAAAATAAATAAATAAATAAAAATTTAATTTAATTATCAATAATTAGGGTGATATACATGTTTATTTTATCCTTAGGGGAGACAGGAACTGTGACCCTCTGATTGTTAGGTGAGGGTTTGGTGGTGCAGTCTGGGCACAATAGCAAGCTCTGGCGGAGGGCAGGGCCCTTCTCGCGGACCTCCGAAGGCGTGGGTCAGTCTTGGCCCAATAAATGAAGTGAGCTGGGGCCAATGGGGCCCCTTCCTATAAAAAAATCATGATGGATAAAGGAAAAGGCACAGTTGAAGGGGTGCAGATTGTTGGATCTGAAAATGCAGGAAGAGATGAGCTGGGTAAGAAGAAAAAGGCAGGCGAGACAACCAAGAAAACACAAAGCCAGAAACGGTCAAATGGAATCAAGATATTGGAAGGAAGAGACAACAGAAACCCCAATCTCGAGCAGGAATCTCTTGGGACAGGAGAAAAAACAAAAGAGACTGCAAAGAACGAGGCCCAACCCCAACAAGGCCCAGATCTATTAGGATCTGCTATAGAGAGAAAAAAACAAGAGGAACACGGATGTTGCAAGCCAAAAACCTTAGAGAATCTTCGAGTTATCATCACAGATCCAAAAATGCAAGAATATAGGGACCATATGTCCATACATGCTGTGATTTGCAAGTTCATGGGCTTTTGGCCATCGGAAAAAGCCCTATGCCTATGGATAAAACAACAATGGAAACCCAAGTGCAATGTCCGGTTGCATCTGGGAGCCAAGGGCTTCTTTACGGTTGTCTTTGCAAACCTGGAAGACAAAGATCGTATCTTTGATGGAGGACCCTATTTCTATGCCTCGGCAAGTCTCTACATGAGACCATGGAAACCCAACTTTGCCCCAGGACAGGAGACTTTCACGTATGTCCCTATTTGGATCCATCTCTTCTCTCTCCCCATAGACTACTGGAGGCCCTCTACGCTGGAACATATTGGCAACAAACTAGGAACCTACATCCAAGCCTCGAAGGCCACCCTCCAAAAAAGGTACACCTCTTGTGCGCGTATTTGTGTTGAAATGGATGTCTTAGGTGCCCTGCATGAAGGACTGTGGCTAGAATTTAGGGATGAATTGTTCTTTCAGGCCATTGAATATGAAAAAATCCCCTTCTATTGTCGTAAATTTCATGAACATGGGCACCTCTTCAGGGAGTGCCCTATTAATAAACAAACAGAAAAAACTAAGGAAACTCTAGTCAAGGATCAGGAGGGCTTTTCCCACCCAAGCGAGAAACGGAGATCCAATAGAAGACACTAGCCGAAAACAGGCATATCACACAAGGGCACTGGAAATGCCTTTGAAGTTTTGGGATCAGCGACAGTGATAGCAGAAAACTCCCAAATACCAGACTCTGAAGTAGATGTGCTGGGAACTCGTAAACAGGAATCCATAGATCCTAACATAGTCACGATGGATAACATCCCACACAGCATAGAAGAAGAAAAAGATATAGAGGGAGATGTGGAAATGGAGGTAAGTGAAATAGGGACTGAAGATCTAGAACTCAAGGATATCTTGGAGCAGGAAGGTATGGACCTAAACACAATAGTGGAACAATGGAATCAGAAAGGGTTGGAACACATTCCAGAAGAAGAAGTAGACAGGGTAAATTTCCTATTCTTAGCAAGGCAAGATGCAAAGATAAAAGGACAAAAAAGGGGTTTTGGAGCGACAAAGGGTCTGGGAATCAAGGCCTAGGGCTTGCACCAGACGAACCACAATGCCAAAAACAAACGCAAGAGAGGTAGAAGGAAAAATAACGAAGCCCTCCAGGAGTTAGGCCAGATGCTTCTAAACTCAGGTAAGATGAAAGCCCTTGAGGCTTTCAAATCCTCTTCTTAACTCATGTTGATTATGAAGATCCTTTCTTGGAATGCTAAAGGGCTTAATAGCCAGAGGAAACAAAGACTTCTAAAAAATAAAGTCATAATTGAAAACCTAAACATGATCTTCCTACAAGAGACCAAATTCTCTAGTAAAAAGATGAAAGAAATCAGTAAGAAAATTGGAAAGAGAATGGAATACACAGAGGTGGAGGGAAACGGAATGGAGGAAGGTCTAGTTGTTTTTTGGATCCCCCACTCCTTTCATCTAGTCAATGCAAAAGCTACAAGATCCTTCATATCCCTGGAAATTCAAATTATAGGAGAACCTAGCACTTATCTTTGCACTAATTTTTACAACCCCTAGAGATTAGAAGACAAGTTGCTTCTGCTGGATCACCTTTCTAAGCTGCAACTTAGACACAGTAACGTAAAAGGAATCTATGGGGGAGATTTCAATATGATTACCTCATTAGGAGAAAAGAAATGGGGGCTAAGGAAACTGAACCGGGATACAGAGGCTCTCACTCATTTCATTAGATCGGCAAAACTAATAGACATCCTCCCAAAAAATGGGTTGTATACCTGGAATAATAAAAGGGGTGGAGATAGGAAAATTACCTCTAGACTTGACCGCTTCCTCATAACAGAAGATATTCTCTTAGAAGGAGTTACGGTGGAGTCAGATATCATACCCAATGGGGGCTCCGATCACTAGCCCATCACCCTGGATGCGGCCATCCTCGGAACTCCTAAAAACACACCCTTCAGGTTCGAGAAGTTCTAGCTAGCCCATCCGGATTTCAAACCTAAAATCAAGCAGTGGTGGAATGAACCTCTTGAGATCAGAGGCACGAAGATTTACCGTCTTCAAGCTAAAATGAAACTCATCAAAGCCCGTCTTCATACATGGAACCAAGAGGTGTTTGGGAACATTTTCAAAGAGAAGTTGGCCCTGGAAGAAAAAATGGAACGACTTCATAAATAATGGTTGAAAGGAGATATCACTCAGGACTCCATCAATATTGAGTAGGACCTCATGAAGAAATGGAACGAAAGATGTCTGCAGGAGGAAATCCTATGGAAAAAAAAATCTTGGATACAGTGGCTCAAGGAACGGGAGAAAAATAGTAGATTCTTCCATAGATCGGCCATAGACTACAGATGTACCAACAAGATCACTTGGTTAAAAGATGATCAAGGAACCTCTTATGACTTGCATCAAGATATCTCCACCATCCTTATCAATCATTTTCCCCACATCGCCACATAACCAAATATAAACAGGGGAGGGGCAATCAGGGAAGTGGCAGCCTCTATCCAAAAGATAATATTATAGGAACATAATTGAAATTTGGACCACCCTGTCACATTGTTGAAAGTCGATGAAGCGGTGAAAGAGATGCCTAATGGCAAGGTGCCAGGACCGGACGGCTTTACCATAGATTTCTTTAAGGCTTGTTGGGACATAGTGCAAAATGAAATTTGGGTAGTGTTCAAAGACTCTCGCAAATATTCTTCCATCCTTAAGTCTCTCAACTCCATTTTCATTGCCTTGATCCCCAAGGAAGAGGCAGCCTGCACCCCTTCGAAATTCTGGCCTATTGCTTTATGTAATGTTCTTTATAAAATAATCTCCAAAGTAATGGCTAACAGACTGAAGCATATTCTCCCATTGATCATTTCAGAGGAGAAATCAGGCTATGTGGAAGGAAGGAAAATTATGGACAACATCCTGCTAGCACATGAAATTGTTCATACCCTTCAATCCCAGAAGAAAGAAAACATGATAATCCAACCTTATCTATCCAAAGCCTATGACAAGGTCAGTTGGAAGTACCTAGAAGTAGTTCTGGAGGCGTTTGGTTTTGGCCACCGCTGGATTAATTGGGTAATGGCCATGGTTAAATCACCCATTTTCTTGATTTTGGTAAATGGTGCCCCTACCTTTCCCTTCACTCCCTCAAGGGGTATTCAGAAAGGTGATCCAATCTCTCCTTTTCTTTTTGTAATTCTGACGGAGGGCTTAAGCCGTATCATCAAATCAGCAAAAGAGCGAAATTTTATTGTGGGTCTTCAACCCCTGCATAATTTCCCAGCTACCACTCATTAGCAGTTTGTGGACAACACTATGCTCCATGGAACTCCTACGGTTCGAGAAGCCCAAGGATTTAAAGATATCCTTGACCTCTTCAGTCGGGCGTCAGGTATGGACCTAAACTTAGACAAATCCTTTATTTTCTTCTTTAATACTCATGTGGATGTTCAGAGAAAACTCACAACTATCCTTGGTTTCAAAAGGAAAATCCTTTCCTCTAAGTATCTAGGGATTCCTCTAACGGATAAGCCCTGGCAGAAAAACCACTGGGAAAAAATGCTCTCCAACCTAGAAGAGAGAGGAAATTATTGGATGAATAGATCCCTTAACTTTGTTGGCAGATTAGTCCTGACTAAAGAGGTTTTGCAAGCTATCCCTCAGTACATGTTGTCCATTCTTCCTGCCCCCAAAGGAATCCTCCAAAATATCAGAGATATTCAAAGAACCTTCCTGTGATTAGGGAAAGACGATAAAAATAAATGGGCCCTTGTGGCCTGGAAAAAAATTTCAAACCCAAAATCTTGGGCGGGCTGGGGCTCCAAGACCCAAAAACTGTTAACAAAGCTTGTGGAGCAAAGCTCTGGTGGAGATGGATCAAGGAACCTCAGGCACCTTGGGCTGCGCTCTGGAAGGCTAAGTATGCAGAAGACTGGCACCTTCCGGACCTAGTCTGAATGACTGGTTCTATCACTAGATCCCCCATTTGGAACATGGCATGGGTAAACAAGAAAATCATCCAAGACCATTATTTCTGGGAAATTCGAAACAGCTGCACGGCTCTCTTCTGGGAAGATGCCTGGCAACAACTTCCGAAGTTCGAGGATCCAGATTACCAACCCCTCCAATAGAGATTTCATGAGCTCGAAAAAACTAAAGTTCACCATTATTGGACCAGCATTGGTGCCATTGGAACCTAAACCTCCCTTCTCAGGAAGGGCTGCTAGAAAACTAGCTGTCGACCCTGCAGTATTGGTTGGATAAAAGTAAAATTCGCTGCTCACAGGAAGAGGATCAACTCATATGGGGGAAATTTGAAGGCAGTACTTTCAACCTCAAAGAAGCAAGAGTCTACCTAGAACAAAGAGATCAAGAAGATAAATTATACTGGCACAATAATTTATGGGATGCTATCAACTGGCCTAAGATCAAAACCTTCTTATGGCTTCTCATGCACAGGAAAATCCTCACTTGGGATAATTTGCGCAGAAATGGTTTTATTGGGCCCTCGAGGTGCTCTCTCTGTGGGGAAGAAGACGAATCCATGAATTACCTACTGAAGGCTTGCAAGTGGGCCAATAACTTATGGGATTGGTTGGCAGAAATATTCCGGCAAACGGATAGAAACAAAGACTCTATCTAGGACAACATAGCCAACTGGAGGACCAAATACACTAACTATGATACTATTAACCTGCTATTGCGACTAAGCCCTGGTTTCATCGTGTGGTCTATTTGGAAGGAAAGAAACATAAGAATATTTCAAGATGAACTCCGACAAATGGATCAACTTAAAACTGATATAATGAAGAACATACGAGAAACAACCCTTACCATAAGTAAAGCAGAGTAGAAGGACAGGCCTTCGGAAAATGACCAGCGAATTCTGAGCATGTTTGGCATTAATGGTGTAACAGGCTCCAATTTTCCATCGCAACAACAGCATCCGGCCCCATCACTTCTATCTTGGCAGCTCCCTCTCCTAGGGTACTGCAAGCTGAATTTTGATGGTGCTTCGCGGGGAAACCCTGGGTCGTCTGGTTTCGGAGGAGTCATTCGCAATGACAAAGGGGAAATCATGCATGTCTACAGCTGCCATTTAGGCAAAGCTACCAATAACGAGGCGGAGTTTTCAACTCTTGAGCAGGGTCTGCAAATTCTTATCAGACTAGGGAATGGTGCAGCTATGGTGGCAGGGGACTCGCTATTAGCAATTAATGCGGAAAAAAAATTGCAAAATGGTTCACAGCCAAGGGAGGTTACCAAGCACTGGCACCTTTCCATGGTCACAACTCTCATTGCTACCCATCTCTCCACTCTCAATGGGGTTGTGTTTCAGGAAGTTAGGTGAACTGCGAATGCTATGGCGGATGTCCTGGCTAATCATGCGGTGGACAACCCGAAGAGTGTCCTTAACACATGTTGGCAGAACATCCCATGTGATAACCTGCATCAAGAATGCCTTCAGATTTCAGCTAAATGCCTAGCGGGAATGTCAGGTGATACAAATAGGTTACGGGATATTGATCATCAATGATAAATGAGGTCTGACCATTATGTTTATTCTTCATTTCTTAATTCACGGAGGTGGCACCGTTAGCTAATGTCCTATGGCTCGTGTTGGAAAATGTGGGAGATTTATTACAATGACAAAGGAAAAAACACCACGTCCAATATATTATACATGTGGCCTCATCTAATAAAGAAAAAGCATGGCAACCAAAGCAGGATTAACCGTAATGATCGAGATTTCATCAGTCGCCTGCATGCAAACCAGGCTGTCAGACGGGAGGAAAAGACAGGGGTTTTCTTTAAACCAAGGCTCCTTATACCAATTGCCCAATTATAAATCCAATGCTAAATGGTAAACAATACAACCTTTCTTGCTTGTGAAATATCTCTGCTTCCTTTCCTATTGATCTTGTTTCGTGGTCAGTTGCCTGTGAGCGAAGAAAGAGTAACTGGTATCGAAACATGGCTGAGCGCAACCTCCACAGTTCCAAAGCCGCCTGTGAGTTGCAGAGAGAAAAGGAAGGTTTCAACTCCTCTGTTTCCAGCAAAGGGAAACAGAAAATTTAAATTCTACAAATAGAAGTGGATAAATCAAGTGAAGGAATGGATAACAAGGCTATCAGTGAAGAGGTGGACTGGTTAACGGACCCTGGCACCCCAACCACCAGAGCCACCCAGTTTTTAAGAACATAGAGCATGGCCTGGCAACTGAAAACAATGTTGGCCAAAGTGATGAGCATGCAAGGAGCAGCTATCAAGGACACTTACCAGGCTAACTCCCTTGCCTCGGCCAAGAATTCGGCGCGGCTGGACAAGTTGGATATTACTCTCAAGTCCCTGGTTGAAGAACTCAAAATGAAATCTAAGCATCTTGAGGGGTTTATTAAGCTCTTTGATCTCTATCTTCGGCATGTGTTGAACATCTCGATTGATATTCCTACAGATAATACCAAGACTACCATCATCAGGCACTTCAAGCCTCGCAACGTGCCTAAAGGCAAAGACGACGCAGGCCCAAGTGGTGTTGGCACCTCTGAAGCCAAACACCCCAAAAAGTAAGCATGCAGTTCCTGGCTGGTTGTCTTTTGGTGCACTTTCGTTGGCGAATGTTAGCCTTATGTTGTTTAGTTATGTTAGTTTACCTATCTATGTTAGGTAGCCCTGCGAGGCTGGCCATTTTCTTTATCAGTCTTAATCTTAGTAAGAAAGCTTTTGGTGTAACTGGGATACAGTTTGTTTCGAGCCATTATTGGCTTAGTTTCGGGTGCTATCTTTTTTTGTTAATTTGCTCCTCTATTACGCCTAGCCCCATGTTTCTCATGCTGTTCTGGAATAGGCAGGCCCCTTTTGTAACATTATGTACTATTTTTGTGATCTAATACAACTGCTGATTTATACACAAAAAAAAGTAATTAGGTTGAAAGGCCATGTCTGATAAGACATGACCTTTCGTGAAGAGGCGCCTGCGTAGGTATATAAGCAGGCCTCATTTGTAACATTCAAACCATCTATCTCATATCTTTTATAATATAATATTTGTATCCTCATGGATATCTTTTTTTTCCAAGTGTTCTGGAGTATTTAACTTGAGAAGGAACTTTGTTCGCTTCATTTGGTATCAGAGCAGTTCGATCTTCTGGCCGCTCACTGCTGCACAGAGCCACGCTCTTCGATCCAGGTCCTTGACCATCAAATTTGTAAACGTTGTTGTTGTTGAAGAATTTCGCTATCAGTTTTGGATTTTCTCCATATTTCACCAGTTGGCCTTTGGCCATTGAAAAGAAATATTAAAAATAAAAAATAAAAAGGAAAAAAAAAAATCAATTATATATACAAGGACGAGAAAAAAAAAATATATTAAATATATATATATATATATATATATATATATATATATATATATATATATAACTATATTGAAAAATCAGATTTAAAAAAATTGTATTGAAAATTCAAATTAAAAGAGAAGAAGAAGAAGAACTCGTTGCAGCTCATATCTATCCTGTCTGACTGGTCGTTGATTCCAACACTGCTTACCTGTTGACCGCCACAAATTGTGAAACCCTGTCGTCGTTGACCATCGTCCAGCCACCAACACCCGACGGACCGACCAACACCACCAAACGCTTGCAGCCACTCAGTGGTCGTTGTTATTTCACAAACGGTCTGCTCCCTTGTGCCTATTGTTGATCGATCCACCACTTCTGCCATCTGTAGTCCGTCACCGTACCTATCTGCTCCCCCATCGCTGCTCGACCATCCCCTGTAAACGCTGGTAACTGTCGCACGGAGCCCTCCGATAGAAAGACCGTAAACTCCCAGTTGTCACCCACCACCACAAATAGTCATTGCTCCCATTTTTCTCCACTACCCGACCAGAGCCCTACCATGTCGCTGCCACAGTCGAAAAACACAGAGGCCACATAACCGCCTTCGTCTGCTCCTATCTTGTCAATCTCTGCCATTTCCATCCGCCTTCCGCCGCTCTTTCAAGCATTTCACGCTACCTATCTCCGCCCTGTGCCATTTCTTTCTCTGCACTCTCTAGATTCCTCTATCCCCTGTCAACCCTGTCGGCCATCCAGCCTGCACCACCACTCAATCCGTCGTCAACCTCGCCATCTTTCCAGCCCGCACATCTGCCCTCCCCTGCCACCACCCGCTGTCAACTTTTGATATTTACTTCACTCCCGACCTCTGTCGATTCTTCTTGTCGCTATCTTCCACCATCCTACTACCGCAATCAGATCCCTTTGCGCATTTCCCCATGACTTCTACCACGATCAAAAGCCACGTCACTGTCGTTTTCTTAGCCAGTCGTGACTCTTCATATTAACTATATAATTCATATAGTTACAATAATCATATAATATAAATCAAATTTAATTTTTTTATATGAAATTTAATTAATTCTAATTAATTTTTATATAAAATTATAATTAGATTTTATTTTATTAAAAAAAAAAAAAAGATTATTAAGTTTCATAGTATTTAAGATAAGTCTACAAAGTAGAGGAAATAGGTATTTTGAAGTTATTAAAAAGTTATAAGGAAGGAAGATTATAAGATAAAAAAGGTCCCAATACAAGTGTTTGCCAAAATTTTAAAAGTTTGGAATTTTTTAAGAAGTACTATATATATCTATATATATATATATATATATATATATATATATAAGGTGAAAAGTGAAATTTCAAGTTAAAAAAAAAAAGACATTTTAATATTGAAATCAAAAGGTGAAGAGGTAGCGTTAAAAAGTATTTTAAAAAAATAAACATTATTTAAAAGGACTTCAAAAGTGAAAATTGTGCCAAAGGATATTAAAAGAATTTCTAAAGTAAAATGGAGTCTAATTCAGATATGAAAGAGGGAAGATTTCCTGAAAATTATAGTGTGTTTGTCTATGCGCTAATTAAAATTAAAGGGTCACTTGCGGGAAAGGAAGTTCTCATATCTATTGATCTTAATCAAGAGAATAATTATGTTAGTACTGAATGTGCTAACCAATTAGTGATCCCCGAATTAAATATAACTGAAACAAATTCATTTCACGCAAATGAAAAACAATACGACATAGGGAATTTACACCTAAGTATTGGGGAGTATTCCTTGGTCTCGCAATTTACCGTTAAAATCTTATTTTATAACGATGGTGATATAATTCTAGGTTCGCTCTGGATGGAATCACTAGGGTCATTCATCCTTAATACGAAAAAGAAGTTTTTGACATTTTCTTACAAAAGGAAAAACATAACGTTACAATATGTCACTGTGAAGCCGAATTCACTAACACCGGAAGACATATTAGATATCACAAGAGTAGTTCTTCCAGAAAGTAAAAAAGAAATACAATATTTGCAAAGAGAAGTTGACAAAATCAAAAATAACAAGAATGAATAAGTTGCTCGCCTCAAGGTCGACAACGATAAATTACTAACGCAAATTAAGAAGCTGAAGAAAGACAAGAAGTCGTTGGAAAACAAGATGCAACAAATTTTCAAAAATGAAGCATCGAAATCTTCAAATATAGAATTTCAAGTTGAAGAAAAATTGAAAGTTGATGCAGTAAATTTCTCAACTGAAGAAGACGACAAGAAAGTTGCAGAAGAAACAAACTTATATGCCAGACGAACGAGGAACATTCTACGTGAAGATTCTGTAACCATCTCCATAACATCCTCACCAAGAGAAAATCAAAGAATTCAAACCAAAACAGTTCCCTATCGACATCCAAATCATGGGAGCAGACAACTCAACCAAGCTATGTATTCAAAACAGAAAGAAGTTGATATTCCAAAGAATGATAACGAATCATCACAAGTTTCCAATCATCGTAAGATTCCACAGAAGATTGATTTAGGATGGGCCAATCCATTCTCAGTGCGATAGTTTTGTTTGTCACTTAGAGGATCATATCAACTTGTATCGACAAGGATAACTGCCCCGAGACGAGAAGATGTTCGTAGCAGAAAAATAAATCGAGGCCTTTCATCGACAAGCTTTGAGGACAAAGCTTTTTGATGGGAAGGCAACGTAATGAATAAAATAATGTAAATAGTGATTAATTAGTTAATTAGTAATTAGGTTGAAAGGCCATGTCTAATAAGACATGACCTTTCGTGAAGGGGCACCTGCATAGGTATATAAGCAGGCCTCATTTGTAACATTCAAACCATCTATCTCATATCTTTTATAATATAATATTTGTATCCTCATGGATATCTTTGTATTCCAAGTGTTCTAGAGTATTTAACTTGAGAAGGAACTTTTTTCGCTTCACCTTCTAGTGTCCATAGGTTATTAGAATTTTCCAAAATTGTTATTTCCCTGAGCAAAGAGCCATTTTAACCCCTAGTAAAGAGATTTTGTTCACTATCACAGCTGAGTCGATTAACCAAATGCTGGAAATTCATCCTAGACCTAATGAAATTCCTTTGTCTATTGAGACCCTTACTCAGTCATATCTGAATCTACACTTCCCCAAGAGGTTCCAGATATTCCAAACATTCATCCCCTCATCAGTATAAATTCCAAAGACTAATCCTCCTTATCCAACATCTATTTTCTTTGAGAGAACCAGGCATATCATCACAATGTTGTCTTGTATTTTGGGTTATTTCACTGATGAGCATGTTGATGCTTCAGTCTTAGGTTTCCTTTCTATTTTCACCCCTGGTCAACCTCCTGCTTCCATATTCAATTTTTCCTAGTACCTTGCTGATACAATCCATTAGCAACTTGTTAAAATGCCTGAAGAAGGTGTTTTCAAGTATTAATTTTTTTTATTCCACATGTTTTTATACTTCCAATCTGAAATATTTGCTATCAAACTTCAGAAACTGGATGCTAAAGGTAATCCTCAGTCAGTAGTATTTTGGACTTCATTAATCGGGAAGGATTCAATAGATTTCACATATACAATCTTCATTGACTCATTCATCCATCCAATTGTAACCATGTTGAACAGAAGCATTCAACCAAGAGTCAGTGATGACATAAAAAGGGTCTTGTGGTTATCAGAAGACAGTAGGACAGGATATTGGTACCTTTATCAGAAGTACACAGAGATTAGGGTATATGGATCTAATATTTTTCCATATAATCTTCCCAAATGCCTCCCAATGAGGTTATTTTCACTTGAATATATCAGGCAGATCCTTAACTCTGATGGAATAAATTTCTTGTCAGCCAAAAACAAGACACATCAAATAAAAAATCAGATTGGTCCTTTTATTTGCAACAGTAGAGATACAGGTCAACAAGCAGAAAAATATTTGCATGATCCGGATTTATGCAGGAACGCAACAGAATAAACATATAACCATAAATACAGAGATGCAGTGGAAAAAACACTTCATTTCATTAATATTAAAGAACTGAAATTTGCTTACTAACAGAATGGAAATAAAACTAGCTAGGGTGCTGGTAGCCATCTCTGAGAAGAGATGTGGCAGCTACAGGCCTCTGAACTGAGTTACAATGAGGCTCGAGGGCCTATTTATTATTGAGAAATAATGGAGAACTCTAAACATCCAAAAACCTAACCCTAGGAGATGAAGTGCCAAAACTATGGGCCACGTTTGGGTAAATTGGTGTTTCAACTTCCCAGGGACGTAACTTTGGCATACTATCTTCGTTTGATGCACATGGTACATCATTAGAAATATCTATCCGAGGACTACAACTTTTGCCACAAATATCAATTCTAGAATGGAATGATATTCTCTACAGGCGCGATGCCCAAAAAACGTCGTTTAGGGCCTCAAAATGGCTCCGGAAGTTTAGGACCCGAAAAACTGCTAAAAATAGTAAGTTGTGCCGAAACTGAAAAACTGAAAGAGGTAATGGTGGGGCCCCAAGTGGAATAGGCGGGTGGCCACCAATATCCACCTGGATCATTCCTTCCCCCTTAAGAAGCAATGGTCCCCATTGCGTTGAGTTCTTCCATGAGATGAGGAAACTTCTGCTGAACTTGGTCCCTGGTGAACCACTTGCCTTGGTGCAGGAGTTGGCTAGCTTTGACAACCCGATACAGTTGGATGTTCTGTTGGAAAGTGCTCTTTATTTTCATGTCCTTGATACAATCTGTGGTGGCCTGTTCCATGCAGTCTGGGTTTAACTCTTTTGGTGTGAGTTTTTCTACAATGTCTGAGGTGTCCAGTAGAGGTGGGAAGTAAGGACGAAGGCGATCCACATTGAAGATTGGGTGCAGACCAAGGAATCGTGGAATAGTGAGCTCGAAGGCATTGTTCCCTACAGCCTTGGTGATGGTGTATGGCCCATATCGGAGCGGGCGAAGCTTGCGGTGGGGTCCAGTGAGGTGCTCCTTCTGCAAATGTAGCCATACTTTTTCGCCCACCTGGAAGTTGTGTGGCACCTGGTGTTGATCATGGCGTTGCTTGTACTTGGCATTGGCTCTGTCCAATATATCATGAACCTGTTGGCGGATGTGTTAAATGCACTCAATGAAGCTACTTGCTTTGTCAACTTCAGACTGGACATGAGTTGAATCGGCCTGAGCAGCTATAAATGGTATGGCTACGTCAATAGGACATAGTGGCTGGAATCCCAAGCCCACATGAAAGGGGCTATGGCCGATTGAACTGTGGAGAGCCCGATTATCACTATGTTGTACATATGGGAGGCTCTTGTCCCATGTGCGTGGATGCTTTGAATTGTACGTGCGCAGAATGTGTACAAGCATTCTGTTGATGACCTCTTTCTGGCCATCTGTTTGGGGATGGAAAGCTGTGGACTTGGTGAGCTTGGTATCCAACATTGACCATAGGCTGGACCAAAATGTGCTGAGGAACCTGCTATCCCGATCTGATATGATAGACTGTGGGATACCAAAGTGCACCTACACTCGTTCAAAGAAGAGTTTAGCAGTGGCTTCTACTGTGATATTCTTCTTGCAGGCCGCCATGATGGCCATCTTCGAGAATCTATCGATGACCATGAAAACACTGTCATTTCCCTGCTTAGTAGAAGGCAGGCCCGACATGTAATCCATGGAGATGGATTCCCAAAGCCGACTAGGGGTAGGTAGCGGAGTATATATGCCTTGCTTCTTGATGGTCGGTTTGTCAATGGCACAAGCAGTGCAGGATCCGTTGTGCTTCTCGACATCCTTTCGAAGGTTCGGCCAATAGAAATACTTCTGTAGGATTGCTACTATTTTCTCGACCCCGAAATGCCCAGCAACTCGACTGTAGTGTGCTTCCCATATCATCTTGGCACGCTCACTTGAAGGAACACAAAGGTGTCCCAGGTGACATAAAAGTGCATCTTGGAGGTGAAAATTTGGAACTTGCGTACCCCCCAAGAGTGCCTTGTAAGTGTGGCCGAATTATGGATCACTCTCATAGAGAAGCGGCCAATCAGAAGTCTCGTGCCCACAAGAGTTGAGCACGGTGGTGAGCGCCACGATCGGTGGTCGGCTGAGGCAGTCTGCAAAATTATTGGTGCTACCCTTCTTGTACTTGATGTTCAAATGAAACTGTTGCAGATATGTGGACCACTTCTGATGGCGATCATTCTGCAACTTCCCTTGTGTCTGTATGAACTACAGTGGCCGGTGGTCTGTGTGGATGATTGTTTCCTTCCCCAAAATGTAATGCTTCCATTTTCGACAAGCTTGCACAATGGAATACATTTCTTTGTCATAAGTGGGATACTTGTGAACTGTGTTAGACAATGTCTCACTATGATATGCCACTGGATGTCCCTGTTGAGTAAGAACTGCCCCAATAGCATAGTCAAAGGCATCTGTCTCGATCTCAAATGGTTGTTGCAAGTCTGGTAATGTGAGCATTAGGGCAGAACAGAGGTGATTTTTCAATTCTGTGAACGCCTTCTGTTGAGGTTCCGACCAAACGAATTTTTCTCTCGCTCCTCCCTTGGTGACTTGACTCAAGGGCCAAGTGATATGAGAGAATCCCAACACGCATCTACGATAGAAATTAGCAAGAACCAGAAAACTGCGAAGCTCTGTTATAGTGGTTGGGGCTGGCCAATCCCGAATGACTTGGATCTTGGCTGGATCCACATGCACCCCCCTTTCATCAATAATGTATCCTAGATATTGAACCTAGGTCATGCCAAACGTTCACTTCTCCAAATTGGCACACAACTTGTGTTGCCGCAATGTTTGGAGGACTTGTCGGATGTGGTGAAGGTGCTCTTCCCAAGTCTGGCTGAAGATCAGAATGTCATCTAAGTGTTGGGAAAAATACTGAGAGGGGGGGGGGGTGAATCAGTATTTATGGCATACTCAGTTCTTTTTACTTTTTCTTACTTGAAAACACATACGCGACTTTCATGTAGCCAACTCGCGTATACACGCGGATATACTTAATAAAACATGCGTATGTCCAGCAATATTATTATGCAAATAATTATTCACTTATATCATTCCATCATTCATTCATTAGATTTTCAATAAACAGTAAGCATGAGCAGTAATAATAGAATAAACCATCACACATAAGCAACACACATGAACACCAGGATTTTAGGTGGAAACCCAAGTCGGGAGAAAACCACCGCTGCCGTTGTCTTAGCCTTCAATATTTTATTATAGAGAAAACATCTTACAACCATGTACTGGCGCAGACTCATACCAGCACGCAGGCACCCACCTGCAGAAGGCTAAAACCTTCTTTCGTTTACCAGCCTCTCCTGGAAGGGAGCTACAACCCCCTGCTCTCGTTTACCAACCTCTCCTGGAAGGGAGCTACGACCCCCTGCTCTCATTTACCAGCCTCACCTGGAAGGGAGCTACAACCCCCTGACTGAAGGCTACAACCCTCAGCACCACGATGGACCATGTTTCATCAATTTTCACACCGGATCCAACAGCTTCCATACAACATATCTTGTAGGCCACTTTTCATCAGATTTTCAGACTATACCCACTCCACTCATTTAAGCTCAACATTCATCAAACTGAAACTTATAACCCCATCAATTCATTCATTGAATCATCAACCAATCAACCAACAACTTGATCTTCAATTAACATAATCAGCAACATATTCATCATTCAAACAACCCAGTTCTATATGAATACATCATTGACAGATAGCAGTAAAATAGCAGAACAGATCAGATATTTCATACCACAAACTTCAGTAAAAACCTAGATTCCATATGTGCTTTTACTTCACTGAACCTGCGTATGTACGCGCTTTCATATAGACCAACCCGCGTATACTGCAGTGCATTCTTCAGAAAATCCTTTCTGCCCATACGCGCTTTTCCTTAAGCAGACCCGCGTATACACGCGCTTTTGCTGAAGCGAACCTGCGTATACATCTGTAACTTTTAAGGACTGTGCAGCTCTTCAGATCAAATAAACAACTCAGATTTCATCCCTTACTTCAGAGAGTATTTCGCCTCATCTCAGATCTAAACAATCCATAATCAGATCTAGAAAATACATATACATTTCAGATCTAGAGATCCCTCTTCATTATTTTCTTCATAGGTGCATTATAGATTCAGATCTATCAATCAAGAACAGAGTTCATCCATGCAGATATTCCTTAGAGAGATTTATTCATTCACAACCCTTACTCATGCACACCCTTGCACTATGGTTTTCTTCTCCTTAAATAGATTTGGTCTTTATCAATACCATGAGCCAAAACCACACAACTTTCGATGGTATTCCTGGACGGGATCAAATAGATAATCCAACACTCAATACAATGGGTCAATACCATGGTAATGCCCCTAGGTATCATAGTTTTTAGAGCGCAAAAGGCATACGCGACTTTGAGCGTGCGTATTCGCGTGTATACGCAACTTTTCCTCATAAAAACTGCGTATATGCTAACCCTGAATGTATACGCGGGTTCCCTTCACAAAAGTAGAGTATATATGCGGGTTGCCTTCACAAAAGTAGCGTATACATTGTGACATATTATATTTATCATTTTTCTAGCACTTACTGGAAATGTTCTCTGTCACATCTGAACTGATCTGTAGATACATCATTCTTACACCTTTAGCACATATGTTGCTTATCATAGGCAACTCATCAAGTAGGTTTCCATCAAGGACAACTTCATTAAGAATATTGCCATTATCTTCATCAAGTGGGTTGCCATCAAGGACAACACTCTGCATCAGATTGCCAACAATCTCCCCCTTTGGACTTGATGGCAACCACGATGGTGTTTGATCACAACAGATAGATACATTAAGAATAATGATATTCTCCCCCTATTCAAACACCATGTCACTCTCCCCCTTTGACATCAAGGGCAAAGGGCGGATCAAAAACCAACACAAGGTTTTTCTGCTCATGTAGAAAGAAGAGCGTTGTAGATCTGATGTGCACTGAAGTTACCATGCTCCCCCCTGAGTTCATGTTGAATGTTCAAACATATTTTTCAATGAAGTACATGACTCTATGACCTTTCCTATCACCAAGGACTCATACTTACATCAATGATCCAACCAAGTGGATTTACATAAGAGACTCAAGTACCCAACCAAGTGGGTTTACACATTTTGACTCAACTTCCCAACCAAGTGGGTTTACAGAATGAACAAGTCCTTACATGACTGAATATTACAATTTTACATCATAGATCTCATCATGACCTTTTCATCAAATTAAAAATATGACCTTTTATTACCACTACCAAGAAGACCTCAAAACAGATCATGTTTCAGAACCATCATAATGCCAACAATGCATTATACTCAGCAAGTCTAATGCTCCCCCTGAAAAATG
This sequence comes from Pinus albicaulis, assembly GCA_034641835.2. Taxonomy (NCBI): domain Eukaryota; kingdom Viridiplantae; phylum Streptophyta; class Pinopsida; order Pinales; family Pinaceae; genus Pinus; species Pinus albicaulis. Next base: position 1,518,764,292 of record CM076581.1, read on the forward strand.
TACATCCAAGCATCTTTTCCATATGACCAAGGCTCCTCCTTAGCTTGTGCATCCTGAACACTTTCAACAGTAAGTCATCAACAACAATCTCTGCATGATCTGTCCTTATCTCTGAATCATAAGACTTCTATCTCATCCATGTGTGAAAGCAAGGAATACTCTTCAGCAAAAAGCAAACAGGGCTCATTCATATTCTCATCATAAGAAACCATGTATCATTTCATCATCATTTAGAACTGAATAATAAGTAGATACAGTGCTAATAATAAAATCATTAATAGTCAGACTGATGCTCCCCCTGAACCTGTGCTCCTGATCTTCAGCTGTCATACAAATTTTCTTGTCACAAGTGCATACGCGACTGTCTCCATTGTAACTCACGTGTATACGCGGATTTAGTTCACTGAACCCGTGTATGGTAAGTGAAACATTGAAAGCTTCACATTCCTTCATCTCCCCCTGAAGTTGTACCACCTGTACCTGTCTTCTTCACATCAGATGTTCTGTCAGAAATAAATATAACCAGAATAATGAGAATCATCATACATTGCTCCCCCTGTGATGATACATTACTAATCTCTATAATGTATCTCACATCATTCATGTAGTCATTATGAGAAATATATTTTAGAAGCGGATGACTGCAGTAGGGTCAATATTCCCTACGTTTCTGACCGGTCTTCCTTCCTTTTCCAGCTTTGCTTGAAGTTTCTTATTGTGTGCTGGAAATTGTTCAATTTCTCAGATCTGTTCATCCTGCATTCTTTTTCTACATGTCCATACTTGTTACAGGCATAACATCTTGCATGACCAGAAAAGTAAGCATATGGATCATAATGTGTTTTTCTATACTTTCTTCTATTGCAATCAGCTACTTTATGACCATACTTGTTGCATGAAAAACAATATCCCTTAAAGAACCCAGAGTACCTTTCTATATAGAATCTGTTTGTTTGTGACTGAAACAATATTCTTCTGGAATTTGCTGCAACATGCCCATAATTATGACATTTAAAGCATTCAAAATTATTGATCAAAGGAGGGAATGATTTCTTTTGAGAGTTCATGATTGTCGGTTGACCTTTTGCTTCTTTCAACACTTCAGGCTTTGCATTGATATCCTTTGATTCTTTAGCACTTCCTTGTGAACTAGATTCTCCTTTAACAGTTTCATGAAAACCAAGACCAAGTTTAACAGAAGGAGACCTTTGACTACTAAGAATATTGTCTAGAATCTTAGTACTATCTTGAAACCTCAAGAGTTTATCCTTTTCTTCTAATTTACCTTTGAGAATGTTTACCTCAACCTCCAACTTTTGGCATTGCTTCATCATGCTTTCTTCAACCCTTTTTCCTTCTTCTACTTGATCATTCAAATTTAAGATATCTTCTTTCAACCCATTTTCTTGCTCTTCAAAGATTTGTAAAAGTTCTTCATTCTTCTTATTTGATTTTTCCAGATCTGTTTTGAGCGAGATGATTTCTACTTCACGTCCTTCCTTTTCAAATGATTGTAGAAGTTCTTCATTCTTCTTATTTGATGCTTCAAGGTCTGCTTTCAGAGAGATGATTTTTGCTTCAAGTCCTTCACTGTGATTGGTTACTTTGTCCTGCAGTCTTTGATACATTTCTATCTGTCCCTTCATTGTTTCTATCTGTTCATTCAATCTAGAGATCACATCCTTGAGAATAGATTCCCTCTTTTTAAATTGATCCCAAAAAATACTTTCATCATTGATCTTGAGATTTGCTTCTAGACTTATACTGTTACTTTCACTATCTTCATCATTGCATGCACAAGTGAGTGGTTTACAAGAACAACAATCAATACATGTTTCCTCTTCTTCATTTTCTGCTACACATGTTTTCTGAGATATCTTCTTTTCTTGAGTAGCCTTCTTCTTTTGCTTCTTTGCCATGAGCACTAACAGATCTTGGTCAGAATCTTCTTCATCTTCACTTGACATTTCGTTATTATCTTCATTTGCATAATAACTCTTTCCCTTTTCAATGTTGGAGATCATGCACAGCAAATTAATCAAATACGCAGCAAATAAATCATGCACAGAAGAAGACACAGAGTTTAACGTGGTTCACCCAAACCTCCTGGGCTACGTCCACACAACATAGGCATCGGCAGTCTTTATTAATCAAAACGGTATTTAATTTTAACACTCTCCAAAACAAACGTATGGATACTTGTTATATAGCAGGAGAATCTAACAGCCTCATAAATCCTCTCAACTCAAATTTAGGATGCATTAACTCCCTCCCAACAAACTGGAGCTAATCTAGGAACTAATTCCTAATTTTTGTCACCTACTGAGATTTTTGACTATTTTAATAAAACTGAAAATCTCAACAATCTCCACCTTGACAACAATTAGCCTGATGCCCTGTTTGTTTATTATTTTATCTTTTCTGCAAGCCAAGAGAAGCCAAACACCAACGCAGCTTCTCCAACAAAACTGGTTTCGTGAACATGTCTGCACAGTTTTCCTTTGTATGCACCTTTTCAAGAGAGACTCCCCTTTCAGTAATAACATGTCTTACAAAAATGGTACTTAATTGGAATATGCTTTGATTTACTATGATAGGCCGGATTCTTAGCCAAATGTATTGCACTTTGACTATCACAAAGTAACCTGATGTTTGTCCTGTAACCTACCAAATTCACCAAGCAAACCTTTCAACCAAACCGCCTCTTTGCAAGCATGCGAAGCAGCAATGTATTCTGCTTCAGTAGTGGATAAAGCAACAATGTTTTGTAGCTTTGACATCCAGCTAATAGCTCCACCTGCAAGAGTAAAGACATACCCTGAAGTTGACCTTCTCTTATCCAAATCACCTGCAAAATCAGAATCAACATACCCGCAGACAAATTCACTACTCTTATTGTAAGTGATACAATAACTACTTGTGCCTCTCAAGTACCGAAGCACCCATTTCACTGCTGACCAGTGTTCTTTACCCGGATTTTCCATGTACCTGCTGACAACCCCAACTGCATGTGAAATATCTGGTCGAGTACAAACCATCGCATACATAAAACATCCTACTACATTGGCATATGGAATTCGAGACATATAATCCTTTTCTTCATCTGTATTAGGACATAAACTCGAAGAAAGCTTGAAATGGGAAGCGAAAGGGACTGACACAGGATTCACATTATTCATACCAAACCTCAAAAGTATCTTCTCAACATACTTCTGTTGTGATAGCCATAGCTTACCATTACTCCTGTCTCTGAAAATCTCCATGCCCAAAATCTGTCTTGCTGCTCCTAGATCTTTCATGTCGAATGTCCTTGCCATCTGAGTCTTCAACCTGTTGATTTCATCAATGCTTTTGCTTGCTAAAAGCATATCGTCAACATACAACACTAAGATAATGAACATGCCATTTTTCAATTGCTTGAAATACACACAATGATCATATTCACTTCTAACATATTTCTGACTCAACATGAAAGAATCAAACTTCTTATACCACTTCCGAGGCGACTGCTTCAGGCCATATAATGACTTCTTGAGCCTGCAGACAAATTTCTTATTGCGATGCTGAACAAACCCTTCCGGTTGTTCCATATATATTTCCTCATCTAAATCTCCATGTAGAAAAGCAGTCTTAACATCTAGTTGCTGTAACTCTAAATCAAACAAAGCAACTAAAGCTAAAACAATTCGAATTGAAACTATTTTAACAACTGGTGAAAAAATATCATGAAAGTCAATGCCTGCTTTCTGAGAAAACCCTTTTGCAACCAGTCGCGCTTTGTACCTGTCCTCCGTATCATTCACACCTCGTTTCACCTTGAAAACCCATTTGCATCCCACAGTTTTCCTGTCTTTCGGAAGCTCAACCAAATCCCATGTGCCATTCTACTCAAGGCCATCATTTCGTCCTTCATGGCTGCTTTCCACTTGTCACTTTTCGAACCTTCTATTGCTTCCTGATAGCACAGAGGTTCATCATCGTTACCGGTCAAAGCAACTGAAGTAACATAATCATCATACCTTCTCGGTAGCCGTTTGATTCTTGTCGACCTCCTTAAGGCTGTTTCTGGTGCTTCCTCGATTGGATGTCTACCACCTGTAGGAACTTCTTGCCGATCAGTATCTGAGACCTGTTCATGATCTAAACCTGAACCCTGTTCATGTTCTGAAACCTGTTCATGACTAGTATCTGAACTATGGTCATCATGACTATCATTAGAAGAGCTTTCAAACTGAATGTGCTGAAAATCAGATACATCATCCTGTTTCAATCTACTATCTACATCGAACTGTACAAGAGAGGATTCATTAAACTTTACATCTCTGTTGATGATGATTTTGCGGGTAGTAGGATCCCACAATCTATATCCCTTTGTTCCAACACCATACCCAACAAAGATATACCTTTTAGACTGTGGATCTAATTTAGTTCGCTGATGTTTAGGCACTAGAGCATATGCATCACAACCAAACACTCTGAGTTTAGAATAGTCACAAGGGTGTCCTTTCCATACCTCTTGCGGAATCTTGCAGTCTATCGCCGTCGATGGAGATCGGTTTATCACATAACAAGTTGTTGCCACCGCTTCCGTCCACAACTCCTTTTGCAACCCGACGTTACTCAGCATACTCCTTGCTCTCTCTAGAAGAGTCTTGTTCATGCGTTCAGCAACTCCATTTTGCTGAGGAGTATAAACCGTGGTCTTATGTCTCTCGATCCCTGCATCCTTGCAATAGCTGTCAAACTCCTTGGAAGTAAACTCACCACCATTGTCGGTTCTTAAACACTTTATTGTTCTACCAGTGTTGTTTTCTACCAATGCTCTAAACTGTTTGAAAACTGAAAAAACATCAGACTTCCTTTTCAACATGTAGACCCACACCTTCCTAGAAAAGTCATCAATGAACGACACAAAATATGACGAGCCACCATATGACGCTGTAGGGGCTGGACCCCACACATCTGAATGAATATAATCAAGTATGCCTTTACTAGTATGTTTGCCTGTTTTAAATTTTTGTTTACTTTGTTTTCCAAACAAGCAATGCTTACAGAAATCTAACTTTCCAGACTTTAGATTAGGAAGTAACTTGCGATCAGCCAAAATCTTTAACCCTCTTTCACTCATATGCCCCAATCTTTGATGCCATAAGTGAATGGAACTATTGTCATGTTCAGACACTGTAGACACATGATCTGACCCTGTTCTTCCTTCTAATTGAAATAGATATGAGAAAGTGAGATCATATGCCTAATCCATGAGGTGATGGAAAAGGAAAAAAGACTTTCCCCAAATCTTTCAAAAATCCTTGAAAGAAATTATTTCTAATTTAGATTTTTGAGGAAAATCTAAATTTCCCCAATGAAGAGGAGTAGTTGGGAAGAGGTGAGAAAAAGCTGGAAAAGCTGAGGAAAAGCTTAAAGCAGCTTTAAAGAGTCCCAAAATGGGAAGCCTAGGCTAAACAGGAATAAAGCATCCTGAAATTCTGGACGCAGAATTGGAAACATGCTTGGGGAAAGCACAACTTAAATAAGCTGCTCCAGAACAGATTGAGGTTAGTCTGTTCTGGGGAGGATCTCTGCTCGGGGGTGAATCCTGGGAGATAAAGAGGATTCTAAGGTTGGGAGGACTGGTCATAGTAGAGGTGTGCATGCATAAATTTGGGGAATATCTGTAAGTCTGTGTTAATCATATCCCTGTTTTATGAAATTGTGATGTTATATTCCTTTATGCAATTTATGAAATTGTGATGTTCTATTCCTTTATTCAATTTATGAAATTGTGATATTATATTCCTTTATGCAATTTATGAAATTGTGATGTTATAGTACATTATGGAATGTATGAATTGTTATGTTATGTTGCATTATGCAACTGTTAGATGGATTAATGGTTCAGTAACTTATGTAATTGCAACTACATCTATTGACAGTAGAGACAAATGGTTGGGTGTAGAGATGAGTACATTGTAATAATGAGGTTTGAGGTGATAGATCGATTGAGCAACCAATATAATAACTATGTATAGGTATAGATGGCTATCTTTTAAAGGAGTATTTAATTTCTGTGTGTATAAACAGAAGATGTTAACAAACCAGTACCCATGAACATTAAGTTCCAAACAACTAAATCTATCATAACAATACTGATGGCACAGAATTCTCTGTGATCTATAACAGAAAGTTGGGAACAACAATCCTCAGCTGTGTAGAAATTACAGTATCCTATTAAAGTTAATGGTACACCTATGGAAGTAGAAGTTGAATCCTAACTAAGTACGAGGATCTAACACTAGGGATTCAAAACCATCCCGTTCAGTATTCTCTCCCTCCCTTGGAGTGAAGTAGAGGAGTTGTTTCCCAGTTTCCATGGAACGGCTGAATCTGTACCATAGTGTCATACATGTTGAATGGGTATAACAGACAAATAAGGGGGGAAAAAGCCTATTGCAAAATCTATTGTGTAATAACAGTCTGTGTGAGGGAATATTGTAAGCATGTGTAAAATACCATGAATAGAGCATCTGGTTACCATCCATAGAACTACTGGGAAAGTAGTGGAGCAATGGTGGTGAACTGCGTAGAGATAGTTGTATGCGAGGAGGCATACATCTATACTTCGATGCTGAAACTTTAACATATTGAACATATTAGCAGGCCGGCAAACTGTGGGAAGTTTGATTAAGGGCCTAGTGATCATCCTGCACAGAAAACCTGAGACATACAAGGTAAAATATGTAGATATATAAGTCTACTATATGAACTGAGAAGAGGGGAGGTTAAGCCCAAAAATCCTAATGGAAATTCTTGTATTCCAGGGCTGTCTGTAAGTACTGAAAAGAATCTAAACCCCGGATAACAGTCTGCATTGTGGCTGATGCAGTATAAAAACTATAATTGTTATCGACGCAGAAAGCGGAGAATATTAAGTTATGTTATATGGGTAGCACTCATCGCAGGGGTGATGAATATAGACATATTATGAATATAGACCTTAAGAGAGACCTGTTGAATCTCATTCGGAGTAAAATCAACCAATTATAGAAGAGGAGTTAAGAAATTTAGGAGGAGTAACCATGAGGATGAGGTATAACTGATGTTATTAAATAATAACATAATCCCATGAAAAAAAAAAAATGGGTTTGGGAGACTTGAAAAATGGTATCGGAGCTAAAGTTCAAAAATTGGGCAAGATATGTGCTCACAAAGAAATGGTCAACTGTTATAGATTTTACGAATTTTAAAAATATTTCTTCGAGTATACAAATATCTTGGATATACTTTCAGGTATACTTTCAGGTATACTTTTGGATATACTTTCAGGTATCGAAAGAGGAGAAACTCCAGAAACTCTAAACCAAGGTTGGTTTAAATCTGAAGTTATATAGCCTCTATAGATGATTAAATCTTGTTTATTCCCTGTAGATATCAAGGTGATATTTTATACTTATGTGTAGGCTGGAAAATATTGTATCAGAATTGATCTTTCATGGTACAAACCCAAAATAATAATTACAGCATAAACATTATAATATGAAATTCGAATATTGTGTTAAAGAAGGAACATTTAGTTTATAACCTTCATATGGTTATATCTTAACATTCTAAATCTGTTAGATCTACTTTCCCTCTTGGAAGAAAGTGTCACAATTTTGTTCATGGTAGGCACAATTTTGATATTTTCTACTTATAAATCTACTAGAGGAATAACATAGCAGCACCAGATTTACCTGGTATACATACCAACTGCTGAAAATAAATACTGACATTGGAACCTATGCTAAAAAAAAAAGTGAATATTAACTTGTTCTCTATATAATTATAATGGTGAAAATTGATGCTCCTATGTAAGATGTAAACCAATATTAGTATACAATTACAATGGTGACATTTTATACTCCTACGAAAGATGGAAACAATATTCACCGATCTGAAGTTATATATTATAGCAGCAAAGCAAGAATATTAGATTTCGCATGTAGATAAAGAAAAAGAAATTTTATTATAGATAAAGGGTTATCGCATTCATAACACTTATAGTTTATATTAAATTGGAAATCTACTTTTAATTCTTGAACTAAGCCGCATAGCAAAAGATTTAACTTGAAATCTAGATTCACGAATCGATGAATATTGAATGGGTATACATACGTATATTCAAAACAAATTATAAAGGTAGTGAGCTAAAGTTCGAACCACCTATAGACATATATATGTATATATTGGCTCCTACAACATTTATTCCACGACAAGCGCTACTATTTAGTATCCTTGCACCTAGGATATAAAAGAGAATAAAGTAATAGGTAAGGAAATATATAGAACCCCAAATATGTGTGCGAATTATAAAAGCGGCAACCCTAATCATCATATAATGACGTCTAGGGTTCTGTGCGTTGGATCGATTCATATGAATACAGTCAGAGTGTATAGGACAAAAAAATTAGACTTCTATTCATGTATTATCGAATACTAGGCATCTGATTCGAAATCCTTTTTGGTCGTAATATGAAATTATGCTCTGGTTTCAAATGGTAGACTTATATATATATAGTAGACTTAGATTTATCCCAACCCTTTGAAATAAGAAATATGGTTATCCAAACTTTATGAACATCTTTAAAGAAACTATTGGTTTCATGCATAAGCATTTAATAAAATTTATAACTGAATCAGATGAGTATCGAATGCAAATACGAATACATTCTGGTTACATCGACGGTATATGAGCTATACCAATATATATACCTATGAAGGCCGTATAAACAAAAAGGGAATACAAATAGGTAGTATGTAAATAGACTTATATAGTTCCAAATAAAATCTAACCATGTGTCGTAGACACGATTTCCTTAGTGAAAAAGAATTTCAACTTTATATTATGCATATATGGACTCATATCGTGTCAAAAAGAAATCTACACACGTAGGGTCGATACGAATTCGGTAGGTGAAAAAAAATAAAGCACTTCGGTTAAGTTGGAACATATCATATCTGAGCACAGTAGCGAAGTTAATAAACGTGTAAAACAGCTATGCGCTTATAAGAAAACTAAGCAATTATGCCACTGTGTATAAGAAACTCTGCACTGCGTGGCGGTGGTTTTAATTATTAGGGCCGTGGCATATGGCAATCCATAAACCTTCGAACTGTAACGACTGTACAAAAAAATAAATAAAATCCATGGTACTCTAAACATTTCTTTGCTAAAGTTAAACGAACTATCCAGATAACCGAGCAACGTAAATATGGCGGTTACAGTTGCATGTGGTTGCCGAGAGCAGAGTCACAGGTTGTTTAACCAGTGGTTAGCATACATGTATATATAGATATAAAAAGAAAAATCCAGTGAGCAATTTATCGACCGTGCGCCACTCAACGCAGTAGCTCAGGGATGTAGAAAATGGTGGTTAGATTCCTGCAACAACTGAAACGATGATTTTATAGGTCAAAAACAGTAGGGTAAGAGCTCACAAGCCGCGTGACCGACTTTGCGCGCAGGAGGAAGATTATCACTACCAAATTTAATAGGAATAACAGCGTGGAGCTGTGGGTCGGGGAGGTGGACAACCGACATAGCAAGTCGGTATCCTATCCTCATATGATACCATTTTACAACCGCCAGCAAGCCATATCGAATTAGGGGCGTAAGTAGAAACTTAAGAATTCTACTTGCCATTGAGATTCGATAACCGAAAACACGGCAATATAAACATAAAATCATAAAACTATATTAAATCTGACCGAGTACGGGACAGTGCGATAGATAACAAGATGAGGATAATACGGCCCCATAAAAACCAAGCACAACTCATCAGCATCGATGGAATGAGAGTTAGGGTTTACCTGTAGGGAGGGGGTTACTCCCCCTTTGGTCGTGCGGATGAACCTCTCTGAGGAAGGAGAGACACCTCAGACTCCACACTCCGAAGTATGCATCCAGAAAATAGACTCAGACGACCCCGGTGTATCTCCGTTGAGTACCTGCAACGATTTAGGAACCCGAACTCTCGCATGATAAATAAATTAGGGAAAAAAAAAAATCGAGTTGAGTTCAACACTATGAACCATCAAGCTAAGGATTCAAACGCACAAAAAGTGCCGCTAGTTATCTGGCTCTGTCAACTAAACAAGAAGCAGACTCACGGCTTGCGCGAGACCTGCAACAAAGAAGGCGGTATTAGAAAAAAAAAAAAACAAAGAAACAGAATAGAAGGGGGTCTGGCGATTTGATCGAAAGGCAAAGCCTCCGATTTAAAAGAACGTTGCAACCATAATAGCACTGTCCCCATGCTGCAGAAAAATCCCGAGGTGGATCGGAAACCCCAGTTAAATGGACATGAGGGTACAACGAAAATCGTCCTTCCAAGGATGACACCTTGCTCTGGAAAAGCAAGAAACCGAAAAAAATATGATACGTTAAGTAACTGTCAAACCGGATGGGACTGAAGCCTGCGTTAGGCGGCTCATATAACCACTGTGCGGTACAAATATGGAGATTCCTGTGAACGAGCACAGGACGCGCGTATGTTCAAGTTTAATTCACAACCAGGGCTGTACCGTCAAATTTCGTCCGGAGGTCATAGGGATACGCCGCGCAGACCTTCTGAGCCATAGGCGGACTGCAGTAGCCGGAGGTGACTTGCCGCACCCTGACTAACTCGGTAAGCCTGTACACAGTAGCAAACCCTAACCTGCGAACGAAGAAGGTGGTGACACGTTCCATAAAATGTAATCACTCAACCGCCGGAAGCTCGTGACGGTCCACAGGACAGATATATCGTCCTGCCATATATGACCGTGATCAACTATAAGTATACATCGTGGATATGATAAGTTGAGTAATAGATGTTGAACTATGTATATAATCGTGGTTCCAATCTTATACATCATAATCATTTTGACACGCTTGATAGATATATATTTATGCGACATGCGCCCTTCCTAGTTATACCATTGGGTATAAATAAATACACCGAGACTATAATATGTTTATATAGATCGGTTTCATATAGGTTTAGGGTCGCATGCCACTCTTAAATAAATCTTGTTCAAATGTAGCCACATATATAGTTCGATATTGTATATTGTATAGATACATGTGGTATATGAGGATCCTATATGGAAGAGCAAGGATTTGGATATGTGTTATATTTATATATGAACCTCAGAAATACATATATATAGTATGTAGGAATTTAATACATATGTATATATATATGCTATGTAGGGATTTAATACATGTATATATATTGTGCATGCTATATACAAATATCCTATATACAATATATGTGTGTGAGGTGAACCGCCTTAAGGGGAGGAATACTTCGAAATGAGTAAGGAATTCCAAGAGTACAAAAAAAAAAAAAAATTGGTAAACTGGATGTGTTACAAATGGTATCGAATGACATAGTCGAGTTGGTGGGTGGACTCGATGTTATATATATTCAATATGATGATGGGAAGGATTATTAGAGAATATATATGCCATTGGTAAATGTATTAAACTATAAACAAAAATATCTCATGAGAATATATATGTATAACTAAATTTGGGATCAAGAAATTTAGTTGGAATGTCAAATGTTATTAGGATGAGAAAAATGTTAGATGAAGAAAAAGTTACACACGTATATATATCATTAGGGTAAATGAATATACCCTTTGAGCATTCCATGAAATAAAACACAAAAACAATAAGGGGTATCGAAAAATATATGAAATATATATAGGTATCGAAGTGCGCCTTTTCTAAGTGTTATTAAAGTGGATATGGACATAGCTATATCTATAGTTTTATTAGAATGGAAGTAACATATGGATGTGGTTTTAATCAATTGAGTGTACCATATATATATATATATGGGTGTATTGAAGTAAAGTTGAAATATAGTTTATTAAGTGGAGGTAAACATATATATATATTGATATATATTGTGCGGAAGGGTACACAAATGTCAATTTAATTCTAATCCAATAATATACACATATGGATTGTGTATAAGCTACGAAGTAGAAAAAAAAAAACAAATTCCCTAGTGAATACTAAAAAGTGAATTCACCTTAAACGTTGCAAGTGAGGTGGAAGGACATATTCTACCCTATGGCCAGAATAGTATTACGTTACTTATGGTGAAAGGAGTTATAAACACAGCCAAATAAGTTGTTTTAGTAAGTATGGACTGTTGCAAATCCATTACATTGATTTAAGCATGAATGAATGAAGGGGTAAATTAAAATTTTCCTGATGATTTACTTAAGGAAGAATATTCTTGCAATAGTGGAAGAATGACTTGTTAATTATTTATATTCTTCCAGTTGGTATATTTTGTAAGTTTAGAGATAATGAGTAAAAGAATTGGAAAAAATATGGAGAAGTGATAATTCTCTCATAAGGAAACAAAAAAAATAAAAATAAATAAATAAATAAAAATAAATAAATAAATAAATATAGATAAAAGCATGAGAGATTTATGGGTTGCTTTTATCAGAAAAAAAAATAGAATGCTTTTATGCATTAGGAAAGAAGGAATTCTTTTATGATTCAGGAAAAAGTTGGAATACTTTTAGGGTTAATTCCATTTTATATAAGCCTATGAGAAAAATAGAAGAGGAGAACTAGCAAAGCATGAACATACAATTAAAAGTGAATGCATAAATTCCGGTGAGTCTTTGAAAAAGAGGAAACTGTGTCAAATTTATTTTTGGCATTATCACATATTAATAATTGTGAATGTGATGAATTATAGAAATTTCATTTATCACCTGAAAAGGAAACATGTATTCACACTATAAAATTTTGTGGAATAAATTTTATTAAAGTTAATTTTCTTGAGTCTTAAATTCAAAGACAGAGAAATCATACAGCTACAAACCGAGAGAAAAGAGGATGAGCTGTATTTTGGACTTGGGTGTGGGGAAAACCCATCAGCTCCAAATTTGTTCACTTAAGTTTTGAACTAGTGGATACAATTTCATGTGAGAGGTAAGCATGGAATTGTAGAGATTAGTAATGAGTCTAGTTGTTACTAATTAAATTGATTTGGTTAACAAAAAGAAACAATGAAAAGGTACTAGAAGTACAACTATAAAATGAGAAAGGGTAAGCATAAACATGCATATGATACAATTGTTTTCTTTCATTTATGAGTACTAATGAAAAAGTTGGAAAAATTGTTTAGCCAAGTGTGTAACAGGAAATTGGGCACTCTGAGAACAAAGAGGAAAAAGGTGAACATAAATCACCTAGAAAATCTAGAAAAGCAGAACTGAACCAAGTTGCGTGAGGAAAGAATCTCACTGAAAAACAAGAAAGGATAAGTAGTGTACTAAAAGTGCACTAAACTATTATGAATCTAAACGGTTTGATTAATAACTGAATGTCTTAAGTTATTGAAATGCAGAATGCTGTTGTGAATTATCAATTATATGTACCTGATCTTACTTACATTGGTATGAATTGTGGACAGAGAAACCAGAATAAAAGATCTTACATACAGACTTCTTGCAAAGAAGTAGGAAGAAAACCAACTGCATAAGGCATCAGTAAATAGAGTGGAGGCAGGAGAATACTCTGCTAGAAACTAATGGCTTATACATTAGCCCTGCCCTTGCTTATTAAATTTCCTGATATATTTCATGTCTCCTTGTTGGAAAGGAAACGTTATAATTTTTGTACATGATGCTTCTCACATGATTGATTTGAAATGTGGTCCAGGTGGAACCAGAAGAGGAATTTCCTTCCAGAGTCGCCTCAAAGATGAAAGCGAGAAGGAATTGAATTGCGAAAACGAACAGTAGCTAGAGTAAAGGTGCAATGGAGCACTTTACTGCTGAAAAGCTACATGGAACAGAGAAGCTAAGATGATGGAAAAGCATTCATAATTAAGTTCAAAATGAACTAAGTCGATAGTTGTCAACACCGAGGACGGTGTTTATTTTCAGAGGGGGAATATGTAACACCCCCAAGTTCTATGCTTTTCAAATTAGACATTGGAACATACATCCATAGGGGAGTGGACCCCAATGGATAATTGTTATGTGGATATGATTAAATACTTAATTATGAAAAATAAATAAAATAGTGTGCATGCACCATGACCAGATGAGAAAGTGAGATCATATTCCTAATCCATGAGGTGATGGAAAAGGAATAAAGACTTTCCCCAAATCTTTCAAAAATCCTTGAAAGAAATTATTTCTAATTTAGATTTTTGAGGAAAAAATCTAAATTTCCCCAATGAAGAGGAGTAGTTGGGAAGAGGTGAGAAAAAGCTGGAAAAGCTGAGGAAAAGCTTAAAGCAGCTTTAAAGAGTCCCAAAATGGGAAGCCTAGGCTAAACAGAAATAAAGCATCCTGAAATTCTGGACGCAGAATTGGAAACAGGCTTTGGGGAAAGCACAGCTTAAATAAGCTGCTCCAGAACAGATTGAGTTTAGTCTGTTCTGGGGAGGATCTCTGCTCGGGGGTGAATCCTGGGAGATAAAGAGGATTCTAAGGTTGGGAGGACTGGTCATAGTAGAGGTGTGCATGCATAAATTTGGGGGATATCTATAAGTTTGTGTTAATCATATCCCTGTTTTATGAAATTGTGATGTTATATTCCTTTATGCCATTTATGAAATTGTCATGTTCTATTCCTCTATGCAATTTATGAAACTGTGATGTTCTATTCCTTTATTCAATTTATGAAATTGTGATATTACATTCCTTTATGCAATTTATGAAATTGTGATGTTATAGTACATTATGGAATGTATGAATTGTTATGCTATATTGCATTATGCAACTGTTAGATGGATTCATGGTTCAGTAACTTATGTAATTGCAACAACAGCTATTGACAGAAGAGACAAATGGTTGAGTGTAGAGATAAGTACATTGAAATAATGAGGTTTGAGATGATAGATCAATTGAGCAGCCAATATAATAACTATGGATAGGTATAGATGGCTACCCTTTACAGGAGTATTTAATTTCTGTGTGTATAAACAGAAGATGTTAACAAACCAGTACCCATGAACATTAAGTTCCAAACAACTAAATCTATCATCACAATACTGATGGTACATAATTCATTGTGCTTAATAACAGAAAGTGGGAACAACAATCCTCAGCTGTGTAGAAGTTACAGTATTCTATTAAAGGTAATGGTACCCCTATGGAAGTAGAAGTTGAATCCTAACTAAGTACGAGGATCTAACACTAGGGATTCAAAACCATCCATTTCAGTATTCTCTCCCTCCTTTGGAGTGAAGTAGAGGAGTTGTTTCCTAGTTTCCATGGAACAACTGAATCTGTACCATAGTGTCATACATGCTGAATGGTTATAACAGACAAATAAGGGGGGAAAAAGCCTATTGCAAAATCTATTGTGTAATAACAGTCTGTGTGAGGGAAGATTGTAAGCATGTGTAAAATACCATGAACAGAGCATCTGGTTACCATCCATAGAACTACTGGGAAAGTAGTGGAGCAATGGTGGTGAACTGCGTAGAGATAGATGTATGCGAGGAGGCCTACATCTATACTTCGATGCTGAAACTTTAACATATTGAACATGTTAGCAGGCCGGAAAACTAGGAAGTTTGATTAAGGGCCTAGTGATCATCCTGCACAGAAAACCTGAGACATACAAGGTAAAATATGTAGGTATATAAGTCTACTATATGAACTGAGAAGAGGGGAGGTTAAGCCCAAAAATCCTCATGGAAATTCTTGTATTCCAGGGCTGTCTGTAAGTACTGAAAATAATCTAAACCCCAGATAACAGTCTGCATTGTGGCTGATGCAATATAAAAATTATAATTGTTATCGACGCAGAAAGCGGAGAATATTAAGTTATGTTATATGGGTAGCACTCATCGTAGGGGTGATGAATATAGACATATTATGAATATAGACCTTAAGAGAGACCTGTTGAATCTCATTCGGAGTAAAATGAACCAATTATAGAAGAGGAGTTAAGAAATTTAGGAGGAGTAACCATGAGGATGAGGTATAACGGATGTTATTAAATAATAACATAATCCCAATGATGGGTTTGGGATACGTGACAGTTAGATTGAATTTAGCTTTCTTTTAAAATTTTACTTAATAAAATGTATGTAAATTTTCATACATCCAAACATACATATTTTTGGTTGTTTTATATTATTTTTGTTACAAATATTCTATTATTTCAAAAATACATGGTTTTTTCTTAGATATGTTATTTATGTTACAAGTGTTTTATTATTTATGAGTAGTATTTCTTAATATATAAAAAATTTAATTTAATGATTTTAAAAAAAAATATATGATCTTTTTTTTAAATTTCCAAATTATGTGATTTATCTTGAGAAAAAATGATGAATGTTCATAATTCTCATTTCTTAAATAACACTAAATTTACCTCTAATTACTTAGTTCAATATATATATATATATATATATATATATATATATATATATATATATATATATATATATATATATATATATATATAATTGTAGCTAAAAAAATCTTACATGTATTTTACTTTATAATCATAAACAATTTTCTTATTATATGATGTCAAACTTACTCAACTTTTTTTTATTCTGGAATTTTAAACAAAGTTTTTTCACTACATAGTTTTAGCTTTTATAATTTTTTTTATTTTTTCAATTCCAAACAAAACTTACAAAAGAAAAAACCCACTCAGTCTTTACTCGTAGATTATAGTTTTACAAAATTGACACTATGTGTTTAACAATAGAGTAAGTTGAGACATCTGTAAGGGGTTTTTTTGTACAAGTTTTGTCATAACCTTTCTCTCCATACAATGTATAATGTAGAGTCTTCTGAAGAGAGAGTATATTCTAGTTTATAACTTGATCCACGATCAAAGAAAATGGCCAGGGATTTCACAAGTTATTAGTTTGTAACTTGATCCACAATCAAAGAAAATGGCTAGGGATGTCACAAGTTATCAGCCCGCACGAGTGATGTATTGACATTTCTAGTTGAAATGGATCCTATTAGATGCATGGTGGCCAGAGACACTAAAAAATTTCTAAAAAAGATATCTATTATGACATCCATATTCTCTACAAAGAATCTAAATTTCTCATCTTATACAACAATTTCTTACAATAACCACTCAATTTACTCTCCAATTTTTTTGAACCCCCCACCCATGTCGGGGAGATCACATTGTAAAATCAAATCTTCCTCTGGTTCTTTTAAAGGGTTCATAAACAAAACAAACAACAAGAAATTCAATATTGTGGTTTAATAACCGATTTTTTGAGTGATTATGACAACCAAAAAATCACATTAGCTCACAAAATATATCTAATGCTATAAGTATCTAAGATGATAACAAAGATTTGAATCATGATAACTAGGTGAAAACCAAAACTAAGTTGTAGCCACAAGAAAAAAAATCAAAACAATATCTAAGGTTGAAATGAACCCCATACATACCTGATGGACCTCATGGGAATTTCAAAGTAGGCATAGAACACCACCCTAAAATTTCTATACTCTTTATCAATTTAGAATAACCTAATATGTGTAAAATATTTTAATAAGAAACTATATTTCTAATTATAAAATATACAAACTATAACTTAAATGTGTGAATTTACTTTGTATTTTTTTTTCTTATGTACATAGAGAAAGACTAAACCAAGTTTCGAGTTAAGAAAATAAATTGTAACATAAAGAACAATAACTCCTTCCAAAAAATCTCTCCATATTAAAATGACATTCACTTTCTTGTATACCAAGACTATTGTTCCCCATATACAATTTCTAATAGGCATGCAATTGGCACTCGGATACGTAGATGAACTTGGAGTAAACTCTATTTTTGTTAATAAAAATTCACTTTATTTACGTCTATGCTAGATAGATTATACTTGAATGTATTTAAAATATGTTATATGAGTTACATGCTCATTTCATGCTTGTCAGAGGATTATTAATCACCAGAGGATTTTCACTCCCAAATTCGTATTTCAATATCTATCACAATTTTTTTTTATTTGAATAGATTATGTTGGTTTACATATATGTTTTCACCCCCCAATTTTCTATTTCAAAATATATAACAAAATCTTTTGGTTGATAACTCTTATCATCAATATCTTTGAAACCTCCACGACTCGCTTCCATGGCAGCAAAATTTAACCTCCACGACCCGCTTCCATGGCAAGCAAAATTTTCCTTTCATTCCTTCACAATGGCTCCTTCTCCGCAATGTCTTATTTTTTTTCTAGGCTGCTCTTTCCTATGGTATTGTCTTCTTATTTCTTCTAGGTTAATCTTTCCTATGTTATTTTGTTACAGTTGTTTCTTTTGCAACATGTCGTGCAATTGCTAGTTATGCCATAATGCGTCACTATTTGAAAACAACTCCCCTAGCTGCCACTATATCCATGTTTGAGCCATTGGATCAAATGTTAAACGATTGAAATGGTTTAGGCCATTAGATCAAGTAAATATTTTTTATATATGTTTTTTTATAATTTTAGCTTTTTTTATTTTTAATACTTTAGATTGAATTTAGGTTTTGGTGACGTTAAATTTAAAATGTTTTATTTTTAATAAGTTAGATTGAATTTAGGTTTTGGTGACTTTTAAGTTAAAATGTTGTTATTAAAAATTTGCTAGATTTTAACCTCAATTTTTTAATAAAATTTAAATTAATAACTTAATAAAACTAGATCTAACATAAATTAGTTTAATGATTAAAAAAAAAATTGTAAAATCCATAAACATTAAAGTTTATGTTACATAAGGATACAATTTCTATTTATAATAAAATTTATATTATAAAATTAAACTCCACAAAAAACCAATTAATTTATATTATATCGATAAAAAAACAACATAAAAAAAAGGGAAATAACTATTTATATATTTAAATATTACATTTTTTGTTCTACTCGCTCTCCAACAAAGTATGATAGAAAGGTTGTAATGCCATTTTAACATTTTGACTATGTCAAATTACACAAAATTAAAAATAAAAGTAAAATAAATAAAAAAGATTGACATAATGTAATGAACGTTTTAACTAGGTCAAAATACAATAAAAAAATAAAAAATAGTAAAATAAAATAATGATAAACTATAAATACAGACCTCATGGTATTGACCCATGGTATTCATGTGGAATGTAGTTTCTTTATGGGGGGGGACTAATATGGCATAAATAAATGTTAACTCTAGATCTAAACTAATTATTTAATAAATTTATTTTTTTAAATATTTATAACCATTATTCTTTTAAAATTTTACTTAATAAAATATATCTAAATTTTCGTACATCCAAATATACATAGTTTTTTCTTTTTTTGTGTATTATTTTTTGTTACAATTATTTTATTATTCCAAAAAATGCATGGTTTTTTTTCTGTTATATATTATTTATGTTACAATTGTTTTATAATTCATGAGTATTATTTATTAATATGTAAAAAATTAAATTAATAATGAAAAAATTTTAAAATATCTCGATTTTTTTTAAATTTCCAAATTTATCTTGAGCAATAATGATGAATGTTCATAATTCTCATTTCTTAAATAACACTAAATTTACCTTTAAAGGGGGTAGGTAACAATTGTTTGTATCAAAATCAAGGATATAGAAGAAAGGAGACATGGTGAAGAGAAGCTTCCAACCTTACAACAAGCCCCTAAAAAAGGCATAACGTTGATTGTATGGAATCTATTTTCCCCGAGAGACATCATAAGTGCAATGAAAAAAACTTGGAATTTGGAAAATGTCACAAATCTTGTCTCATGTTCCATTCATCTAGATCTAAAGTATATGGAAGAAGAAAAGCAGGACAATGGATACTTATCAAGAATGTATGATTCTTTAGAAGGAAATGACGTTGACAAGGCTATGGAGGACCAAATAGCGAGAATTAAAAAACATAAGAGGACTCTGCATAAAATGGGTTACTCGGGGATTTTGGAATCCAGATGAGCTACATTATCTCGATGATTCAAGAAAGCGCTCAAAAAGAGACAGACAATAGTGATAAAGAGACAATTTATTCATAAACAAGAGAAAGCTAGAACTATAACCCGAGATAGAGTTATAGGAAGAGAAACATTCCATTTTTAAGGAGGATTCAAAGTTACATGAGTAGTATTTCACTCAACATAATTCTCCATTGCTTATTCTGGAGGAGAAAGTTCCTACTACCTCATCAATTGAAGAAGGCCCACATGAGAAAATCGAAGAGATTCCTCAATGTTATTTTCATTTGAAATTTAGTCACTCCGCAAAAGACACTTACCTATTGAAATCAACCGAAAAAAAAAGGTATCTCTAAAGGGTCACTTGGGAGGAATCTATTATTTAAAAGATTGAGAAAATAATTTCATTTCAAAACAAAAAATGTAGTATCACTAGGGAAGGTAGTTATTACATTTAAAATTTGTTCCCATTCTTTTTACTACAAAATTAGATTGTTTCTTTTTTATTTGTTAGGAAAATAAATGATCTTTAAAAGCCACTAAAGTCTTGAATTATGATCCTTAAAGAAGTCCCTCGATTCCCCGATTATGAGCTGATTTTTTTCTTCATACTTTTGGGTCTTCATGATGTTTGTTATGACCGAGGTGGAAAGTTCCAAAGAAGTGGAATATTGGTTCTTCAAAGAAGAATTATGAAAATATGATTGTACACAGCTTATTAATATAAATTATGTGAACTAAGATTAATTAATCATCCCCAAGGGTTAAATAGGGATCAAATGTCTCGTATCCATAAAATTGGTTATTACTATAACTCTATACTCTATGTTCAAATGACAAGTGAAGGTGGATTTACCATACTCAAGCTTCTTAGTAGTCTCTTATGAAGTAAAACATGTCATAGTGATAAGTTTTTTATTCCATTAAATAATTCTAGTCGTAGAGCAGCATTCGTAGTTCTTGGAGTAGTATCGGAGGAATTCAACATTGCGAATATGATAGAAGAAAATAATTTCATGGAAGGGTGAAGTCTCGCCTAACTTGATCATAAGAACCAAGTACATACTTCGTGCGTAAAAGAAAAAAAATAAACATGCAAATTTCGTCATATAGAGGTCTTGAGTACTTTGGCCAAAATGTCTCATCCATTATGAAAAAAACACATTTTACACGCAATTAATAACAAAGAATTTGTTCCACATTTATTACCCAATATGGATATTTTGATTTGAGGTCCAAGTAAACATAATTCTCGACCCGTTATTCTAAAGGATCAGCTTGAGCCGAGAAAGTTCCTACTACCTCTTCTTTCTTAATGTTATTCTTTCCTATACAACAACCTTACGGTGTTTCCTTTGCAACATGTGGTGCAATTGCTAGTAGTTATCGTAAGTTATAATAACAAATCATGAAATAACTAACCCTATATTACAAGCTAACCATGTATTACATGCTAACCCAACATTCTTATTGAGACTTTATTCTACAAGTAGGTTTAACAAAAACCTTGAGTGTCTAGTTTATCTCAAAATAGGTTGCTCTTGCATTGCATTGAGTTCTATTATCTCAAAGTATTTTTAGTATTATGTGAGCCACAATATTATTAGGAATGAACACTTTAAATTTATTTTTTTAAATCATGCAAAATTAAAATACAAATGTAATATAAAAATTATATTATTATATATTTTCAATTATAAATTAAAAATATAAAATTAAATATTCATTTACACATTCAAATTTAAATATTTGATTTTTTTTTATTTTAAAGCGTACACCATCTTATATTCTATTTCATCTTATGTAAAATTTTATAATATATTGATAGATTTCCAAAATACTTTTACATATAAATAAAATATTTTTTTTTATATATAAATCAAATCATTAAAAAATTGACATATATTTGCAACAAAATTTATATATATTTACCGATATAAAAATTATATTTTACTTCTTTAAGTAAATTTGTTTTCAGTCTTATATATATATAAACAAAATGCAATCATATATATATATAAACTAAATACAATAAAATATTTATATATAACAAAAATAAATATAAAATAAATAGATTTGGATAATAATATTTTAAAATTAAAATTCAAACCCAAAATAATATCAATACGTTTGAAATTAAGTACATATAAGCTAAACATTCCATTTTGAAATACAATCGAAACATTCAAACAAAGATGAGATAAATAATATATACAAGCGAGATATCCACAACCATTTTCACTTCCCCTGGTTTGGAGTCTAGCCATTAAAAAATCCATGAAGGAAAAGGAAAAAAAAGTTCGCTACCATTACCACCATAACCCACTATTGACAAATCCTCTTGGACTTCGCTACCATTGCCATAGCCTACCACTAATGCTCAAATTTAACAAAAAAAGCAATAAGATTGTACAAAACTAATAGAAGAAAAGTACCTTATGTCAAATGTAGAGTGGAACAAGAGGTACAGTGGCCTTCAAAACGCCAAGGAAATGGTACACCGAGTCAAAATCGTCGGATTGCAAATACAACTCAAAATTTGGAGAAATTGTAGCAATTGGTGTACGGAAAAAACAATCCCTTTTGTGTACGAAATAACAAAACCGGCCTTGTTTGAGGCTCCGAGCCACCTAAATGAGGTCACTATCGAGTGTGATAGTTGTTACACATTTTTGTTTAGGTTATATCTTATTTCATAGTTAGGTGGAAGAAACATTAATAGGGTTTTGTGAGTTAGTTAGGTAGTTACATGGATCTAATGGCCTAAAACTTTTCAATCATCTAACACTTGATCCAATGGTGCAGAGAGAGATAGAGTGATAGCTAGGAGATTTGTTTTGAAATAAATATGCCTTATGGTGTAATTAATCATCAACTTTGGGGAATTTCAGTGTGTAAAAAGAACAATATATATTTTTTGTTACATACTCATTTACATGTTCATCCAATCTAATAGTTATCTTAAGTTATAATAACAAATCATGAAATATCTAACCTTATATTACAGAGCTAGCCATGTATTACATGCTAAGGTTTAACAACAACCTCAGGGTGCCTCGTTTATCTCAAAATAAGTTGTTCTTGCATTGCATTGAGTTCTATTATCTCAAGTATTTTTAATATTATGTGAGCCACATAATATTATTAGGAATAAACAATTTGAGTTTCGTTTTGAAAATTATGCAAAATTAAAATACAAATATAATATAAAAAATTTATATTATTATATATTTTCAATTAAAATTTTAAAATATAAAATTATATATTCATTTACAAGTGAGGGAGGGGGTTTAGACAACTAGGTGGGAAGGGGGGAATGAGAGAGAGGGAGAGAAAGGTAGGGGGGGGGGAGGGAGAGGGACAAAGAGGTTGGGGGGAGGGAAAGCGAGAGAGAGGGAGAGAGAGAGGGAGAGGAGGGAGAGGGGTGTGGTAGAGAGAGAAAGAGAGACCAAGAGAGAGAAAGAGCGAGGGGGTATAGGGAGAGGATGAGAGAGAGAGAGAGAGAGATTGAGAATGACAAAGGTGAGGGGGGGGGGAGCGAGGGGGGAGAAAGAGAGATAGATATTGGTGGGAGAGAAAGAGGGAGGGGAGGAGAGAGAGAGAGAGTGTGTGTGAGAGAGATATACAGGGAGAGGGAGAGAGTGAGAGGGAGATGAAGAGAGAGAGAGAGAGAGAGAGAGAGATAGAGATTGATAGTGAGAGAGGTGGAGAGGGAGAAAAAAGTGAGGGAGAGGGAGAGTGCTCGAGTGATAAGGAGAGTGAGAGGGACGAGAGAGAGGGAGCAAGGTAGATAAAAAAGAGAGAGAGGGAGGGAGCAAGGTGAGAGAGAGAGAGAGAGAGAGAGAGAGAGAGAGAGAGAGACCTGTAGATAGCTTAAGAGAGTGAGATAGAAAGGGAGAGAGAATGAGAGAGGAATATTAAACGAGAGTGAGGGGGGAGGGGGGAAAGGGAGCGAGCGGTAGAGGAGAGTGAGAGAGAGAGAGAGTGTGTGTGTGTGACAGAGCGAGAGAGTGTGAGAGAGAGTATGTGAGAGAGAGAGAGAGAGAGAGAGAGTGAGATTGAGAGAGAGGGGGAGAGCAAGAGAGAGTGAGGGGGGAGGGGGGAGAGAGAACGAGAATGAGAGAGAGCAAGAGTGAGAGTGAGAGAGAGAGTTTTTTATATATGTTTTTTGTATATTAGTTATTTTATATAATTTTTTTTGTGTTTTTTATATTATTATTTAAAGAACCATAATCTTATTGGATGTTATATACTTTTGTTCAATTTTTTTTAATATATGTTTCTATTGTTTTTTTTTAATTGTAATTTCACTCTAATTTTTTTTAAATGAAATTTTTTTATTTGGGAAAAAGTATTATTTCACTTTAGTTTTTTTTCTAAAAGGAAATAAAATTTCATTTTGAGATGCTAAAATCATTTAGCATGTGGAGTGTTAAAACCATTTAGCTTGTGGAGTGTTGTGGTTAAGAGTATGGAAAAAATATAAAATATAAAATATAAAAAAAGAAGGTTAAGTTTTTTGTGAAATTTATCATAGTATTGGCATAATATCAATTATTTAATTTAAAAAAGTGTTTAAATTAAGCTAATTTTAACTTTAACTTGCCAGGTCCTCTCCCAAAGAAGATTTCACCACAATCTTGCCATAATCTCAATTATTTAATTTATAAAGTGTTTAAACTACCCTAATTTTAACTTTAACTTCCAAGACCTCTCCCAAAGAATATTTTTTCCACAATCTTGTCATAATCTCAATTGTTTAATTTATAAAGTGTTTAAACTACGCTAATTTTAACTTTAACTCGCCAAGTCCTCTCCCAAAGAAGATTTCACCACAATCTTGTCATAATCTCAATTATTTGAGTTATAAAGTGTTTAAACTACGCTAATTTTAACTTTAATCGCCCTGAAACCTCTCCCAAAGAAGATTTCGCCACAATCTTGCCATAATCTCAATTGTTTAATTTATAAAGTGTTTAAACTACGCTAATTTTAACTTTAACTACCAAGTCCTCTCCAAATAATATTTCACCACAATATTTCCATAATCCTTTAACTCGTCATGTCCTCTCCCAAAGAAGATTTCACCACAATATTGCCATAATTTCAATTGTTTAATTTATAAAGTAGAGCTAATTTTAACTTTACCTACCAAGTCCTTTTCCAAAATATATTTCACCACAATTTTGCCATAATATTTTAATCCTTTAACTGCGAAGTCCTCTCTCAAAGAAGATTTCACCGCAATCTTGCGATAATCCTTTAACTACCAAGTCCTCTCCCAAAGAAAATTTCACCGTAGACACCGGGTAACATTTCACCACAAAGTAGCTGGGTAACATTTGTCTTGCCGATACAGACGTTATGAAAAAAGCTGCTATTTTATACATTATACCAAAATGAAAATGAAAAAATATAATTTATTATAATTCAACTATATGGAAATGAAATTGTCATGTATTTATTATCACCAAGTAACATTTGCCAAATCCTCTATTATTACTAGTAACATTTGCCAAATCCTCGGTAACATTTGTCTTGCTACCAACGTTATGTAGAAATGATACTATTTGATACATTGTACCAAATGAAAATGAAAAAATATAATTTATTATAAGTCAACTATAAAAAAAAATGAAACGAGATAAATCTCACGGAGGAAAAAATTATTTTGTTCGGACAACGTTCAAAAAACTTTCACCGTGTTTAACTTCCAATCTTAGAGTTAGTGTGAAAAAATATCACGTGGAACCTCCGTATTTATTGGAAACTTCCAATCCTAAAGTTAGTGTTAAAATTTGAGTTAGTGTGAAAAAATATCACGTGGAAGCTCCGTATTTATTGGAAACTTCCAATCATTAAGTTAGTGTTAAAATTTATTTTGTTGAGAAAATCTTTCAAAAAACTTTTACCGTGTTTAACTTCCAATACTAGAATTAGTGTGAAAAAATATCACATGGAATCTCTCGTATTTATTGGAAACTTCCAATCCTAAATTAGTGTGAAAAAATACCACGTGGAAACTCTATTTATTGGAAACTTGGGATAAAATATATTTTATTGTGACAATCTTTCAAACAATTTAGGGCAAATAAATAACACACATAGGAAGAACACTAACAGTTCAGTCACGTGGCACGTCAGGGACCTCCATTAAAAGAGCACGATCCGTGATATTCCCTTTGAAAAAAGCACCAGAGGACGCCACTGAAATTGAATGACATTTTTGGCAAGCTTCCAAATATCTATTTCGAGAAACGTCGAATCCTTTTGGTGTTCGCTACCACCATAGCCCACCACCAATGCTCAAATTTAACCAAAAAGCAACAAGATTGTACAAAACCAAGTAGAAGAAAAGTAACTTATGTCAAATGTAGAGTGGAACAAGAGCTACAATGGCCTTCAAAACAACAGGGTAAATGGTACGCCGAGTCAAAATCGCTAGATTACGGATATAACTCAATATTTGGAGAAGTTGTAGCAATTGGTTTATGGAAACAACAATTCCTTTTGTGCACGAATTAACAAAACTAGATTTGTTTGAGGTAGCCACTTCAATGAGGTCGGTGTCAATGTCGAGTGTGATAGTTGCTATACATTTTTTGTTTAGGTTATATCTTATTTCATAGTTAGGTGGAAGAAACATTAATAGGGTTTGGTGAGTTAGTTAGGTAGTTACATGGATGTAATGGAATAAAACATTTCAATCGTCTAACACTTGATCATTAACTTATGAGAATTTCAGATGTGCAAAAAAAACAATCTATATTTCTATTACATATTCATTTACATGTTCATCCAATCTAATATTTTTCTTAAGTTATAATAAAAAAATCACGAAATAGCTAACCCTATATTACGAAAGCTAACCCTATATTAGTAGGTTTAACGTAAAACCCTTGGTGCCTCGTTTATCTCAAAATAAATTGTTCTTTCATTACATTGAGTTCTATTATCTCAAAAGTATTTTTTAATATTATGTGAGCCACATAATATTATTAGGAATAAACACTTTGATTTTTTGTTTTGAAAATCATGCAAAATTAAAATACAAATATAATATAAAAAAATTTATACTATTTTATATTTTCAATTAGAAATTATAAATATAAAATGATATATTCATTTACACTTTCAAATTTAAATATTTGATTTTTTTTTGGTTTTAAAGTCTACACCCTTCTATATTCTATTTCATCTTATAATAGTTTCAATAATAAAATATAATTTATTTTTTATATAAACAAAATCATTAAAATATTCTTTAAATTTTTAAATTAAAGAATTAAAATATTACATATATTTACAACCAAGTTTATATATACTTTTACCCATAAAAAAAATATATTTTACTTCTTTAAATAAATTTGTTTTCAGTTTTATATATATAAACAAAATACAATCATACATACATATATAAACTTATATATAACCACAAAATATATATATATATATATATATATATATATATATATATAATAAATTTGACTAATAATATTTTAATTTATTTTAAATTAAAATAGAAACCCAAAAAAAAATAAAAAAAATATAAATACAAATACGTTTAAAATTACCAAGTGCATATAAGCGAAACATTCAATTTTAAAAATACAATAAACACATTCAGTCAAAGATGAGATAAATAATATATACAAACGAGATATCCACAACCATTTTCACTTCCCCTGGTTTGGAGTCTAGCCATTAAAAATCCATCCAGGAAAAGGAAATAGAGTATGCCATTTTCTTAATAGGAAGAAAAAAGAAAATGAGGTCGCAATATTAGTACTGCCATCGTCTAGCATGCCAACAGTTATGTGGTCCCGAATCCCCGCTCTTCTTCCCGTTATCTGCAATTATTTTTCAATTTGTATTTGCTTCCACGTTGGCTAACTAAGCCCTAGGGCCTACACTACATCTTTACTAAACTGCTTTTACTTTCTTCGTGGACAATACTTTCCTAATACATCATTACCAAACTACTTTTTTGTTTTTCTGTGCACAATACTTCCGTGTTTCTCGGGCATGTGTAATTATTATCGTAACAAACTGTCTTTTTGTTTTCTGTGCACAATACTCTCCATGTGTATTTATTACCCAAAACGTTACTAGAGGGAGGAGTTGCGACAGGTGGGATAGGTTGGAACGAATTTCTATCGATGATTTTAAATTTACTGAGTAGCCGCAGGGCAATGTAACGGTAATTTTAACGGTTATGATCGGGGTGACCGCCTAACATGTCTACATTTATTTGATTTCTTGATATATCTCTCTCTGTGTCTTGATGGTATGTTCAGTGGAGCGTAGATGTCTATGCTTCTGTGTATGCCGGTCTATATTGGAGGTCTGTATGGCTGCTTGCAGGTTCAATAGGTTGGTATGCGAATATTTTGTTGTCCTTCTTTATTCAGAAAGAAGGGTTTATTTCAGGCCATCTGAAATCTTTGATAGCATGAAAATGAGGCGTTCCAGCATGGTTCGAGGTACGTAAACTTTCCTGTCATGTCATCCATAATGAAAATTTATTTTGTTTGTTAAATTTTTTTTGGCAACAGGAACGTAATAAGTTATTATTTTGGTGTTTCTTTCATGAAAATCTCCTCTTCTTTTATTTGGTTTGCTGGTCTGCTAAGCATGAAATGGCGAACAAGGTAGCGACAATTTCATGTTTTAGTCTTGGAATTATGAGAAAGAGAATAGGTTGAACAACATCAAGTAGATAAATATTACCTTTCCTATTATCGTTTTCTTTTCTTTTCTATAGGTATTAGTTTGTATTGCTATTTGGTATTTTATTGTATTTCCCAACTATCTGTGTTTCCTGTATACTTCAAATTTTTTCATCTAGATGAATCCTGTAGAATTATTCCGAGTCACATAATGTTAATTTAGTCAGTCAGTTACTAGCTAGGCGATCAAGTATATCCAAAGTTGTTTATCTCTTGTTCTCTCCCTATATTCTTATTTTTTCTGTTGTTCCTATTAATTTTATCCAATTCTTCGATTTCCCTGGACAAAATTGTTTGTCCATCACAAAATGTATTCATGATTTCGTTTCACCGTATGGGCATGTGGAAAATTTATGCTCTAAATATAAATATGTTATGCAGGTAATATAATATAAATTGCGCTCTGCTGCCAAGCACGTCAGTGAGCTTCGGAGTCGGCGTCAATGGATATTAGGCTTCAGTGGATACTAGGCCTAGGCCAACTGAGAAACCTTCTTTCTCTTTTTAAATCAGTGAATATTATGCTTTCAACGTTCAAAAAATTATGTTGTCCGATTCTCCAATGGCCAGGGTGATATATTTCTGCCAAATTGGTCCAAAAACGTGTTAGGGTTTACTGCATGAAGTGCTTTTAAGGCCTCGATTTTTTTTATTTTTTATTTTTTAAATTTGTTTAATTATGTAATGGCCCAGGTAAGTCAGATTTATTTTATCCATCTCCGAAAATAATTCAAATCATAGTATCTTCGAAAATAACTGTAATAAAAGAACGAATACTTTGCATCTCTATTGGTCTTGCTGTAAAATTCTTTTCCATGAATATACCAAAGCGTGCTATATATATATATATATATATATAAAATTATAAAATTATATATTTTAAAATAATTGTATATATTAATTAAATTCATTTTGAAATACAGTAGTGTGTATATTAATAACATATTTCAATTTGGAATTTTTTTTCATGATATTTTAATATAATTATAGTTGATTCATGGGTAATATCAAGCAATTTTCTAATTCATTATATAATATTATTATTTTTTTTATTGTATTATTTTAATTTTCTATCTTTTTTCTCTACCATATATTAATATGGTTTCTCAAAATATTATTATTATAAGAATGTACACCTATACGTTAAATATTGTAAATATGATATAACCCTATGATAATAAATGTTTTTTCACCTATATAGATTTTTTTTGGGTTTAATGTTAATATATATTATTAATATGAGGTTTGTTTATTTGGTTTTATTCCAATTATATATATAATTATGGTAAAATTTACATTAATTAGAAGATTGTTATTTTATGTATTGAATATGAATAACTTTGAATGTTATTTTTTAGTATTGATAATTTTATATTTTCATTTTTTATATATGGAAATCCCATTTGGAGGGACAAATGCAAGAGGGAGGTGGAGGTGGAGAGAGGGGGGGGCATAGAGAGAGAGGGAGAAAGGAGAGAGGGACAGTGTGAGAGAGAGGGGGGGGGGAGATGGGGGGGGCATAAAGAGAGAGGGACAGGGGGAGGCAGAGAGGGACAGAGGGAGAGAGGGTGGGATAGAGAGAGAGAGAGTGAGGAGAGAGGGAGGAAGGGGGGCGGGACAGAGAGAGAGAGAGGGACGGGAGAGGAAGGAGAGAGAGGAGGGAGGGAGGGAGTTAGAGAGAAAGATGGTGGGTTGTGTGTGTGTGTGAGAGAGAGAGAGAGAGAGAGAGAGAGAGAGAGGTTGGGAAGGAGATAGAGAGAGAGATGGAGAGTGAGGGGGATAAGGGAGGGAAGGAGGGAGATAGAGCGAGAGAGAGAGAGAGAGTGAGGGGCGAGAGAGAGAGAGAGAGAAAGAGAGGGGGGGGGCGAGAGAGAGACAAAGAGTGAGAGAGAGGGAGAGAGAGGAAGGAGGGAGGGAGATAGAGAGAGATGGAGGGTTGTGTGTGTGTGTGTGTGAGAGAGAGAGAGAGAGGTTGGGAAGAAGATAGAGAGAGAGATGGACAGTGAAGGGGATAAGAGAGGGAAGGAGGGAGAGAGAGAGAGAGAGAAAGCGAGGGGCGAGAGAGAGAGAGAGAGAGAGGCAAGAGAGAGAGTGGGAGGGAGAGGGAGAGGGAGAGAGGGAGGGCGAGGGGCGAGGGAGGGAAGGGGGGGGGGCGAGGGAGAGAGTGAGGGACAAAGGGAAGGGGAGAGAGACGGAGGGGGTGGTGAGAGGTCGAGAGGGAGAGAGAGAGAGAGAGCGAGGGGCAAGGGAGGGAGAGGGGGGGGGGTGAGAGAGAGAGAGAGAGAGAGAAAGGGAAGGGGAGAGAGATGGAGGGGTGGAGGGAGGTCATGAGAGAGAGAGAGAGAGAGAGAGAGAGAGAGAGAGAGAGGAAGAGAAATGGTGAGAGAGAGAGAGAGAGAGAAGGGGAGGAGAGAGGGAGGGAGAGGGGAAAAGTTGACAGCAAGGGGGGGGGGAGGAGGGAGGGAGGAGAGGGGGGAGAGGAGAGCGAGGGGGGGTGGGAGGGATAGGGTGAGAGGGAGGGGGGAGGAGGCAGGGGAGGGAGAGCAGGAGAGTAGAGCAAGGGGGGTGGGAGGGATAAGGCGAGGGGGGAGAGGGAGGTGGGAGGGAGGGAGAGGGTGATAGATATAGGGGGTGGTGAGAGAGAGAGAGAGATAGTAAATGGGGGGGGGGGGGAGGAACAACATGGTGGAGAGGGGATGGGAGGGAGAGAGAGTGGATAGTGGAGGGGGAGAGAGTGATGGTGGGGAGAGGGCGAGAGAGTAAGGGGAAAAGTGAGGGGGGGGGGAGAGAGAAAGGGAGGGAGAGGGTGAGAGAGTGAGGGGGGGCAGAGAGAGAGGTGGGGGGGGGGAGAGAGAGAGGTGGGGGAAGTGGGCGCGAGATTAGGAGAGAGAGAGAGAGAAAGAGAGAGAGATAGGGAGCAGTGAGGGAGAGGGAGAGAGGGAGAGAGAGAGAGAGAGAGAGAGAGATGGGGTGGGTGAGAGAGAGAGAGTGGGGGGGGTATAGAGAGAGGGATAGAGAGAGAGAGAGAATGAGTGGGGGTATAGAGAAAGCAAGAGAGAGAGAGAGAGAATGAGGGGGGGGGGTATAGAGGAAGCAAGAGAGAGAGAGAGAGCAAGGGGTATAGAGAGAGAAATAGAGAGAGAGAGAGAGAGAGAGAGAGAGAGAGAGAGAGGGGAGTGAGCGAGGGGGGAGGAAGGGAGAGAGTGATTAGGAGGCGAGAGAGGGAGGGGGGGGGGATAGAGAGATACAGATGAGGTGGGGGAGAGTGAGAGAGAGAGTGGGAGAGGGAGAGGGAGAGAGAGAATGGGAGGGAGAGGGAGGGGGGGAAGGACAAAGGAGAGGGAGAGGGATGGGGGGGAAGGACAGAGATGAAGGGAGAGGGGGGGGGGTAGTGAGGGAGAGGGAGGGTGAGGGAAAATGAGGTGGGGGGGTGGGAGAGGGACTGATGGGGGGGGGGTAGGAGTGGGGGAGGGAGATAGAGCAAGGGATGGAGAGGAAGAGGAGAGGAGGGGGGGAGAGGGAGGGGGGGAGAGAGAGGAATAGAAAGAAGATAGAGAGGGGGGAGAGAGTAGGGGAATAGAGAAAGAGGAGAGAGAGGGGGGGAGAGAGGGAGAGAGAGGGGGGGGGGAGAGAGGAAAAAAGAGAGAGAGAAGAGGAGGGAGAGAGAAGGAGGTGGAGGGAGAGGGAGAGAGATGGAGGGGGTGGGTAGAGAGAGGGGAGAGGGGTGGAGGAGAGAGAGAGAGTTAATGAGGGGGAATAGAGAGAGAGAGAGAGAGAGAGAGAGAGAGAGAGGTGGGGGAGAGCGAGAGATAGAGTGAGAGAGATAGAGGGAGAGGGAGAGGGAGAGCCAAAGAAAGGGAGGGAGAGGGAGAGGGATGTGTGGGAGGGAGAAAGATGGAGGGAGAGGAAAGGGTAGGGAGGGTGAGAGAGGGGAATGGAGAGAGACAAGGGGCGGCGAGAGACAAAGGGAGAGAGATAAAGTGAGGGAGGCATATGGACATCAAAGTGGGAAGGGGGGAGGGAGAGAGAGGGAGAGAAAGAGAGAGAGAGAGGGAGAGAAAGGTTGGGGGGGAGGGAGAGGGAGAGAAAAGTTGGGGGTGGGAGAGGGAGAGAGAAGTAGGGGGGAGAGAGATAGAGAGATAGAGGGAGAGGGAGAGGAGGGAGAGGGGGGTAGGGGGAGACAGAGGAAGAGGGTAGGGGGGTATAGAGAGAGGGGGGGAGAGACACAACGGTGGGGGGGGGGAGAGAGAGAGTGAGATAGACAGAGAGATAGAGAGATAAAGGGAGAGGGAGAGGAGGGAGAGGGGGGTGGAGGAGAGAGAGAAAGAGGGTAGGGGGGTATAGAGAGAGAGAGAGAGAGAGAGAGAGAGAGATTGAGAACGAAAAAGGTGAGGGGGGGAGAGCGAGGGGGGGGGGACAAAGAGAGATAGAGATTGGGGGGGGGGCGAGAAAGAGGGAGGGGAGGAGAGTGAGAGACAGAGAGAGAGGTGGGGGGAGTGATATATATATATATATATATATATATATATATATATATATATATATATATATATATATAGAGAGAGAGAGAGAGAGAGAGTGCCTGAGTGAGAGGGAGAGTGAGAGGGAGAGAGGGGGGAAGGAGACAGATGGAGCAAGATAGAGAGAGAGAGGGGGGGGGGAGGGTGATCGAACCGGATCATGGAGCAGAATGATAGCTCAAAATTCAAGGTTCTCGAAAGAGTGCCAAACCCGAATAACCGAAAAGGTCTCGTTGCTACAATTTTGGCACCACGAACTCGTTTGCAAAATGGAAGTCGTATGCAAAATTTATTCAAGTTTGAAGTCTCTAGTCAACTCCATTTTTTTCAGCTGACCAAGTTTGACTTGATAATTTGAGAAAAATTAAAAGGAATATTCCCTAGAATATTCCAAGCGGGCTAATGACATGCGGACAAGTGGCAAGGAGCTATTGGATAATTGGTTGACTTTTAAGTTTTTAGGCCTATCACGGGCTACCACGTGGAAAGCCGGGAGGCCGCCACGTGGCTCGAGGCCATAATTGGAAGGAATTAGAATATTTTTGTTACTCCATAGGAGTCAAACCACGAACCTCCTTGCGAATAGCACAGATGCCCCCGACCAACTCCTCTACACCGTATTACTTAACATGTTATGCTCATGGCTTTTATTTAATGTCGGTTGAAGAAATGGTTGGCGGCAAAAAGGGGGCCAGCCCCCTTAGTGCCAGCCCCCCACATTTCAACACCCATATAACATGGCACCTTGAACCTTAGTTTAAAGGCTTTAAAACCGTCGGAGTAAACGGTTGACTTAACCATCCGCCTATTAAGCTATGTGGCCAGTGTCCACTGTTTATTAACAATTATGGTTGAGGTTAAGTCGAGGTTACATGTGACCGCACCACATGGCATTTAATGCTAACATAAATGGTTCCGAAAATTCTGGAAGATTGCACCATTTTGGGTGGACTTATCCAACTTTTCCCATAACTAACACTTTTTTCCACATTTGGTTGGGTTTTCTAGTGACATTGGGAAGGTTTCTTTGGGAGGCCATAACTCCCTCATTATTGAACCAAAATGGGACAAAATTTTACTCAATTTTGGGTCTCTTCAACCTCCCGAACACTTTTGAATAGGTTTTAGGTCTAATGGAGGTGATATTCAGTAGCTTTTTGCTTCAGGGAATATGAAAGAGTCATCGGGGCCACCATGAGAAAATTCAGCTTTGAGGCCTAACCAGGGGGAGTTAGAGTCCTTTTCCGGAGTTCCAATAGTCTAAATTGGATAATTTAGATGTTATGATTCTGTTGAAATATATTTTAGAGCCTTTACGGAATGTTTGAAGACTGAAAAGTTTCAACGAAGTTGCGGGTGGTTGATTATCGCCAACTTTGGCCAAAGCAATCAGCAGGTGGCTTAGAAAGAGTAGTTTTTTTAAGACCATTTGCAGTGAATCAAATGGTCATTATTGACATAAAACATCATTATGAATCTAATTACAGAGGTTTCAACAATTTTTTAAGACTTCTAGAGGTTGAAAACTCAGCGAGAGAACTCTTCCTTGACCCTAGTGCCACGGGGTGTCGATTAGTGATTGAGGCAAAACCGTAGTAGCCGGAGGCCGATTTTGATGAACGAATAGTCTAACATGGCTACTTAAGACATTTTGGAACCAATGGAAGTGGTTTCAGGACATTTTCAGAACTTATATATCCCAAGAAGTTGATTTTAAATTTTGGGCAGCCTTGGGCAAACCATGGAGGATAACCTATTTGTGGGATTGCAGTGCTCAATTTGAGAAATTTATTAGTTGGAATTTGGTTTCTGATGTGTGTTGGATATAACAGGATTTGTTTCAGTGACAAAAATAGAATTCTGAGGGATTTTGTTCCATTTAAAAGCTCAGAGTAGCTTAGTGCACCGACGAAGGAATTGTGTCAACAAGAGCCTAAAGTTGTTTACAAAGTTTGGACAGCCAATTGTGGGATATTTATGGTATTTTCAGTCCTTTTGATCATTTTTTGTATTCATTGGAATTAAGTATTTACTTTGTAAAAAAATCTTACCATAATCCCAAAGAGCCGAGTCATTTTGACAAAGCTCAAAGGAGAGGTAGCCCACGAGATTTCGGGTGAGCTCCTAGATTAAAATTTCTGTTGTGTTTGAATGGCTATTTTTTGAATTATGTTGTTGTAATACATGTTAAATTATAGAAATAACAAATGGAGTTAAGCCACATAAACAGTAAAAATTCATACACCACTTTCAAGTAAAACATTCCGCAAAATTGTCAAGCACAAGCTAGACCATTTTAATTTAAACTGAGTGGTAGGTTCTTGAAATACATACAAGTTATATAGACCATTTTCAGATCAGGGATGGTATCGTAGCATAGTTTCTTTCTTAACAGAGCACTTGGTTCCTTCATTGTATAGCTTGAAATGTGTTTAAACAAAGTGTAAAATATTTACTATTTTACTCGTTTGCAAACTGATTGTTGTTTGAGTTTTCTTGAGATTTGGGGATAGCTACCGATTATCTAAGTCTTGGAGAGAACAAAAAGGAAGAAAGATTTGAAGTCTCATCCTTACCCCAAAGTACCTTATGGTCAACATTGGAACAACCCCTCTTGACGATTTTTTTGTTATGAAGCTCTTGGAGTTTGTTTGTTGTTTGGTCGCTTGAATAAGAGTTGGTCTTTACAGACCATTTGGTTTTTTTGAAAAGCTTTGTCATTTTTTTTTGAAAAGCTTTGAGAACTTTGTTGAAGTTCCTTTTTTTCATTGACATCATAATGACAACTTCTAAAAGTGAAGTTTCATCCTTCACAATATTCTTCGATGATGATATGAAGCGTGACTTTATTATATTGAAGGACATGGTGCAGATTTTGTTTGAGGATAAATGAGAAAGCACTAAACTTCGTGAACAGCTTGTTTTCCATGAAGGAAGAGAAGGAAGAAATTCTTCAAATATGACATGATATGAGGAGGCAACCCCATCAAGCCCAAGAGGCTTTGACCAAGAAAAAGTATGAGGAAGAGGTAATCCATTCTAACTTGTCTTCAGTTTCCTCTTTAGAAATATGTGTTGGTTCTTTCGAAAAGCATACGAGAGTTATAGGGGCCAAGTTAATGTTTAAAATTGGCTATGAAGGCAAGGGATTAGGCAAGCATGCACAAGGCATGGTTGATCCCATTTCGGTTGAGGAACAACCCAAGAATCTTGGTCTTGGTTATGTGCAATTTAATGGCGAAGACTCCAAAGCCATGAAGGCATGTGAGGCTATTTCAAAGAAAAAATTTTTGTTCCAAGTTGTATGATGCAAATATTTCAAATCTGTTTCAAAGATGATCGCCATTTCTTTAAGCCTTTGTTGCAGCAAGAAGATGGTAGACATGCAGCTTATGGCGAGCATGCAAGTTCAAACAGTTTTTCAAGACAAGAACGATGATGTTAGTCTGCAAATGAAAGATGTAGCCTCTACTAGTTCATCTCCTCAAGAAGGCCAAAAGGATGAACATTCAAAGCAAGTACAAGAGGTATAAATCTTCTCATGATCAATTTGATTGTGTTTCTACAAAGCATGATAATTTTACATGCTTAAATGGAAGAAAGAATTGTCGTACATATTGTTGTGGATTTAACCATGTTGTTTCGAGATGCTCGGATGAGGAAGAAAGCATACAGAAGCGAGATGAGGTAAAGACAAATTTTTAAGAAGGTGCATAAGTTTTTCACATATTGCCAAAATAAGGGACATAATGTCTCTCATTGTTAGACTTTGCATCCAACTAGTCGTCCAAAGCACATGCAAAGCAAGAGGACGTAAAGATTGGCACAAGTGGAGCTATGGATTCCATTATCGATGTGAAAATGGAATATTCACATGAAGAAGTGTTGCAGCGAGCAAAAGTCGCCATGGAGGTGGCTTGGAAAGAAGTTGATGGACTTCTTAACATAGTAAGAAATACTCCTTTGTACATATGCACATTTTGGTTGTATGCATGTATTTTTTGTTGAAAAGTTTGATACGAGATTGCATATAAAATGTGGTTCAGCTTGAAGGAATTTCTTTGTAATTGCAAAATTTTGTCGTGGAGGTGTAAAATATGAGTATGATACTCACTTATATTGTAGAAATATCTTTTAGTTCAGCTCTTATAGTGACCCACATGTTTTTTTGGATTATGTACTTGTTGGTACTTGAAAGGAAGAGTTGAAGGTGTACATGTGCATTGAAGTTGCATGGGTAAATAGCGAACCGTAAATAGTTTCATTATACATTGATACATGCACATGTGTTTGTCAAGATGTATCATGTTGCTTATTGACTTGTTTCAATTGTGTCACACATGTTTGTCGACTTGTGTCGATTGTGTTTCACACTTTTTACATTGATTTTGTGTCGATTATATAGCACATTTTATGACGAATTGTTGTTGATGTCGCATGTTGCACGACTTATGTTTGAGCCACCTTGGATCATTGATCAAGGCAGCGATGTTTAGATACCTTATGTAAATTTCTCGCCAGAAATTTTCTGAGTGAGTGCAAGAAAGGCAGCTCTTGACAAGAGGATAAGCGCATTTTGGAAGGGAAGTGTCAATTGCTTTTTAGTTGTGGTTCAAATTCAGTAGCCATGCAGTGGCAATTGTTTGAGGCTGAAGAGAAGAGGGTGTAGTACTCTTATTTGCTCTACAAATCGGTTTCAAGTATTCCGCAGAGCTTTTGGGGTCCAAAAGCTTCTCATCCGGGAAGTGTGATCGTAACTAGATCATGGAACAAAATGATAGCTCAAAATTCAAAGTGATTGAAAGAGTGCCAAACCTAAACAACTTGAAAGGTCTCGTCATTGTGATTCTCGGTGCCGTGAACGGTTCGCAAAAATGGAGGTCATATGCGAATGTTATTTAGGTTTGAGGTCTCCAAAGAAACTCCATTTTTTTAGTTGACCAAGTTTCACTTTATAATTTCAAAAAAAAATAGAAAAGAATATTCTCTCGGAATATTTCGAAGAATATTCCCCCGGAGTATTCCAAGTGGGCTAATGACATGCGGACAAGTGGCAACGCACTATTGGATAATTGGTTAAATTTTAAGTTTCTAGGCCTATCGTAGGTCGCCACATGGCAAGCCTACAGGGCGCCACGTGCCCCTAGGCCAGAGTTGAAAGGCGTTATAATATTTTTATTACTCCACAAGAATCAAACCGTGGACCTCCAAGTGAACAACACAACGCACTGACCAACTCCTCTACACCATATTACTTAACATATTATGCTCATGACTTTTATTTAAAATCGGTTGAAGAAATGGTTGGCGACAAAAGGGGGCTAGCCCCTTACGACCAACCCCCCACATTTTAACACCCATATAACCCGGCACCTCGAATCTTAGTTTAAAGGCTTTTAAAAACGTTAGAGTAAATGGTTAACTTAACCGTCTTCCTATTATGCTATGTGGCCAGCGCTACCACAAAACATTAAATACCATGGTCTATTAACAATTATGATTGTGGTTAAGTCGAGGTTACATGTGACCGCACTACATGGCATTTAATGCCAACATAAATGGTTCCAAAAATTCTAGAGGAGCGTGCCATTTTGGATGGATTTATCCAACTTTGCCCATCACTAACAGTTTTTTCCACATTTGGTGGGGTTTTCTAGTGACATTGGGTAGTTTTCTTTGGGAGGCCATAACTCCCTCATTATTGAACCAAATTGGACAAAATTTTAGTCAATTCTAGGTCTCTTCACCTCCCGAACACTTTGAAATACGTTTCAAGTCGAATGAAGGTGATCTTCAGCAACCTTTTATTCAGGGGAAGATGAAAGAGCCATTAGGGCCACCATGAGACAAATTTAGTTTGAGAACTAACCAGGGGAGTTAGAGTCCTTTTCCGGAGATCCAATTTAGTCTAAATTAGATAATTTAGAAGTTCTAAATCCGATGAAATGGTTTACGGAGCTCGTATGGAACGTTTGAAGGTTTAAAATATTTGGTAAAGTTCCAGGGGGTAATTATTGACTGAAAAAAATTATTATGAATCTAATTACGTAGTTTTTAGCAAGTTTTGAAGACTTCTAGACGTTGAAAACTCAAAGCAGAAAAGTCTTCCTTGACCCTAGTGCCGGGGGGTGCCGATTGGTGATTGAGGTGAAATCGGAGCGACCGGAGGTCGGTTTTTTTATGAAAGAATAGTCTAACTTAGCTATTTCGGACATTTTGGAACCAATGGAAGTGGTTTCAGAACATTTTGAGAACTTCTACAGCTCGAGAAGTTGATTTGATGTTTGGGCAACCCTCGGCAAACTATGGAGGATAACCTATTTTTTGGGATTGCAATGCTCAATTTGAGAAATTTATCGCTTGGTATTTGGTGTCCGATGTGTGTTGGATACGTAAGGAGTGGTTTTAGTGATAGAAACAAAATTATGAGGGATTTTGTGCCATTTAGAAGCTCGTAGTAGCTTAGTGCACCGACGTAAGGAATCATGTCAACAAGACCCTAAAGTCGTTTACAAAGTTTGGAGAGCCAATTGAGGGATATTTGTGGTATTTTCAATCGTTTGGATCATTGTTGTATTCTTTGTAATTAATTATTTACTTTGTAAAAAAAACTTATCATAATCCCAAAGAGCTAAGTCATGATGACAAAGCTCAAAGGAGACGTAGCCCACGAGATTTCGGGTGAACTCCTAGATTAAAATTTATGTTGTGTTTGAATTATTAT
The DNA here is from genome assembly GCA_034641835.2 of Pinus albicaulis. Lineage (NCBI taxonomy): Eukaryota > Viridiplantae > Streptophyta > Pinopsida > Pinales > Pinaceae > Pinus > Pinus albicaulis. Next base: position 1,518,804,224 of record CM076581.1, read on the forward strand.
TTGTTGCATTATGGTGTTGTCATACATGTTAAATTACAGCAAGAACAAATGAAATTAAGACACATAAAGAGTAAAAATTCATACACCTCTTTCAAGTAAATAATTCCACAAAATCGTCAAGTACAAGCTAGATCATTTTAATTTAAACTAAGTGGTAGGTTCTTGAAATACATACAAGTTGTGCAGACCATTTTCAGATCAGAGGGAGCAAAGTAGAGAGAGAGAGAGAGAGAGAGAGAGAGAGAGAGACTCGTAGATAGCTTAAGAGAGAGAGATAGAAAGGGAGAGAGAACGAGAGGGGAATAGCAAACGAGAGTGAGGGGGGGAGGGGGAGAGAAAGAGAGAGAGAGAGAGTGAGAGTGAGAGTTGGAGAGCGAGAGAGAGAGAGAGATTTTTTTATATATGTTTGTGTATATAAGTGCTTTTATATATGTTTTTGTGTTTTTTCTATTATTATTTAAAGAACCATAATCTTATTGGATATTTCGTTGTTTTTTTTTAATTATAATTTCACTTTAATTTTTTTTTAAATGAAATTTTTTTATTTGGGAAAAAACTATAATTTCACTTTAGTTTTTTTTCAAAAGGAAATAAAATTTCATTTTGACATACTAAAATCATTTAGCATGTGCAGTGTTGTGGTTTAAGAGTATGGAAAAAAATGAAAAAAAAATAAATAAAAAAAAACGAAGATTAAGTTTCGTAAAATTTTATCATAATCTTGGGATAATATCAATTATTTAATTTAAAAAGTGTTTAAATTAAGCTAATTTTAAATTTAACTCGCCAAGTCCTCTCTTTATCATAATCTTGGGATAATCTCAATTATTAATTTATAATGTGTTTAAACTACGCTAATTTTAACTTTAACTTCCAAGTCCTCTCCCGAAAGAAGATTTCACCACAATCTTGCCATAATTTCAATTATTTGATTGATAAAGTTTTTTAAACTACGCTAATTTTAACTTTAACTCGTCAAGTCCTCTCCCAAAGAAGATTTCACCACAATCTTGCCATAATCTCAAATATTTAATTTATAAAGTGTTTAAACTATGCTAATTTTAACTTTAATTGCCAAGTCCTCTCCCAAAGAAGATTTCACCACAATCTTGCCATAATCTCAATTATTTAATTTATAAATTGTTAATTTTAACTTTAATCGCCAAGACCTCTCCCAAAAAAAGATTTCACCACAATCTTGCCATAATCCTTTAACCGCCAAGTCCTCTCCCAAAGAATATTTCACCACAATCTTGTCAAAATTTCAATTATTTAATTTATAAAGTAGCACTAATTTTAACTTGACCTACCAAGTCCTCTCCCAAAAAAATATTTCACCACAATCTTGCCATAATCCTTTAAGTGCCAAGTCCTCTCCCAAAGAAGATTTCACCACAATCTTTCCACAATCCTTTAACTGCCAAGCCCTCTCCCAAAGAATATTTCACCACAATCTTGCCATAATCTCAATTATTTAATTTATAAAGTAGCGTTAATTTTAACTTTACTTGCAAGTCCAGCAGTAACATTTGTCTTGCCAGTACTAACATTATGAAAAAGCTGCTATTTGATACATTGTACCAACATGAAAACGGAAATATAATTTATTATAAGTCAACTATAAGGAAATGAAACAGATAAACTATAGTGTCTTTGTTATCACTAGTAACATTTGCCAAAACCTCTCTTGTTACCAGTAACATTTTCCAAATCCTCGGTAACATTTGTCTTGCTCGCCAACGTTATGCACAAAAGATGCTATTTGATACATTGTACCAAATTAAAAAATCAAAATATAATTTATTATAAGTCAACTATAAAAAAAATTGAAATAGATAAATCTCATGGAGGAAGAATTATTTTGTTGAGACAACCTTCGAAAAACATTCACATTCACCGTGTTTAACTTCCAATCCTAGAGTTAGTGTGAAAAATATCACGTGAAAGCTCTGTATTTATTGGAAACTTCCAATCCTAAAGTTGGTGTGAAAAAATATCACGTGGAAACTCTGTATTTATTGGAAACTCAAGATAAAATATATTTCGTTGAGACAATCTTTCAAACTATTTAGGACAAATAAATAACACGCATAGCAAGAACAGTAACACTTGAATCAAGTGGCACGTCAGGACCTCCATTAGAAGAGCACGATCCTTGATATTCTATTTCATCTTAACAAATTTTTTTTATAATATATTGATAGGTTTAAATAATATTTTTTACATATAAATAAAATAAAATTTATTTTTTTTATAAATAAAAAATATTAAAAATTTCTTTAAAATTTTAAATTAAAGATTTAAAATATTACATATATTTGCAACCAAATTTATATATACTTTTACCGATATAAAAATTATATTTTACTTCTTTAAATAAATTTGTTTTCAGTCTTATACATATATAAACAAAATACAATCATTCATATATATATATATATTCTAAAATAAATACAATAAAATACTTATACATAAAAAAAATTAAATATTTTAAAATTAAAATGCAAACCCAAAAAAATATAAATACGTTTGAAATTACCAAGTGCGTATAAGCTAAACATTCCATTTTAAAATACAATCGAAACATTCAATCAAAGATGAGATAAAAAAATATATGCAAAAGGAAGAAAAAAGAAAATGAGGTCGCAATATTAGCACTGTCATCGTCTAGCATGCCAATAGTTCTGTGGTCCAGAATCTGCACTTATTTTTTTTAATTATTTATAAATAAAATTATTAAAAAATTTCTTTAAAATTTTAAATTAAAGGTTTAAAATATTACATATTTTTTGCAACCAAATTTATATATACTTTTATCCATATAAAAAGTATATTTTACTTCTTTAAATAATTTTTTTTCAGTCTTATACATATATAAACAAAATACAATTATATATATATATATATATATATATATATATTCTAAAATAAATACAATAAAATACTTATATATAACAAAAATAAAGATTTTAAAATTAAAATTCAAACCCAAAAAAATATAAATACGTTTGAAATTACCAAGTGCATATAAGCTAAACATTCCATTTTAAAAATACAATCGAAACATTCAATCAAAGATGAGATAAATAATATATGCAAAAGGAAGAAAAAAGAAAATGAGGTCGCAATATTAGCACTGCCATCGTCTAGCATGCCAATAGTTCTGTGGTCCCGAATCTGCAATTATTTTCAATTTGTATTTGCTTCGACGTTGGCTAACTAAACCCTAGGGCCTACACTACATCATTACTAGTCACTGCTTTTACTTTCTTTGTGGACAATACTTTCCCAATTCATCATCAACATACTACTTTTTTGTTTTTTCTGTGCACAATACTTCCGTGTTTCTCGGGCATGCGTAATTATTACCATAACAAACTGCTTTTTGTTTTCTGTGCACAATACTCTCCATGTGCAATTATTACCCAAAACGTTACTAGACGGTGGAGTTGGGATAGGTTGGAACGAATTTCTATCGATGATTTTAAATTTAAATTTACTGAGTAGCAGGTGGGCAATGTAACCGTAATTTTAACGGTTATCATCGGGCTGACCGCCTAACGTGTCTATAAAATAAAAACAAGCACAACGGTTAGCATTCATTTATTTGATTTCTTGATATATCTCTCTGTGTCTTGATGGTAAGTTCAGTGGAGTGTAGATGTCTATACTTCTCTGTGTATGCCGGTCTATATTGGAGGTCTGTATGGCTGCTTGCAGGTTCAATAGGTTGGTATGCGAATATTGTGTTGTCCTTCTTTATTGAGAAAGAAGAGTTTATTTCAGGCCATCTGAAATCTTTGATAGCATGAAAATGAGGCGTTCCAGCATGGTTCGAGGTACGTTAACTTTCCTCATGTCACCCGCAATGAGAATTTTCTTTTTTTTGTTAATTTTTTTTGGCAACAGGAACCTAATAAGTTATTATTTTGGTGTTTCTTTCATGAAAATCTCCTCTTCTTTTATTTGGTTTGCTGGTCTGCTAGGCATGAAGTGGCGAACAAGGTAGCGACAACTGCATGTTTTAGTTTTGGAATTATGAGAAAGAGAATAGGTTGAACAACATCAAGTAGATAAATATGAACTTTCCCATCAACGTTTTCTTTTTCTATAGGTATTAGTAAATGATAGATTAATGATCGAATCGATAATAGCTTATTTGTATTGCTATTTGGTATTTAATTATATTTCTCAACTTTCTGGGTTTCCTGTACACTTCAAAATTTTCAGCTAGATGAATCCTGTAGAGTTATTCCCAGTCACATAATGTTAATTTAGTCAGTCAATTACAAGGTAAGCGATCCAGTATATCCAAAGTTGTTTATCTCTTGTCCTCTACCTATATTCTTATTTTCCTGTTGTTCTTATTAATTGATCCAATTCTTCGATTTCCCTGGACAAAATTGTCTGTCCATCACAAAATGTATTCATGATTTCGTTTCAGCGTATGGGCGTGTGGAAAATCTATGCTCTAAATATAAATACGCTCTGCAGGTAATATAAATTGTGCTCTGCTGCGAGGCACGTCAATGAGCTTCGGAGTCGGCATCAATGGATATTAGGCTTCAGTGGATACTAGGCCAAGGTGAGAAACTTTCTTTCTCTTTTTAAATCAATGCTTTCAACTTTCAATAAATTATGTTGTCTAATTCTTCCAATGGCCACGGTGATATATTTCTAAATCTTGCCACATATCAAATTTCCGTCAAAATTATCCTAAAACGTTATCCTAAAACGTGTTAGGGTTTACTGCGTAAAGTGCTTTAAGGCCTCCATTTTTTTATTTTATTTTTTTTGGTTATTTATGTAATGGCCCAGGTAAGTCAGATTTATTTCATCCATCTTCGAAAATAATTCAAATGATAGTATCTCCGAAAATAACTCTCATAAAAGAACGGATACTTTGCATCTGTATTGGTCGTGCAGTAAAATTCGTTTCCATGAATATACCAACGCGTAATATATGTGCTATATGATAGGGAATATATATATATATATCGAATAGAATTAATTAAAAAAAATTATAGAATTGTATATTTTAAAATAATTGTATATAATAATTAAATTCATTTTGAAATACAGTTGTGTATATATTAATAACAATTTTTTTTATTTGGATTTTTTTTTCAAAATATTTAAATATTCTAATATAATTATAGTTGAATCATGTGTAATATTTAGCAATTTTCTAACTCATTATATAATATTATTATTTTTTATTGTACTATTTTAATTTTTTTATCTTTTTTCTTTACCATATATTCATATGGTTTCTAAAAAAGATTATTATTATAAGAATGTACACCCATATGTTAAATATTGTAAATATGATATAACACTATGATAATAAATGTTTTTTCAGTTATATAGATTCTTTTTGGGTTTAATGTTAATATATTATAAATATGTGGTTTGTTTATTTGCTTTTATTCCAATTATATATATAATTATGATAAAGTTTACATTAATGAGAAGATTGTTATTTCAAGTATTGATTATACATAACTTTGAATGTTATTTTTAGTATTTAGACCTTTATATTTTCATTTTTATTTATAGAAATCCTATTTGGAGGGACAAATGAAAGGTGGAGGTGGAGGGAGGAGGGAGGCGAGGGCAGAGAGGGAGAGGGAGAGGGAGGGGGGGGGGAGCCTGAGAGGGAGGGAGAGAGAGAGAGGAAGGGGAGAGAGAGAGAGAGAGAGTGAGAGTGAGTGAGTGTGAGGGGGGGTGAGAGAGAGAGAGAGAGATGGAGAGAGATGAGGGGAGGGCCGGGGAAGGAGAAGAGAGAAAGAGCGAGGGGGGGTAAGGGAGTGGGCTAAGGGAGGGGGGGAGAGATAGAGCGAGGGAGGTAAGGGAGAGAGAGTGAGAGAGAGAGAGAGAGAGAGAGAGAGAGAGAATGAGGGTCGAGGGAGGGAGAGCAAGCGAGATCAGGGACAGAGAGAGAGAGGGAGAGATATGGAGGGGTGGAGGGATGTCGAGAGAGAGAGAGAGAGAGAGAGAGAGAAGAGAAATGGATGTAAGGAGAGAGAGAGAGAGAGAGAGAAAGAGAGAGGTGAGAGAGAGAGAGCGAGGTGGGAGAGACAGAGAGAGAGAGAGAGTGAGGTGGGAGAGAGGGAGAGAGAGGGAAGGGGAGAGATATGGAGGGGTGGAGGGAGGTCAAGAGAGAGAGAGGGAGAGAAATGGAGGTGGGGAGAGAGAGAGAGAGAGAGAGAGAGATGGAGGTGGGGAGAGAGAGAGAGAGAGAGAGAGAGAGAGAGAGAGAGAGAGCGAGGTGGGAGAGAGAGGGAGAGAGAGGGAGAGAGAGAGGGAATAAGGGAAGGGGAGAGATATGGAGGGGTGGAGGGAGATCGAGAGAGAGCGGAAGAAAAATGGAGGTAGGGAGTGACAGAGAGAGTGAGGGGGGAGAAGGAGCGAGTGAGAGTAAGGGAGAGAGAGGGAGAGGGACGCAGGGTAAATTTTAAGAACCCCCCTAAATTTATATATATAATAAATGGGCGAATCCCCATGATACATAGGAAAAATGGAAGGCGATTTTATTAATAATATAATATGTATATATAATTTTTTGGCGAATCTCTCACGAGATTATATTATCTTGTAAAATCATGGCGAATCACGAGTACAAATGGCGAATCACTACTACAAAATGGTGAATCGTTGTCTAGTGGAGTTCGGGGTGTTGGTTCCAATGAAGATATGGTAGTTGAACTAGGAATAGAAGGAAGAGAACCACCGAGACCAAGCATGGCACATGGTGACTCGTGAGGGAAGTATTTCTCGTGCAGTTTGGAAAACACGTTCTTCTAGTTCTCGCTAAACAGTCTGGAAATTGTAGAGTTTGCTTCCCTTTATCTTGGAATCTTTGGGTTAGCATCTCTACCTAGTGCTTTCTGGACTAGTTGATCGATGAAAAAGATATTGCTACTATTTGTTTCTCAAGTACAAATTTTTGTTTCGGGGGGTTGGTGTCATTAAAAAAACATACATTTAGGCACTTACTCAAACCAAAGTTTGCTAATCATTATCTTGAAAATTTTGTTATCAGTGGGCACTCGAACTTGAAAAATAAGGAGAGAGGAACTTGAATTTCTTCCATAAGGCTATGGTGAAGCACATACTTTTTTGTTTCTGGTATGTGCAAATGACAATCAGTAGCATCAATTTGAAGAAACATAATATTATTGTTTCTAAATTTAAGAAACAACGCTAACCATTAACAGTTTTAAAATTGCTTGTAATCATAGAAGATAACGGTAAGGATTATACATTGAAGCTAAGGTAAATTACACTCATGTCCTCGTCCCACTTTTTATAATAAACAGAGTATTTATATGTCCAATCAGACGATACAAAGAATTCAACAAAACGAAAATATCACTTGTGCTTGATTTTGCGATACCGGCAATGAGTTAGCGAGTACTAGATACTCAAATATTATATCTCATGAACACAAGTAAAAGCTTTTCCACGGAATCATCAAAAGTTTAATTTCTTTGCCTTCGAATTTCCCCTGTCCTTGGTTATACGTATTGGTATGGTCATTTTATGTCGCTTCAACAGGGACATCCAAACCAAGAATCTCATGTATAATAAGTTTGATTGGTCACCAAAATTTCTCGAGAGAAACTTGTCTGAATATTTTTGGAAATTTACAGACCAAACCACATCTCGGTTTCGAGTCACATTAATGGCTAAGTGAAGCCCAAACGTGAGTTCTGTTCATCCAAACGAGGGGCCATGGTTACAAATGTGCATGTAGAAACAAACACTCATTAGATGAATCGAAAGCACATAAACGTACTTTAATAAATGCCCGCCCATGTTTATATACACTTACAATAACGTACATAAGAAGGGGTAAACTTCGGGTTTTGGACAGACCCCAAAGTCTCCAACAAAAGAACAAGTACTACTATGTCTCATTTAATTCATGTCCAAAAACCGAGCATGCGAGTGCTTGCCTCGGATCCGTTCTCGTGCATATCACCAATTCCCTACCCAATCCTGTGTTTGGAGGTACCATTGATTTCACAGACATGCATCGGACCCAACATCGAAACATGCTTTACAAAATCCATGCGAGTTCCATCGGTGGAATCTCGAAAATCGAGCACCCATCCTATTTGCACTATATCTTCAAAATAATCTAAGTCGATGGGAACGCGTGCCAAAGTCAGCCATTTTTCCTCCGTAATTAAGTTGATCCCGGAGAGTCCGTAGTGGACTCTAGAGGGCCCTTTGTACAATGGCTAAATGACCATAACGAAACACAGAATTCCCCTCCCTGTCTTGAGTTGTTAATTGACCTTACAAAACTCCTTCCGGAAGCCTTCCTTTTGTGATGTCTTTTGCCATCGGCATTATTTGACATTTCAACATATGCGGAATTGTCACCTAAAAAATCACCACTCAATTTAAACATGCGATAAGCCGGACAAGCACTTAAATGAGGCTTTGATCAAGTATGAATGCATTACAAGCAAGATTTCAAGTCTCCCTGAAAGATGCAACTTCATGAGGGTTTGTGTATTGCAAACGGACATACATCTTTTGTTTCCAAGGAAAACCTCATGAGTAAGCCTAAGGGATGCTTCCCACATTTGTGGACGAGCATCCCCGATAAACTCGTCAATGTAGACTAGTGCACCTCACCTAGAGGAATTTAAAATTCTAAACCGAGAACTCGTCTGGCACAAACCTAGCCAAATGTCCAAGTAACATTGGGCAAAAACCAGTTGAGATGACCCTTGAACTTTGTGAGTGTGTGCATTATCATGTGATGTGCAGTGAACACGGTTCAAACAAAATAAAAGAGCATAATGAGTAAGAGAGGAAATGCCTGAATTGGCCCCAAATGAAAGCTCAGCAAGACATCGAACTCATTCCTTCCAATGTTTAAGTTCTCTTTCTTTAGCGTGTAGCTTAATCTCGCTGACTTCAGCTCCACCTCAAGCTCGAAATCCTTTCTTCTTGTTGTTTCTCCAATAGATCACGTATATGCTTATTCTAACTCATATGGTGACACCCCATAGTCATCAACATGAGAAATATCTAAGTGTTCCAAGGGAGTCTTGTCTGCAGAACTCCATTGACCTGGAAGCCCATTTGCACAAAGCTCTCCCTCCACCAATTCAACGGAGGAATTTGTGAACTACAAAATATCAAACCAAGCAGAGGAGGATTAAAATATTTACTAGGCCAGATAATTCATATATATGCCTGCTACAATGTTATGATAGACTTATTAAACATGTATTTAAGTTAAACAGTTCAGCATCGAATAATGAAACTTTGTCCTTTCGGCCATTATTCAACCTTCATATCTGAGAAACATCTGATTAAATGGTAGCAGAGCATAGATTGTTCAAGACAATGCCAGGAGAAACTGTTCATGCCCAATCATATTAGACTAATCCCTTGGACCATTATTACCAAAATGCATTTTCAGAGGTTTACTCTCAAAACATTTTACTGCAAAAAGTATTCTTACTTTAAAAGGAAGTAGAATAGAAGAGACACCATGCATGTCAAAATTATTTTAGATATGTGCATGATATAAGTCAGAAATGGCATTCAAAAAATATTTCTGTAATCAATGAAAACATGTTTAATATACAAACAATATGATTGATTTATGGATATCAGAGGCACAATAAATACATTCAATGTTCAGATTTAGCAAGCTCAAAAACTGTTTGACATGTAACAACATAGGGTAGACCACAACCCAAAAAACAAATGTCCAAAAGCCAGACACAATTATTTATAAAATGTGTTACAGGCTCTACCGCTAAGCTTCAAAACATCACAAATATTTTCTTTGCGTGAATCTCTATTATCTTGCAGCTTCTTAACAACTTTATTCCTCTCATCATGAAACTGTTGAATGAAAACATGTATCTATAATTAATTTGTTTAGTGATCAAAGTACATCTAACTTAGTTTGGCATGCTTCAATTTACCATCATGAGAACAAAAAATTTACCCTCATGAAAACATGTATCTATGATTAATTTGTTTAGTGATCAAAGTACATCTAACTGAGTTTGGCATGCTTCAATTTACCCTCACGAGAAGAAGAATTATATCACAACAAAGGAAATAATCTAGAACAAGAATCATGTTATAGAAGTCATTACCAAATGTTTGATATTGTGACACATAAGATTAAAACAATTTCAATAAGTTGTGCTCTTTATCTAATAACTCGTCCAAAACAGGTGGTATGTAAATAAAATAAAGGAAAATGCTTTAGGTGGTTCAAACTCTATCCAAAATTGTGTAGGGGGTAAGGATAAAACAAGGGCAAATACATTGAAGTTTCAACGAGTCCCAACTTTAATTGCAAATTGCAATGAGGCAAACTTACAAATTATGTTCCCCTTAGTTTGGAGGTGTTCAGTGATGCAAACAAAAAGCAAAATTCTTAAGGAAAGTAGGGCATTTTCCTGGAAGAAAAACGTTGCATTGTTTCACTCTGATAGCAAATATAAAAGCTTTTTACAGCTTCTATTGAAGAAAGGCAGCATTAGAGGCATTCACATGCTAAATGGATTTTTAAAATAGCCTACAAGTTAGTATACAATCCTAACAATCCCTGAAATAGACATATCCTTAATGACACCTATCTTTCTTAGTGGAAAATCGACATTAAAAATTCTACTTAATGTGTGGAAACTAGAAAACAATAGACATCAACTGAATTACTCAAACCCAAAAGGATCATGATAAGTCTAAGGTATAGAATCACCATAAAACTCACCTCACTAGAACCTGATGTACTCCTTTGATGCTTTGAATTTGATTGGAGAAAATCCATTTGTATGTATTCTAGCTCAGCTTGCAATTCTGCTTCAATCTCAACCATTCCAGTGACCTGTTGTGCAGTTTCATCTGTTGCAGTTCCTTTTGCTACATGTGGCTAAGTCCTTTTAGCACCTTTGCTCACCACACAAGAAGATTGTCCTTTACTTCTCCTTGTCTTTGTATTTATACTTTTCCAAGGGGTGTGAAACCCCAACGGTCCTGTCTCTTGGTCTCACTGGCCAACCTGAGCTGACTTGACCCTTAAAGCAACTCATACTTAAATTAGATTATTAAATGTCTTTCCTTGGGTTCCAAGCCCACTCCTTTGGGTCCAAAACCCCAAACAACAAACCAGAAAACCCCAAGGGTTTTTCCAAGTGGAAATACCTTCCGAGCTACCCAATTTCAACAATTCTTAGCAAACTTAAGCTAGGACTATATGTCCATTTCCAAAATGCTATAAATTAAATTACATTACCTTCCTCAATATGGTTTTGTAGAATCCATTAAACCTATTAAAATAGACATTCATTTTCTTGGCAGAGTAAGATTTGTTAAATCAACTAGAAAAGACAGTCATACAGATCAGCCTGTATCTACCTCTGCACCCAACGTGTGTAAATAGAACTACAGAGAAAATTTCAATTTTAACCATTCCATCTAGTCTCAGAAATACATCATCAACATTTATATCATTCATCTTTTATGAAATCCAAGCCATAATTTTAATGTCTAAGGTCTATACCACTTTGTTTTGTCTACTAAATACTGGCAACAGAATATTTTTGGTCCTGTTTTGTTGGCTTTGCATTATTTGTGGCCTTGATTCACCAAGGAGTAGTTCAAACTTCAGAGACAATGCACATTGATTTAATTGACAGGCTGGTGTGACTGTAAAAATATCCCTCTATGCCTACTTCCATGTCAAACCACAATTCCAAACCCCGTGAACAATAGGAACTTCTTAGGTTTAAAGGAAAAGCATAATTTGTATGCATTTCAACCTCGCAAATTAAACACGAAACATGAACATGTCATACTAAAGGGTGGACTATACACAAAAGTATCCCAAGAGTTACTGCAATAGTTACAATGCATAGGAATTTGGGCAACTCCAATGCCTGGTAAATTCAGGACAGTTTATTGATATTATTTTTGTTTCAGAGGGAAACCTGTTGAAGATTTTCTTAAGATTAATTGTAACTAAAAGTCTAAAACCAGTTAGTGGTAGTGATTTTTCAGTGTTTCCCAAGTAAGTCGGCGAGTAATCTAAGAAACACTAAACATGAAATGTCATACTAAATGGCAGGCTATAAACAATTATTATAATCACAATGGCAATTGTCATTGCACCAGTATGGTGCAACTGATCAAATACGTTGGGCCAATGACTTCCTTTCTAGATAAATATTCACTTGATAGTGAAGTCAAAAAACATGTTTGTTGAGAGGTTGAAGATTTGCTTGCAAGTCTCCAACTAAAAACAGTGTCTATTTCCAATAGACTTCTGGGCATTGACATTGTAGCAATCCCAGAGTTCTAAATAAAAAACAGTGGGGTCGTTTATATATCTAATCTAGTTATTAGCCGAGTAAGCTCTGCAGAACATTAACATCAAAAAATTGGGCACTTAGTATCACCAGATTCATGGAAGCACAATGGAGAAAACTTTAACAAAATTTAAAATGCATAGCACCCAATCCAATTCGTAACAGAAGAATTTTTTATCTTGCCAGTGTCAATAGCTCCCACAGAGTGCTAAAAAATCCACTCACTCTTCTTCGGGAATCTCAAAAGGTCTTCTTCCTCTATATGCTTATAAGATATGCAATCCCAATAAAATAAAAAAGTATACCCAAACTCCAAAGTAAAAAACAACACATGCATCAATTGGTATGCAAAAAGGACACCAATGTATCCTTACCTAGCCCCTGCCTTAGAAGCATTTTTAGGAATGATCTTTGCTACAGCTTTTGTTAACAATTCATTTGCAATGTCAATTTCTGTATTATGATGGTTCATCTTGTGCAGTTGTTCAACTTTAATGACACTGAAGCTTACTTGCTACTGTTAGGGAAAACCAAACAATGAAGAATTAAAACATAGCATACAGGTTTCTCTTAAATAAGCTATATTGATAAATGCTTACATATGATGCCTTCAACAAATCATGAATGGATGCCAAAGACTACTGTGACAAGCTTGAAGGCATTTTTTTAATAATCCTGAAGACTTTTTTTTATTGACAATATCTCTTCTAAAATACCGAAGGTGATCATGCTTTCTAAACCTATTTTCTCAAAAGCCTGGAAACTTTTCTTGACTGGCAACGTCTCTTATTAATTTTCAAAGGTGATAATGGATTCTTAACTTGTTTTCTCTGTCCAACTACACGAGAAACTGTTTTCTCATGTGAGATCCCAAAAGTTTTTTCCGCCTTATTCCATTCCATATTTTTATGGTCTTATCACAGTTTTTCTCATAACAAAAGGTAAATCTATCCAGATGATCTTCACAGTAAGATTTGTCATTTTCTCAACAAAAGAGTAACTCTTAAATACGTTCAAAGATTAAGACAATCCATTACATGCCATTAAGAGCTCATCTACCAAATATTCAAATCCCCGAGCTTGTGAGAACATGGTGTAACCAAAATTGAGATGTACCTTCATTGAAAAAAATGCATCTCACTCATTGACATGATCTACATCATCGAAAATTATGAGGGCATGGACAGATTTAAGATGTTTCTCAGCATCTCTATAGCTTAATAAATATGATCAATTTGTCAATCCAACTTCATCAAACTCTTAAAAATGAACAAGACCTAGGATCCACAGTAATTTGAATTTCTTTTTAAGAATTCTTTTACAACTAGTGTCTTTTCTACTCCACCCAAGCCCATGATTCACACAAACTCAAATTTCATGCTTTATTGCTTCAAGCACAGTTACAATGCATTTATATCCACAAGTCACAAGCTAACAAAGGTCATTTTTCAAGTCCAAGTTTAGTCTCTACTGCAAGGATGAGACTGAGTAGCATTTAATGAAGAACAATACAGACTGCAGTTTAAGTGAAAGGCATCATTCTTAGTGCAGATCCATTCGTTCAAGGGGAAAATTATTGTGTATACAAAATCTCTTGTGGTCCGCATACCCCTTGGTCCTAAAAGCACACAATTTGGAAAAGAATTATCAATCTTGGTCTGTGGTGTAGCTACCACCTTTGTGGTTAGAAACACATCTAAAAATCTAAAGGAAGAGACAACACATGGAATTATGCCAAATTTTAATATTTATTCCTCGAACATTTGATTGGGGGCTTGAGAACCTGTTTCAACTTCAAGCACAGTTACAGTGCATTTATATCTACAAGTCACAAGCTAACAAAGGTCATTTTTCAAGTCTGAGTTTAGTGTCTACTGCAAGGATGAGACCGAGTAGCATTTAATGAAGAACAATACAGACTGCAGTTTAAGCGAAAGGCATCATTCTTAGTGCAAATCCATTCGTTCAAGGGGAAAATTACTGGCTATACAAAATCTCTTGTGGTCTGCATACCCTTGGTCCTAAAAGCACACAATTTGGAAAGAATCATCAATCTTGGTCCTATGGGCAGCTCACACGTGGTTAGAAACACAAATGCGAAGGAAGAAGACATGAAATTATGCAAAGCTTGTCATATTTATTCCTCAAACATTAGGTATAGAGGCAGAACTTGTTGCAACTTCAAGCACGATTCACAGTGCATTTGCCTCCACAAGTCACAAGCTAACAAAGATCTCAGTCTCGTTCCTCCGGGTTTAGTCTCTCTTGCATGGAATGGATGAGACTGAGTAGCATTTAATGAAGAACAATACAGACTGCAGTTTAAGTGAAAGGCATCATTCTTAGTGCAGATCCATTCGTTCAAGGGGAAAATTACTAGCTATACAAAATCTCTTGTGGTCTGCATACCCCTTGGTCCTAAAAACACACAATTTGGAAAGAATTATCAATCTTGGTCCTGTGGTGGCTACACCTGTGGTTAGAAACACATCTGAAGGAAGAGACAACATGGAATTATGCCAAAGTTTGTAATCTTTATTCCTCAAACATTCAGTATGGGGGCTTGAGAACCTGTTGCAACTTCAAGCACAGTTACAGTGCATTTATATCTACAAGTCACAAGCTAACAAAGGTCATTTTTCAAGTCTGAGTTTAGTGTCTACTGCAAGGATGAGACCGAGTAGCATTTAATGAAGAACAATACAGACTGCAGTTTAAGCGAAAGGCATCATTCTTAGTGCAAATCCATTCGTTCAAGGGGAAAATTACTGCCTATACAAAATATCTTGTGGTCTGCATACCCCTTGGTCCTAAAAGCACACAATTTGGAAATAATTATCAATCTTGGTCCTGTGGTGGCTACACCTGTGGTTAGAAACACATCTGAAGGAAGAGAGAACATGAAATTATGCCAAAGTTTGTCATCTTTATTCCTCAAACATTCAGTATGGGGGCTTGAGAACCTGTTGCAACTTCAAGCACAGTTACAGTGCATTTATATCCACAAGTCACAAGCTAACAAAGGTCATTTTTCAAGTCCGAGTTTAGTCTGTACTGCAAGGATAAGACCGAGTGGCATTTAATGAAGAACAATACAGACTGCAGTTTAAGCGAAAGGCATCATTCTTAGTGCAGATCCATTCATTCAAGGGGAAAATTACTGTCTATACAAAATCTCTTGTGGTCTGCATACCCCTTGGTCCTAAAAGCACACAATTTGGAAAGAATTATCAATCTTGGTCCTGTGGTGGCTACACCTGTGGTTAGAAGCACATCTGAAGGAAGAGACAACATGGAATTATGCCAAAGTTTGTAATCTTTATTCCTCAAAAATTCAGTATGGGGGCTTGAGAACCTGTTGCAACTTCAAGCACAATTACAGTGCATTTATATCCACAAGTCACAAGCTAACAAAGGTCATTTTTCAAGTCCGAGTTTAGTCTCTACTGCAAGGATGAGACCGAGTAGCATTTAATGAAGAACAATACAGACTGCAGTTTAAGTGAAAGGCATCATTCTTAGTGCAGATCCATTCGTTCAAGGGGAAAATTACTGTGTATACAAAATCTCTTGTGGTCCGCATACCCCTTGGTCCTAAAAGCACACAATTTGGAAAGAATTATCAATCTTGGTCCTGTGGTGGCTACACCTGTGGTTAGAACTCTGTTACAAGACCAACAAAGAAGAGGTAAAGGATCAAACAAGTAAGGTTACCTGTCTAAGTTTGGACTTCAACAACTACATGAAGAGTGAGGCCTTATCTAGCTGAAATCTGTTGTTGATTAGGTATGTCATGATTGTTTAAGAGTTATCACATTATTAGTCTTTGAAGAAACACAGTTCTGTAGCAAGCCAAGGTTACAAACCTGATCATTACACAATTCTGGAATGTTGCATGCTATGTTGTCTTTTCAAAAAATTTGAACTTCTCATCCAGACCAGTTGGATCTTTAGCCACATTGAAGGGTAATCATTTAGCATTTTTCATGATGCTTTGAATAACCCTGCCCATGAATTTCGCATCGTGACTAATCATTCTACCAGACACACATTACTTTAAGTATTTGTGCTTTTCTAAAAATCATCTAAAATCTGAATTGAAATTAAAATTAAAATTAACCATTTAACCCTAAATCTTATACGCACTTGACTGCTTAAAAAATCCAAACCTAGAGCACATCTATAGTAATAGATAATACAATCAGTATAGATGTATCTCCGCCAATATATCAATACATCAATACAATCCATATAGATACATCTACACAAAAGTTTGCAGTGCTTAAAGATGTAATATGGTCTATCAATACAAATCTATTTTCACAAAAAATTGCAATGCTTAATAGATATGTGTAGAAATACAACTTAAAAGTTATACAGAAACAAATACAGGGCTAAACTGTTACACGCCTTGACTTGAAAGCTGAGAGAAAGATGTCAAAGAGGCCAGTTCTCCCATTTTCAAGTTTATGGGACATCTCTTTTTTCTTTTTTGCGAATTTACAATGCTTGGGCATACTAGCAGTCCATCAATGTCTATCTCTCGTATCCTTGCCGAATTTTTTAAGAATTTTATTCAGAAATGTTTGGCGTATATATGCATGTGGCTTTCAAACACATATTATTCAGCCTCCTATCACACCAGACCCCAGACAGAGGATCACAATATTTTTCAAGATACTAGACAGGGCACCAAGGACTGGTTGACCAGTACATATTCAGCTTCTAGATCAGTGAGGATCTGTGAGACCTCACCCCGCCACACGATATCTCAGATCCGTTCCTGGCAAATGGACTAGGTCCTTTATACATCAGCAATAGGCAAACTCCCAGACAACGATTTAGTGGAAAATCCACACTTTCCACAGGCTCTTCATCCGGCGGACAGAGTTTGTTGAGTTTTCTTTAGTGTTGTTGAGTTTGTTGAGAAAACCGCGCTACCGTTTTCTGATGCTGCCGGAAGATTGAATGTGAAGAATAGCAACAACAGAACAGAAAAAAATGCAATGGATAATGAAATTGATTTGTAAAAGAATTTAACTGTAAAAGGCGGAGGTTGAACCATTTTTGCAGGCATGGCAGATGAGCTCAACCATCTCCTTTGTTCCATGATGATGTCGGTCAGAGGGATCGATGGAATTTGTTTGAAATGTTGCAAGCACACTTTGAAACTGGAAAATTTATACAAAAATTTGAGGTGGAGAGGCCAGATGCTCACGAAATCACCTCCAACTTCCAAGCCCCAAGCTCCAAACACTAAAAAATGGGGCGAATTCCTCCAACTTCCAAACCGCAACTAGTGAAAAATGGGGCGAAATCCGCTCCAAACCAGAAAATCGGGAGGCGAATGTAGGGTGGAAGGTTTGTCCGCATTTATTTTTTTGGACTAAAATCTAATAATTAATTGTTTTTTAAATAATTATAGGGCTAATTTTATAAAACTATACAAAATGGGTTTTTATTAAAAATTCGCCCCTCTAAAATTTAAAACTCTGTAAAATTCGCCTTTGGGCAAAATTCGCCCCTAAAAGTTTCCTTGATATAAACCAAAGGGAATAATAAACCTAAGGGATCAATACTAAAAATCCAATGGATCATAAACCCAAGGGAATGATATAAGCCAAAGGTATATAAACCTTGAGATAAATATTATAAACCCTTAAATAAACATGGTTAACCATGGTTGATTTTCATATTAAGAAAATCTTTGTAACAATGTGAGGTTGGACCATGCTCGAAAATAGTTGAACCCTTACATTAATTTACCCAAGGGATTGATATTATAAACCCAGTGAACTAATAAACTCAAGGGATTAGTACTAAAAACTCGACGGACTATGAAGCCAAGAGAAAAATATTAAACCCACAAGATGAATATTATAAACCCAATGTATATAAACCCTATGATAAATATTACAAACCCTAAAATAAACATGGTTGGCCATGGTTGATTTTCATATTGAGACAATCCTTGTCACAATGCAACTTAGGAAAATAGGTGACCATGGATGACTATGATTGATTTTCATATCGATACAATATTAAGTGATGCAAGACAGTGGACCATGGTTGAGTTTCATATTGAGACAATCTTTGTGAGAATGTGACGATGGGCCATGGTTGACCATGGTTGTCCACAATTGATTTTATAAAAAAAAAATTATCATGGTGGACCATGATTGATATCATAAACCAAATGGAATAATAAACCCAAGGGATAAATACTAAAAATCCAAGGGATCATAAACCGAAGGGAGTAGTATAAACCAAGGTATATAAACCACAAGTTAAATAAACATGGTTGAGCATGGTTTATTTTCATATTAAGACAACATTTGTCACAATGCAACGTTGGACCATGCTCGAACATAGTGGAACCCTTAAATTAATAAACCCTAGGGATTGATCTAATAAATCTGATGGAATAATAATACTAAACCCCAAGGGATTATGAACCCAAGAGAATCATATTAAATTCATGGGATGAATATTATAATCCCAATGTATATAAACCCTAAGATAAATATTGTAAATGCTAAAATAAACATGGTTGGCCATGGTTTATTTTCATATTGAGACCATCCTTATCACAATGCAACATGGGATGATCGTTGACCATGCTTGACCATGATTGATTTTCATATCGAGACAATTTGACACAATGTGACGTCAGATCATATCAACCCAAGGGTTAATTTTCATATTGATACAACCTTTGTCACAATGCGACATTGGAATATGCTTGACCATGCTTTATTTTAAAAATCATGGTTTACCATGGTTGACCAAAATTTACCATCGTGGACCATGTTTGACCTTGATAGAATATGGTTGAACATGATTGATATTATAAACCCAAGGGATAAATACTAAAAACAGACTGGATTATAAATTCAAAGGAATATTATTAAACCTAAGGGAATAATATAAACACAAGGTATCTAAATCCTAAGATAAATATTATAAACCGTTAAATAAATATTGTTGACCATGGTTGATTTCATATTGAGACAATATTTGTTACAATGCCACGTTGGACCATGCTAAACCATCGTTGAACCATTAGATTAATAAACCCAAGAGATTTTTATTATTATTCCCTTGGGAATAATAAACTCTCAAGGTTAATGCTAAACTGCAAGGGATTATTAATCCAAGGGAATAATATTAAAGGGACGACATTAATATTATAAACCCAAGGTAAATAAATCATAAGATAAATTTTATAAACCCTAAAATAAGGATGGTTGACCATGGTTGATTTTCATATTAAAAGACCACATTTACCAAATATATTAGAAACATGAATTTATGAGAAATCACATTCGTAAATGTGGATTAATATTAGAAACCTAAATATTATAACCCAAATATTCAATAAATAACTTTAGTCAATAATGGTTGACTATAATTGAATATGGTTGATAACATTATGATTGGTAATTCATAATATTAATACTTGTAGAATATTATTGATAACCCTAGATAACTAAGGTTGACAATGAATTACTGTGGTCAACAACGATTGAATTTAATTGAATATATAACTCGATACACTAATATTCAACATAAGGGATGAATATTATAAACTCAACGTATATAAACCAAAATATCAATATTATAAACCCTAAAATAAACATGGTTGACCATGGTTGATTTTCATATTGAGACAATCCTTGTGAGAATGCGACACGCGATGATGGTTGACCATGGTTGACCATGATTGATTTTCATATTGAGATAATCTTTGTCACAATGCGACATTAGACCATATTAATCGCAGGGTTAATTTTCATATTGATACGTGGAATATGGTTGACCATGATTGTTTTTTTAAAACAAGGTTGGCCATGGTTGACGAACATTAACTATGGTTGACCAACAATGCCATGGTTGACCATTTTTCACAATGATTGACCATCGTTGAACATGATTGATATTATAAACCCAAGGGATTATAAACCCAAAGGAATAATAGTAAGCCGAGGGGAATAATATAAACACAAGTTATATAAACTCTAATATAAATATTATAAACCCTTAAATAAATAATATTTGATTTTATTTGAAAATGGTTGAGGCATGTTCACTAAGGATATTTGGCTTAATACAATTGACTATTGGGAAATATGGTAAATATAGGTTGACCAAGTTTCATCACGATCAACTATTTAAACATTGTATATAATCATTCTCTTAAACATAATATTGGTTAACCATGGAGTATATCAACCACAATAATAAATGTGGTTGTGCTAATAGTTACATTATTATATTATATTACAATTTATATTACGTTTCTAGTAAGACAACATATTAAATTTTACTAACAATGTTATATAATATAATTAATTTTAATGTCCATGGGGTCTTCGATAGACAGTGATCGGGTGCTCTGTTCAGGTACTCCATGATGTAAACCCACAAGTTCAATTTGATGCCCCAATCAGTGTGATAAAGATGTACTCCTACTAAGCTTACAAAATATATATATATATATATATATATATAAAGTATTAATGTAATAAACTATTAATCTTAACATTAATACTATACCACTAGTATTTTGTAAATCAAGTATTATATAATTAATAAATAGTTGTTATATTTTATTATTATATTATATAATTAATATACTTAACATTAACATTAATTGTATTCATTGTTTAATATAATATAAATTGTCTAATAATAATTATAACATATTAATAATAATATTAATATTAACCTTTATAAATAATAATATTAATATAATTACAATTGTAATTCTACAATTATATTTTTTATAAAATAATATTAATTATAATAATATTAATGTTATTATGAATATTATATAATTAGTATTACACCATGTTTATTATATAATAAATAGAATTGATATTAAATTATAATATTATATTAGATAATTATTATTAATGTTGGAAACAATTGTTGAGTGTTTAAGAGGTTCATCAATGTATATCAATCATATTACTAAATTCCCTTCACCATGGTTGAATTTAGTTGAATATTATAGTTAACTATGGTTGACTACGATTGTTGTGGGTTGGCCACGATTGACCATTCTAACCATGATCCTTCATTCAACTATATCGATCATGGTTGCCTTTGTTTGACCATATTCGAACCTTACAATATAGAAAGTTGTGATTCATGATCATGGTTCTTTAGAGATAACCATTATATTTTCTTAATATTTTTTACATAGATATTATATGTATATTGATAATATTATTATTATTAATGATCTGTATAATAATAATAATAATAATAATAATTAATAATAATTAATATAATATTATTAATATAATAAAATAACAATGCGATATTTTTATTATTAGTAATAACATATATACTTGTTGTAAGGTGGGTAGAACTACATTTTCATCATCATGTCCAATATATAACCTCAAGGTGGGAATTGAACCAATGAATTCATATCAAGGAATCCCTTAACATAACCTCGAATCCTGTGTATCCAAAATAAACCAGTGACTTCACATCAAGGAATCTCTTAACATAACACAGAATCATGGTATATCCAAAACCTCATAAACATTGGTAATAATACTTTTATTAATTTTTTTAATATTAATATTATTATTTGTTTATATAAAAAATTATTAATAATTAATAATAATACTATATAATTGTTTTTAATATTATGCCATATGAGTGAGTGATATTTAATTTAAAAATAGTATTATTAATAATCCATAATAATATTATCAAACATTTTATTGTAATAAATAATTATTTTCATGTCTATCATTATTATTAATATTAATAATATATAGTATTAAAAATTATTATATTATTACTAATATTCATAATAATATTATGAAACATTATTTTATATTATTAATTTATTTAAAAATTAATAATTATTTAAAATATATATTAATAATTAAAGAAACTAAACTTAATAATAATAAGAAACAAAAGAAATTAATAACAAATCTAAATCTAAATTCAGTAATAAAAAAATATATTCTATTATATTGATTCAACCTAATAAGAAAAAACGCTAAAATTTATAAATCTTACAAATCTACATATTAAAACATCAAAAACCTAAATAACCATAAATAAAAACATTGGGGTGTAATAAACCATTATCGTTTAACACAGTTTATATTATTATACATTCTCTTACTACATTAAAATGGTCATCGACATACCATTACTATATATATATATAATATTTTAAAACGGTAAGAGGTGTTATTTTATATTTACAACTCTTAACGTTAAAAATTAAACATTTTAAAATAAAAATTAAAAAAATAAAATATATATATATAATTTCTATTATATTCTATTATATTGAAACCTAATAATAAGAAACACTAAACTTTATAAATCTTTCAAATCTACATATTAAAACATCAAAAACCTAAATAACCATAAATTAAAACATTGTGGTGTAATAAACCATTATCATTTACCACAGTTTATATTATTATACATTCTGTTACTACATTAAAATTGTCATTGTCATACCATATATATATTTGATAATTTAAAACCTTAAGAGGTGTTATTTTATATTTACAACTCTTAAAGTTCAGAATTAAACGTCTTTTATATATATATAAAATTCCTTTTATTATATGACATTAAAAGGAGGTCGTATTATACTTATATTGAAATTAAAACAGTGAAGGTCTCAAATGTTAACTATGTTAACTACAACGACCACTCCTGATGTGCATGGTGCTAATGGTAAGGCAGGCACACATTTTAATGGGAATGACACTATTTAGATTGTAACGCATACAATTAAGAGACATGCCCAGGTTTCAATTGTATGTGATGACATTATTTAGATTGTAACGCATACAGTTAAGAGACACGCCCACGTTTCAATTGCATTCTTATTTCTAATTTGATTATTCAATAATCCACACACTTGTCTTTATTTTTCTAAAATTTGTGTAAGTGGTGATAAAGTACAAGTCATGTAATAAGCGGTCCAAAAAAATAAATTAAAAAGGTAATTAATCTTTTAATTATAATGCTAAAAAATATTTTAAAGAGAGTTTAGACACTTGATTTAGATATGCAAGCAAATTAGTACTTTTAATTACATTAATTTGACTACCATAAAAATATAATGATATATTCCAATAAAGAGAGGTTTATAGACTTAAAAAATAAAATCTCTTTAAATATAAACATTTTCTCAAATTTCAAATTAAAAACCAATTAACATTTTGGCAAATTTAATATTCTCATTATTTAGTAGATATAAATTTAAAATAAAATTAATAAACTCAAAATTAAAATAAGTCTAAGTTAATTAAATATAAAGATATAAGCTAATCCTCATACTTTCTCTATAAAAAAAATCCATAATTTTTCGGCATGAAATATGCCTGGCTTTTGCATGGAAATACGGAAAATAGTTGAGAAGTGACTTAAGGATGAGAGGTGCTCTTTTGCTCCAACATGTTAATTAGGTTGACTTTAGTATACCATCACAACACCAATAATTTAGATGAGCTTTCTTATATATAAATAAAATAAAATGCCCACGACATGAGATGAAATGTATATTAAATAATAAATTTTGTTTGAATTTAAGTTTGTGCGATAGAGAGATTTTTTTTTGAAATGACATAAAAGTATTTTTGTTTATTGGTTTCAAACTATTTAGTGTGGTTCATCTTTAACAATAAGATCAAGAACAAGATCATGTGATTATATTAAATAGATGAAGAGATTTAATAATAATGAGGTAAAACTTAAGTATTCTGAACTATAAAACTGAAAATAAATAAATAAATAAACAAAATAAAAATAACAAAATCAAACATAATTATTCTAAACAATCCAACTAAATAATACTATAAGAAAATATATATATATATATATATATATATATATATATATATATATATATATATATATATATATATATAGATAAAATAAAATAATAAATTCAAATTTAATTATTCTAAATAATAAAACTAAAAATAATAGTACAAAAATTGAAAATAAAATTACAAAAATTGAAAATAAAATGAAAACAATAAGTTAGATAATTTTTTTCTATTTAAATCCAATAAAGAAAGAAAATGATATGGTAAAAAAATGAATAGTAAATAAATAAGAAATAAACGAATACCACACATTTTGAATATATATATATTGAGTAATTGGCAACACATTTCTTTATTTCTTATTTATTTACTATTCATTTTTTTACCATATATATATAATAAAAACTTAGGAATAAAATGTAGGGATCGAACATGTGTTAATCTTCCAACCATCATATCTATTCATATTTATAGGTCTCCCTTCAATTTCCAAGGCCTCCCCGGAGTTATGGTAATCAAAAATATCAATCCTTGCAATGACCCTCACCTATTCAATGAAGATGTGAAGTTTTGTCTTTTCCCAATGTTTTTCCAAAGCCAAAGAGAGACACCTTCCATGTTTAATGTCAGTTGCGTGCTCATAAATCCTCTTATTAATTGATCGATTATTTTCACCAATGTACGAAGTCCCAAATTCCCATATTTAGGGTTCACAGGGTCCTTCAATGATATTAGGTAGCTAAGGATAGTGTTTTGGGGCCTAAATGTTGAAGGAACCTTTTGTTTCTTTAGGATATTAGCAATCTTGTCTATGGTTCTTTGGATAAACAAAAGATGCACCCTTAAAAAACGATCTTTAAGATATTTTTAAACACCAAGAACTTTGTAAGCCTTCCGAAAGGCTCTAATACATTGGCACTTACTATAAACATTCTTATTAAAAACGCTAAGGATATGGGTTTTTTATCGTTGAGGTGGTTTTCATAAAAACTTCATAATTACGGAGTGGATAAGGCGTGGAGACCACCTTGATTTTGAGCGGGGAAATGTTGAAATTTTTCTTAAGGATATTTTTTGGTGTGAGTTTTAATTTGAAAAACATGATGGGAGAAAGAAAAAACATCTCTCTTTGAAATACGAACGTCGAGGAAAGGAATGTTGCCATCGATTTCACATTCCATAGTAAACTTTATGAAACTAGATTTATTATTAAGTTGCTGGAAAAATAGCTCCAACATTTCCCATCCATGAGAGAAGATGACGCAACTGTCATCCACCAACCTTTTCCAAATCTTAGGCTCGAATAGAGCTTAAGACAAGGCTTTAGACTCAAATTCCTCCATAAAATCATGCTGAACAATATATTCATGTAAATTAACATCATTTCCCCTCTCAAAGGTGAGGTCTTCTCAACACCTTAGCCAGTCAGGCGTTATGAGTTTCTGATGAAAAACAACTTAATGATGAAAAAACCCATATCCTTAGTTTTTTTTTAATAAGAATGGTTATACTAATCGGAAATGTCTTAGAGCCTTCCTTAAGAGTGAAAAAGGTCCTAGAATAAAAAAAAATTTTAAATATCGGTTCTGAGGGGTACATATTTCATTTATCCAATGAACCACAAACAATATTGCTAATATCTTGATGAAATATAAGGTTCCTTAAGCATTTATGCCCCTAAACATTATCCGCAGCTCCCTAAGATAACTAAAGGACCCTGTGAAGCCTAAATATGGGAAAGGTGTTTATGTCATCTCTTTCTCATGTGGGACTCCGTACATTGGGGAAACTCACCACTCAATTAATTGGAGGTTTCATGAGCATGCAACTGAATTCAAACATGGAAGGTATCACTACTTTGCTTTGGAAAAAACATGCGGGAAAGACATAACATCACATCTGCATTGAAGATGCGAGGGTCATTGCAAGGATTGATTATTTTCATCAGTGTAAGTTTAGGGAGGCCTTGAAAATTGAAAGGAGCTCTATCAATCTTAATAGGGATGATGTTTGGAGTATTATTAGATCTTGGATCCTTACATTGTATTCCTAAGTTTTCCTAATATAATTATTTTTTTATTTTAATATATATATATATATATATTCAAAATTTCTAGTATTACTTGATTTCTTATTTATATTCTTTTCTTTTTTCTTTTTTCTTATTACTATTTTATAGTTTTATTATTTAACATAGTTAAGTTTGACTTTATTACTACTAAACTTATTTCTAATAATAATAATAATAACTTGGTAATTTAATTCTTTGTTTGGAGCTAACTTCCATATATTACTTTATTTTAATTAAAAATTATTTATTAATTAATGGCAACTTTTTAGTCAAAACTAGTTGTTATATTCTAAGGGTTAGAAAACATATCTCTTCATCTATTTAATCTAATGCTATTATCTCGTTCGTGATCTTGTCGTGAAGATGAACCACACTAGATGGTTCTCTCTACTAAAATATTCCTATGATATTTTTATCGAAAAATCTCTCAACATTAATAATTATTATTTTAATTAAGTAAATATTTTATTAATCTATTAGAAATGTACATTTTTAAATAAATTTAATTAATATAATATATTTAGAAATATATTATATAATCTATAATGAATTAATGATTGAAAATATTGATTTCTTTTTTAAATATTATAAAATTTAAATAAAAAATAATTATATTAACTAAAATATCTCAGTTTAATTATTAATAAATTTATACTGATAATAAACTATTATTTATCCATGTGACTCACATATCTAAAATTCCCAAGAAGAGTCAAAATTGTTGAGGTGCACACCAATTTTAGAGTGGGAAACATGAAAAAGGGTTTGTATGTTAACACATTTGATGCTTCCAAATTATATGTGTGTGTGTGTGTGTGTCATTTCTCAAATCCAATTTTTCAGAGAGTTCTCTTTAGAGAGACTTTTTCAAATTTCTCGTGCCGAAATCTGGCAAACAATTTTGGGGTGAAATCTTGTATTGTGTTATTTAAATTGGTTTTTTGACTATATATATAGATTCAACACCCTGAAAAACCCCTACGGCACTTCTATTAGGCAGGAGGTACCCAATCAAGCTTGTGATTTCAATAAATTCCTGTAGGATTTTGTGACAGCTGACTTAAGTGGCAACTACTGGTTATGTTATTTTATGTTAAGAAACTAAAACATTTATTTCTTTCTTGAGATGTATTACTTGATGAATAGAAATTAATTTTGTTTGATTAAATAAAATTTAGTTATGGAAAGTGGTTCCATAAAAAGTAAGAGACTGATGGTAAAAGTATTGCAAGAATTGAGAAGTGGTTAAACAGAAAACAGTTCACACAATTATCCTTTCCTATGAGGATAAAAGTAAATCCCAGTGAGGAAGAGGGATTATGTTTGATAGCTAAGGAGAGGAGAGGAAATAGAGGGAATAATTCTTGAGATGGTGGTGACTAGTGGAATTACTTAGATTCCTCACATTCCTGGAATAGAAGACTGGACTTGGGGTCCCTAGGTCTCCTCTAGAACCTCCGTCAACTCACTTATTTGGGGTGTGGAGCACGGGGGAGAGATCAGAATTTAATTCCTCTCTCAAGGTAGGGAGGACAACATCAGTAGTATCTGGAGAGATAGATAAGTAAAACAAGCTATTCAAAAACTGAGTTTTGGGTTGTGATTGTGTAATTAGTTATTTTTTACTTTTCTGGAGCTATTACTATATTATATTTATGAAATGAGGAACCCTCTGTGTTTTCTCTTTAAGTAAATAGGAAATCTTGACAAATATTTCAAAACATTTAGAGTATGTGGGAAATAAAAGAAAGTTTAGATTAAGAAATCATAGATATAAAATGAAGCCATAAACTAACTCTTTCAACAAATAAAAATACAGAATTGTTAACGTAGAGCTTCCATGTCGATACTCCTAGCTCCAAGTTGGTCATTCTCTGCATATATGATAAACACAAACAGAATGGTCCAGACATTCATCTAAAAATGAAGTAAGAGTAAACTCAGAACCATAACCAAAAGGAAAAAAATAATCTGACTTTAGACAACACATGAACATGCTAAACTCATACATCAAAATCCGAGTAACAAAATTCGTGAAACGAGCACTGTATAGAGACTTTTATCACAGGAATAAAAATGTGCAAAATGATACATGTAACCTCAAAACTAAAACAATCACTATTACCATTCCTGGATTTTTTAAATATATATTTAAATAGAATACTACAGAGGAAACGATAGCACTATTCCTAAAATTGCATAAATGTATATGTGATAGGTCACGGAAAAACTATATTTATGATATACATTGCAAATATATATATATATATATATATATATATATATATATATATATGTGTGTGTGTGTGTGTGTGTGTGTGTGTGTGTGTGTGTGTGTGTGTGTGAAATAATGTTGGAAAAGAAACTATGTTTGCCATTCTTTAGAAAGACAAGAGCACTAACCATAACATGTGATAGGTTCGCCTCACCTACTAGGAGGTGGAGCCGAAGCAAGAGAATAAAATATAAAACATACAAATCACGGTGATACAGAACTAAATGCCCAAAAGACCGAAAATAAATTATATAGGATTAAATTACAAGTTCAACTATTATAAATTTGGATAGTATTCATAAGCTGGCAAAGCTCAAGATATTCAAATAAAAAGTAAAATGAAAACAATATAGTGGAGTGAAACCTTGTAGTAAAATCCTGAACTTCGAGGTTGAAGTAGGGGTCACTGCAACCGGGAACCTTTGACAAACCCTACAGTGGAGAAAGATAATTGGTGGGGTAGGTAGACCAAGTCAGAAAATAACTTGTAACAAGCATTCTAGAGGAAATCAACCATATCGTCGGGCTAAGGAGGTTAGCTCTGCAGGAAGGCGAGATGAGAAAGCTATGAGTAATTGAGTATGAGGCAATGTTAACAAATAAATATGCAGAGCGTAGGAAAGATAAAAAGGAGAGTAACCTTTCCTTGTGAAAACTACCCCACTGAATTTGAAGGTTTAACCTGCCAATAGGCCATGAAGAAGCGTCAATATTCTACATTCATACGGTGGCATGAAATGCAAGTTAAAATTTCCGCACACACTTCCAATATTCACAGCTTACATGTGAGCTTCATATGAGGATGCGGCAGAGAAGCTATTGTGCAAAACCTTGAAGGATGAGCTAGAACCATTGTCACTGACACAAGAAGTAAAGTTACAGTTAGAGGAAAACAATGAATAAAGAAACTTAGAAAATTTGAATAGATACTAGGAAGAAATATGTATGCTATGCGATGGAAGAACCATAATTGATTAACTCCGAAAAAAAACCATCCAATAGAAAATACATCAACGAATTATGGTGAATGGGACAAACTAGGTTAACTAACTCACCATTTGCAATGAATCCAGGGATAGAACCGATGAGAGCCATGATAGAGGCATGTTGGCAATAGCAAGCTGAGGCATAGTTGCAGAGCTCTGCAGAAGATTCCCACAAATGAATGAAAACGATTAGGGTTAGGGTAAGTCATTACCCTAATCCAAAAACCTCATACGAGCTATGACTGTGGATCCTGAACCTATGCAAATCAACGATGAAAGGAGATCATAGTTTTCCTCTGGTTTTAGTGCTTTCTAGTTGTCTAGAGATATTGAATTCGAACACCATTGAAGAGATTTCCCATAGTTTATAGTTAAACCAAGAAATTCATTTTTTAACCAAATACATAAAGGGTACCAATGAATACATAGTCCTTGTCAATTTAACATAAGGTCCTTTTCTAATAAAGAGACAGGACTGACAATCGACGAAATCCGATGCCACAAATGCTGCCAGGTTATCACCTCGAAAACTTGTGAAGTGTGAATTGGAACCTTTATGTGGGAGTGATGAATGAGAACTGTAGAATATATGAGTGCATGTGTGAACAATAATATACATTTTGATTTCAATCCGTAGTACTGTACAACTATATATGTGATTTTTGAATGTTTAATATCATAGGTAAAAGTAGAACGATAATAGAATGTGTCTAATTTAAATAGTGGTTAATAGAAAAGCTATTTTTTTTTTTATGATTATGGTTGAATGTGACTAGTGGTATGAGAGAAGCGTTCGCACGCTGGGACCCTAGAGGTCACCTAATATGACAAATTGTGTGTAAATGATGCAAAAATAAATAAAAAATATAGCAGGAGACGATATGAGGAGGGGTTCAATGCAACCAATACCCCAACACTTAGGGGAACGTACACCCTAACCATGATCGTAAATGAATCTTGAGATGTGGATTCATCTGTGTGTATATCAGCACGAACAGACTAGTAGACTGCTGGAGGGATAACAACACCTCACTAGTATTCTACTAAACACAGTGCAAAAGCTACAGGAAGAAATGGTCTGGGTCAATAGTGACAGTGAGCGCTTAATGCAAGAGCAAGAAAGGATACTCAAGAGCCTTGTTGAAAAACATAGTCAGGGGGTGGTACAACCCAGCCCTGGTAGAGACATGCAGGAGGAAATGAATGACAAGCAAGGGACCAAACCACTGACAGTGGAAAGAAGTCATTCACAACGAAGTAATAAAAATATAAATTGCAATAAGGCTGAGTCAAGTAATGTGTCAAAACAGCAAGAAATTAGGAAACAAAAAGTGGAACTGCAAAGTGAGTTCGGGAAGATAAAACCACGTACATTTGATGGAGAAGCGGAGGAAGTGGCTAAAGCATGGTTGATAAATATGAGCAAGTACTTTCAAGTCTACGAGTATAGCAACAATCTTAAAGAGATATTAGCCATCTATCAGTTAAGGGAGAAGGCCACACTATTGTGGGAGGAGGTTAAGAATGTCCGCAGCATAGAATAGCATATATCTATCTTATCCAGAGCAACAATATTTTAACGATAAGTACCTAACTGAATGCTTCTATGATGAAAATTCTAGAATATTTCATGATTTAAAATTGGGTCAAATGATGACAGATGAATACATAACTAAGTTCACTTCCTTACTCCGCTACATTCCTTATCTAAGGGACGAAAAGGCTAAGGTTCAACGATTACTAAGTAGTTTTCTGACTCACATGAAGGAACAAATTTAGTTTGTGAATCCAATGAGCATGGATGAGGAAATTACAAAGCCAAGAATGCGTTACTAGCAATGTAAGGAAAAAGGAGAATTGGATAAAAATTAACAATCAAGAAAAGAGCATAAAAGCAGCACAAATTTCAAAAAAAAGTAGAACCAATAATTTTAAGAATGATGCAAGGAGTTAGTAAGTAAAAAATTTGGTAGCAACCATCAAAGAATCTGGTGGCCTATGAAGGATAAGCCCACAAAGGCTTCCCGCAAGCCAGAGCAAGGGAAAAACCAAAAACCACCCCTACAGTGCTGGGGGTGTGGTGTGGCTCACTATTATAGGAACTGTCGCAATGAGGGAGGAGTGAAATGGTTTCTAACCTACAAGAAGCTTCTATATTGGGATATGTAGCCCAAAATATACCTAGAATTAACGCAACATTGGAAGATCATCAGGCAGATTACGAACCAACAATGATAGAGTTGGAAGATAATCTACTCTCGCAACCTATTTCTATTTTGGTTGACCCAGGTGCAAGTTTAAGCTATTTAAATCCAAAATTAGTAGAAATATGTAAATTAAAAAGTCACAAATTCAAAACTGCATGGTTGGTACAACTAGCCACTGGAGAAAAGAGAAAATTTTGTGCCAAAATACCAAACTGTACACTAGAAATTAGCGAACGACAACTAACTGTGCATCTAAAGATATTACCTTTTGGATCCTACAATGTTCTACTAGGCATGGATTGGTTGCAGAAACACCGGACATTAGTGGATTGTATGTAAAACATTATATATTATAGAATGCAAGATGGAACTTGGAAGGAGGTACAAGGAATAAAGAAACCCTACAGCTGCATCCTATTACAACCTCTCAAATGAGCAAGTGTATGAGGAAGGGATGTCAGATATACGCTATTCAAGTGGGTTTTACTAATTCCAAAGAAAATACTCTGATGATGGAAAACATACCGGTAGTACAAGAGTTTATGGACGTGTTTCCAGAGGATGTACCATGTTTTCCACCAGGAAGGGAGATTGATTTTACTATCGATTTGATGCGAGTAGCATCACCTATTTAAAGGGCACGTTGTTGAATGAGTGTATGAGAGTTGATCAAAATGAAGATGCAGTTACAGAAATTTTTGGCTAAGGGATATATCCGAACAAGTGTGTCCCCTTGGGGAGCACCAGTGTTGTTTGTAAAGATGAAGTATGGAACCATGCGAATGTGCATGTACTATCGATAGCTCAATACGTTGACTGTCAAAAATTAATACCCACTACTACGGATTGATGATATTTTTGATCAGGTGAAGGGGGGCACTTTATTTTCAAAGATAGACTTAAGATCAGGATACCACCAGATCCAGATAAAATATGAATACATCTACAAAACTTCTTTTCGTACTAGGTACGGGAATTACGAATTTGTGGTGTTACCATTTGGATTGACTAATGCACCAAAAACATTTATGAGGCTGATGCCTGGTATATTTCACCCTTTTCTGGGTAGTTTTGTGTTGATATTTATCGACGATATCTTAATTTATTCGAAGAATGTGGAAGAGAACAAGGATCAGTTAAGGATAGTGCTGAAAATGTTATGAAAAACATCAGATGTATGCTAAGTTCAGCAAATGTGATTTCTTCGAGGAAGAAATTCAGTACCTAGGCCACGTTATTTCTGCTCAGGGAATAGTGGTTGATCTAGAGAAAATTAAGACAATTATGGAATGGAAGGTACCCCAAATTTTTGCAGATATCTGATCCTTTATGGGATTGACCGGATATTATCAACATTTCATTGAAGGATTCTCGAAGATTTCTTTTACAATTACCTCCTTATAAAGGCAGGAAAAAGTATTTAAATGGACTAATGAGTGTCAAAACTATTTTTAAAGGTTAAAAATTATATTGACTACTACCCCGATGTTGTGAGTAGTTGATCCCAACAAAAAATTTGAAGTTTGTACGAATGAATGTAAAGGAGGAGTTGGGGAAATATTGTCACAAGAAGGAAGAGTAGTTGCCTATGAATCGCGGAAGGTAAAAGAGCATTAACAAAAATACTCAACTTATGATCTGGAGCTAACAGCAGTAGTGCAGGCGCTCTGAGTATGGAGACACTACTTGCTTAGAAAGAGATTT
Source organism: Pinus albicaulis (assembly GCA_034641835.2). NCBI lineage: Eukaryota > Viridiplantae > Streptophyta > Pinopsida > Pinales > Pinaceae > Pinus > Pinus albicaulis. Next base: position 1,518,837,648 of record CM076581.1, read on the forward strand.
GTACTAAAAACAGACCATAGTAGCCTAACGAGTTACTTGAATCAAGTTGATATTAATTCTCGCCAAGCAAGATGGAATTCCCTCCTAAGTGAACTTGACATTGATACGCAGCATGTGAAGGGTAATCAAAAGAAGGTGGAAGATGCTTTGAGTAGAAATTTGCATGGTGTTTATGAACTTTACTACAACCAGATTGAATGCAAGTTTCTAGATCAAATAAAAACATAAGCCTAGAAGGATCCTCAATACCAATTTATATGGTAGCAAGCAGATTAGGCCAGAAGGAAAGAAAAATATTTTGATTATGGATTTAGAAAAGATAAGTTACTAACCTTTAAGGAAAAGATATATGTTCCAAATCGAACATAATTGAAGGAGCTGATCTTGAACGAATACCACTGAAGTAACTACTCAGGTCACCTAGGGTATCAGAAAATGCTAACAGTCATTAGAAAGAACTATTTATGTCTAGGTATGTGAATAAATATTCCAGAATATTTGAACAAATTTCTAGAGTGCCAGTAGGTGAAGGTAGAGCATCGACATCCAGCCAAATTGATGTAGCCTATACCAATACCAGAGTGGAAGTGGGAGGGTATATCTTTATAATTTATTATTGGTTTACCAAAACCAAAGAAGCACAACAACTCCATTATGGTGGTGGTTGATCGATTAAGCAAGGCAGCAAATTTCATACCAGTACAGTCTACTTATAAAACGGTGCAAATAGTAGACATTTTTATGAGAGAAATCTTTAGATTGCATGATATTCCAAAGACTGTCATATCAAACAAGGATGTGAAGTTTACTTCAGAATTCTGGAAAATGTTATTTATAGGTTTGGGGACCCAAATAAATTTCAACACCACTTACCCTACACAAACAGATGGACAAAATGAGCAGGTGAATCAAATCTTGGAGGATATGTTATGCATGTACATAATGTAGCAGCAAACGACATGGGAAGAATATCTACACTTAGTAGAGTTTGCATACAATAATGGTTATCAAGAATCTCTTAATATGAGTTCTTTCAAAGCATTATACTGATGACAATGTCATACTCCCATTAGTTGGAGTCGCCTTGAAACCAAGTTTATGCTTGGACCAGAAATGTTAGTTGAGATGGAATCAGAAGTAAGAAAGATCAAGCAAAATCTGAAGGCAACTCAAGATCGATAGAAAATATATGCAGACAAGAAAAGGACTTATCATGAATTTGAAGTGGGTGATTATGTGTATATAAGGATTAAAGAAAATAATTTCACACTAAGGTGGGCCTCCTGTGCCAAGTTGGCTCTCAGGTTTTGTGGACCTTTCCAAATATTGGAAAGGGGTGGATATGTGGCGTACCGATTGCCCTTACCCAACCATATTTGGGTACACAATGTGTTTCATGTATCTTTACTAAAGTGATACGTACATGAACTAAAGCATGTAATCCACTGGAAAATCATTCAGGTAGGTTATGAATAAAAATTGTATCTTTAAATACTAAAATTTATGGGAAATTAACTCATAGTTTACTGACTGTAGGTCGAGCCGAACACCGAGTTTCTAGTCGAGCCTCGGTGTATAATCGATTGGAGATAAATCATGCTCCGTACGTGAGCCATCACCCAGGTTAAAGTGCGCTGGAAGCACTTCCTCTTGGACGAGGCTACTTGGGAGGATGAAGGATTTGCTCGAGAAGATTACCCGAAATTTTTTGTTGAACTAGAATGAAACACTGAGGACAATGTTTACTTCGAGTGGGAAGTTTTGATTGCTGGCTTCAGTGTCAACTAATGGTTATGTTATTTTATGTTAAGAAACTAAAACATTTATATATTTTTTTAGAAATATTACTTCATGAATTTAAATTAATTTTGTTTGATTAAATAAACTTTAGTAATGGAAATTGGTTTCATCAAAAGGAAAATACTCATGGTAAAAGTATTCCAAGGACTGAGAAGTGTGTTTCGGGAAATAACTCCCTAGAGGTCGTTGGGTCAAAACCTCCATAGATCCAGACATGCTATTCAAGAAGGACTCACACAACCATACTTGTACACTGAAAACTAGATAACATCGATAGTAGAACTCACCCGTAGGTCCTACGTTTGATGTAGATCCCACGGGGTCCAAACCCCCAGCAACCCTTCTTCCTCTTCAACCTGAAAATCAAGAAGAAACGTGCATGGAAATCTAGTTGTACAACATATATTTATCCTAAATGTCAGTGAAATCCATGTGAAACATCATATAAACAATAATAAATTCTTAAATAACAATCTTTTCACATATGCAAGCATATATTAACACGTGAATTCGGGAACAAGATGGTTCTTCTTCATTACGAACAGCATGTACAGTGATAGTAAGGTGGAGAGATCACCTGAATCCTTCCACGATCTTCGAACAGACCGTCGTCCGGATCTGTCCCACCCTTGCCTCGCTAGGATACTTTCAAGACTTGTGCACACGAGATGACATATAAACTAGTGAACATCTCCAAGAAACAAGGGTTTCCTGTAAAAATATTGGAAGTGCAGGAGGCACGGGAAATCAGACTTAAATTGGGGTTCCAACAGAGTATAATATCTACAATTTCTCCCTCCCTTAGGCCATGCACATGAGGGGCTTTTATACTTCCTCAAAGTAGTTTCAATCAATTGGAAACAGTTGGCCACGGGCTGGGGTGGTTGAATTACTGGAATAACCATCAAACCAGCCTCGAAAATAGGGAATTTTATATATTTTTTAATGATTTTAATGGCATACGTGGAAAAGTATATATGGACTCTCGTATACATGCGGAAAAGTCTGGGCATACCTGCGTATGGGATTTTAAACACTGTCTTTTATGAAATTTTATCCAAGTCTATCGGAATGGGTGCCCAAGGCCAAAACTACAATCATGAATCACATGAGGGTGAAAATTGATGCTATAACAGATGCCCCCTAATATATGAGGTCAGAAGGGGTACATGATGGTCGAAATGTATTATGTGCATAGAAAGAACTTCACGAGGACAAGAGAGGACTTCACCACATTTCAGCCTGCCAAAAACCAATGAAAGAAAACAGAGAGTCAACTCATGTCTGAGGCGGGCATACCCATGCTCAGTCAAAAATATGTCCATATAGAAAGTAGAGAATAGATCCAGAATGTATACAGGTATAGCTGAACTGAAAGTACACAATGAATCATCTGAGCAAGGCCTATAAGTACAAGTCGAAATCAATGTCCAAGTATCACATATAGAAATCTGATCAATGATGCTAAAAATGGATGTCTGATCACAAAAGTAACTGAATATCCAAGTACCAAATCATAAGGGGTGGAACACATGGTACAATCACACAACTCATGACCCAACATATAGGATGTTGCTGTACTGACACTGCAACATATAAGAGTGGACGACATCACTAGCAGAAGATGAATGGACTGTCAAAAGTGAACCGAAAGATATTGATGCAACCCGAGGTCTTCACCGATCTCGACAGCACAATTCTACACAATGGGAATAAATGAGCTGAAGTTGACCATGTGAGAAATCGTTGGATTACTGATCAATAATGTATACCATTAACCAGCGCGAGACAACCCACCAATAATGAAAATGAGTGTCAAGGTGCCCTAGTACAATCTAACAAGTGCGAATGAATGAGTTGAAGTCGAACACTTGGAAGAATCTACCAATCAGGAAGCAATGATGAATCCCCACTGTCGATAGCGAAGAGTCTGCCACTGATGACTGCAAACCCTAAGGTACTGACAAAAGACTCTAGACCTTATTCCTAGAGCAATGAGTCGGAGTCGATGGAAAAAGATCTTCTGGAAGGAAGGCATTAAGGCATCCCACATCAGTCCAGTGCGAGTGTAACCTGTGGGCCAAGATTTGGAAGGAATCAGACGAATCGGAGTGACGGAACCAAAACGAAGTACGTTTCTGACATGCACAAGATGAAAATAGCACACGGAAGAAACCCTCTGAACCAACCAATAATGAAAGCTTACACAGAGGCGAGATATCCACCGATAGGGTCAAATGGAAATCAAGGTATTTCACGAATCCCAAGTGTGATAATGTATGCTGACGTCGAACACAAGGAAAACCACTTAGTCAAAGAACCATAATGATGATCAAATGCTAAGCACAAGGTCACCTATCAATAATGGAAATAGGGCCAGGGTGCGGCTCTAGGTTTGCTCTCAGAGCAATATGTCGTAGTCGATAAAAGACAAACCTGTCGGCAAGAAGTCAATGGAGACCTTCTCAACCTAGCACGAGCAGAAGACCAAAACATCAAATGTGATAGAACAAGATACTGACAAGACCGGGTAGGCCGATTGAATAATGAGTCAAGAGACACCACAAAATGGCCGACTTTGGTTAGACTTCCCTTGAACAAAAGCACGACTCATGATGACGATGGCAGTATAAATGACACTGTATAAGTCTATTATGCAGGAGGCAAAAAAAAAATCTCCATATGATTGGAAGAGATAACCAATCGGGGGAGGACTGACCAGTGAAACAAGGCAAAAGGCTGAACCTAGGTCAAAACTAAAACCATCCCAAATGAAGGAAATATATAAGTGTATGTGCTTTATTCAAGGGTGAGATATTTTACTGCCATCAAATTATGAAGTTACATCCCGTTCCCACTCTTTTTGTTATATTTGATTTTTTTGTCTTTTTCATATAATAAGCCTAAAAAGGAATAAAAGAATGCTATGGTACAATGGATAGAACGAGTATCAAGAAATATATGCTCTAGTTCCTGGGATAGGAACAATCCTATGCTCAATGCAAGGTGGCGGAAATTGGTCAGCGATACTCAAAGGAATGTTCCATCCATGGGTAAAAAGGTTGTCAAGTTGCGATAGCTAAGTGCATGGAATGGTTAACTTGTACAGATAGTCAAGGTCAAAAGATGGCTTAAACATCGAGTCCAAATGAAGACGGCTAAAGGCCAGGATAAATAAGTAGCGAATATGCAATGCAGTAATACAACTCAACAACACCAAGGAGCCTCTAGGGTAATAGCTAGAATAATGATAGTGAAGAAGAAGAATAATGAAGCTTCAACACATAAGTCATGGCGAGACTAAAGAAGACTCCCGAGCCTACATAAAATGCAGCATGGGCAACAAGTGATAGTGAGGAACTAACTAGGAAGCCCATATAAAGGAAGGCTCTACCACCAAGTCATGATTAAATAATCGGCGAGTGAAATGGGTGAAATGCTCATGACCTGATGGGATCGACCCTATAGCAAGTGATCAAAATGGAGGCTAGTATGAAAAATGCAACGGAAAGTTAATTTCCTAACCTATATGCCAGTGAAGATCATATACCTTCCATGACGGGTCAGCAATCATGGATCAAAAATCGCAAAAAAACTCAACTTCGTCAAAATGGACCTGAAAATATACCAATCTGGGCACTTCCAAGCATCTGGGTTATGCAGCTTAAGATATATTGAAAAAATAAGCATAACAATTTTTTGCGAAAAATTTTCAATTCTCGGCATAAATAAACAAGTTACCTCACATTTGGTTCATTGTTACATTGTTGATTTGAAAAAAAGAGCTCTGGAGAAAAAGCCTCTTTCATCAAAACAGGAGCAATCGACTGTCAAAATTCACCGAATTTGTCAAGTAAGCTCTTAATCCATCTGTGTTATCAATTTTGTCCGTTCATAGTATTAAAATTTATAAATTTCACCGTAGAATTATTTGTTTAAAATTACGGTTCTGCGCATACGCGGGTTTATATTGACCAAGCCGCGTATATACGCGACTGTGTACAGAGTAAGTCGCGTATGCGCAACCCACGGTGAAAAAAAACCATAACTAATGAACAAATGATTGAATTTTTTCAGGATGACTATATCTTGGAGATAACACGAGCACAGTGTCATTGAAAATGAAGTAATGCAAGACCAATTATCACTCAATATTCTCCGAAATTGTGGATTGCTCAAATATTTAAAAATGAAAAATATGAAGAGTAATGTTCGGTTGCTCGAAATGCTTGTGAATTATTGGGAACCAGAGGAAGACTGCTTCATAATAGATCAAATGTCCATACATACTGAAGTGGAAGACATCTATTTTATTACTGGACTCTCCCGGAGGGGGGAACCAATAGATTTGCACGGTAAGCCTTTAGGAGGGCTCACAGTGGATGACTACGTCCACGTCTACTGTATAGAGGGGTACAAGAAAGTAGGGACCCAAATTTCTATAAAAGATTTAAGAGACTTGCACATGAAAATTCTCCTATTTACCATTGGCAGGGTAGCAGGATCTGCTTCCTTACACCAAGCATCTAGGACTCAAATGAGTATAGCTATGGAATGCTTAACTCATTTATATGATTGGTGCACAGCTCTACTAATGACTATGAAGAAAAAATTGACTTCGATCCGGAAATCAAAAAAAAAACATTTTGGATATGGTACAATCTTGATCACATTCTTCTTCGAGAAGATTCCTGGGCTGAGACCCAAAGTGATCTCTTCTATCAGCAGCCCAAGAGACGCAAGAATTGCCCGATGGGCAGACTTGATGAAGAGACTGGGGGGAAGTGAAGTTCCTCGAACCACCTGGGATGACGAGTTCTTCCAATGGTGGGGAGAACAAATAATCACCGTGGAGGACTACCCCTACACCGGGATGGATTTTCGGGGTGATCCAGACCTCGTCCTTCCACCTGGCGTGGCATGGGGCACAGTCGGTAAGAATGCAATTTTTTAATTATATGATTTTTTTTTAATTTTTTCAATATATGTGAAAAAATGTGAAAACAGAACATGTTTTTAATTAGATTCAAAAATTACTAACAATATTAAGATGACCATGATGCAGATATTGGACCAGTCTGACCTGAGGGTTACCCACGACATAAGTGCCACAGAGGCGAAGCAGATAGAGTAGACCCAGACAGGACCCTTCACGCTGTACAGAGGAACTTGGAGGGGTTAACCCACCAAGTGCCCATGGCTGCAGTGGAAGATCTGCCTGAAGCCATTCAGAGACAGGTGGTAGGAGTACCCCGTGACTGGGTATGATTATTCCACCGAGTTTCCACGATGATCGTGTTTTATCAGAACAAGAATCGTGGGCAGGGACCACTGGAGTAAATAAATATGATTACCAGATGACTGTATATTTTTTGATACTGAACATGATCGGGCATAAGCCTTAATTTTGTATGACTTATGAATCCAAATTTTGTATATTTTTTTGAACACTCTGATGATATATATATATATATATATATACAGCGATTTTTGATGTTATTTGACAAATCTATAAAAATGAATGATGTTTTTTATGATTAAATTTTAATGTATGGAATTATTAATATGCCAATCAATTGCTTGATTAGCTAATGAGTCTGCCATCCAATTGTCAGCTCGAGGAATATGAATGAATTTTAAAAATTTAAATGATCTTTGTAACAAATGTACCCTCACAAACAACCATAGTAAAAATGCATCTCGAACCTGACAAATATTGTTCAACTACGACACCACTAGTTGGGAGTCCAAGAAAACTACCAACGAATCAACACCCAAGGATATTGCCTCCGAGAGTAGATAAACAACTGCAGTATACTTTGCTATATTATTGGAAGCAGGGCCAATGCAGACTGCTCTTGATACTAACAACTGACCGGATGGATGATGGAGCACCCAAGCCACGGAAGCCAAGTTCCGGGTGTGTCTACTAGCACCATCGGCGAAACTATAATGACTCATGACATTCGACACAACCTGCCAAAGCAGATCAAAAACATCACCATCACATCAAAGACCAAAAAACCAGATATGTACAAAACAAAACTACTATATACAAAAGCAAGACGACACGCAGAAGCCTAGGCATAATACTTTTTCAAATAGAGCCGATTTCTGGGCTCAGGAAACTCATTTCCTTCAAAATCAACCAAGGTATATGCTCCATTTTTAAGGACTTTTTTAATGATGAAGGGGCCATACCACATAGACTTAAAACTTTCCAGCGCCTAGGGCATCCTTCTCTTGGGCATAGACGAAGATAAGATCGCCTTCTGAGAAAACCCTAGGTTTGACCGCCTTATCGTACTGAACTTTCACTCGTTTCTTATGCACCTCATTCATCGTGGTGGAATCCCGACGCTTATCATCAAGATGCTCCAGATGAAGGAGACGTTCTTCAAGACTAGAAGTGTCAGGAAGAAGCTGAACAACTAGCTTAAGAGAAGGAATCTCACACTCAATGGGAAATATATATTCTAGCTCGTAAACTAGTTGAAACGGAGTAAATCCACTTGCAGTTTTCACCGACGTCCTATATGCCCAAAGTGTAGGATACAACATGATATGCTATTTGGATCGAACTTCATTAATTTTCCTTTGAAGAATTTTCTTCAAGGATTTTTTCACGGCTTCCACTTGCCCATTGGCCTGAGGATAATACAGAGATGAATGCTCTTGCCGGAAACCTAATTTTAGAGCCAAATTAGCCATCATGCTATTCTGAAAATGACTGCCATGATCAGTGAAAATCTCTCTAGGAATACCAAAATGAGCAATAAGTTGGTTTAAAAAAAAAAGAGCTGTTGTCTCACCATCATTCCCAAAATTAGGCATAGCCTCGACCCACTTTGTATAGTAGTCTACTGCTACAATAATGTACTTGTGACCTTTAGTCAAAGGCGGGTTAGAAGTAGTATAATCAATACCCCACTTTGTAAAAGGACCGACAGTAATGACTCGAAAAAGTGGAGCTAGATGAGAGCGCATTTTTCGAGTATAGACTTGACACGGATGACACTTTTTGACCGACTCCATACAATCTTTGAAAATCGAAAGCCAAAAGTACCCAGCACGCAAGATTTTTTTGGGTTGTAGCAAGCCCAGATAAATGACCACCACAAGCTCCACTATGGCAATCATTCAGCACAGCCTCAGCTTCTTCGAGAGTTAAGCAACGTCTCAGGATTGAATCAACCCCTCGACGGTATAAAGCATCACCAATAATCAAGTAATTTTTAGCCAAGTGACGCAACTTACGGCGCTCATCTTTCGAAAAAGTAGAGGGAAACTTCGTAGTCTGAAGATACAAAATGATATCTCCATACCAAGGATCCTGTGGAGAGATAAGAAACAAATTTTCATCCGAGAAGGATTCATCATAGACTATCTCTTCTCCACAGGGCAACTCAGAGATTAATTCCGCGAAAACTAATGATTTCTTGGACTTGGCAGACATAAAATCAAGATAAAATTCTTGTAAAATCACAATCCATCTATTGTGTTTTCCCCCAATCAGTCACCTACTGAGAACAAACTAAAATGGATTGGCTGCTGCCAAAACATAAGTTTTTCGTAGAAGAATATAATGTCTGAGTCGTTGCACAGCATGAACAGCTGCTAAAGCTAACTTTTCTATTGGAGTATACTGGAGTTCACGTTCTACCAAGCCTCGACTAAGATAGTATATAACATGCTCTGACAGAGCATCGTCCTCCTGAACCAGAACCATACCAATGGTAGACTCTGCTGCTGTAAGATACAAAAGGAAATCCCTGCTATAATCAGGTGGACTCAATAAAGGAGCAGAGGTCAATGCTTTTTTCAAAGCATCGAATGAGCGTTGAGAGAAGTCATCCCAAAAGAATGGAACTCCCTTTTTCAACAATCTCATAAATCCTTTGGTAACTTCATCATAATTTATGATAAATCTCTGAAGAAAATTAGCTTTTCCTTGTATACTTTGAAGTTGACGAATAGACGACGGGGGAGGCAACCGAAGTATTGCCTCAACCTTGAAGGGATCTACCCTAATCCCTTCCCTATACATGATAAATCCCAATAACCGACCGGATGTGACCGCGAAAACACACTTGTTCAGATTCAACCTAATATTGTAGAAACGACATCGTTCAAATACTTGAAGGAGGTGAGCAGGATTATCAATTCTCTTTCGAGAACAAGCAGCTAAATCATCCAAATACGCCTCAATATATGTTTGATGTCGTGGAAGGCATATGACATGACCCGCTGAAATGTATCCCCAGCATTTTTAAGACCAAAAGGCATCTTCTTGTAAGCAAAAGTACCCCAGGGACAAATAAAGGTAGTCTTATGCTGATCTTCAGGATGGATAGTAATCTGATTATATCCGGAGAAATCGTCCATGAAGGAGAAAATCTCATTACCGGCGCACTCATCGATAATCTGATCTATAAATGGTGTGGGATAATTATCTTTAGGACATGCTTTATTAAGGTCTCTGAAATCAATGCAAACTCGAACTGTTCCTTTTTTTTTATCCACAGGAACAGGATTCGAAACTCACTCTGTCAAAGGAAAAGGGAAAATAAATCCCGCCTTGGGCAACTTCTCCACCTCGGCTTTGATAGCTGCAGCCTTCCTAGGATTGACCGGAGGAAGTTTTTTCCTCACAGGCTTAGCGTTTTCGTAAGTCTTGATGTCATGCTGGACAATAGATGGATATATACCAGGCATTTCCTCATAAGACCAAGCGAACACATCCCTAAACTCTTTAAAGAGATCAGTGTAAATCTGAATCTCTTCAGGGGAACATTAGGCTTTTATGAAGACATTCTCAATAACATTGGGATTCCTGGAAATGTTCACTGGGATAGTTGGAGAAATCATAGCCATGTTCCCTTCAGCATATACCTGTGTTGGTGCTAAAGGGTTCAGGACTGGGAAAACAGGACCAGGAGACAAAGGACTTGGAAAAATTGATTCAACTTCGCTCAAATCAGGTAAAAAGTAAGACCGATGATGAAAATCATCCCACGGTCTATCTATACCAGTCATAGCTTCCAGGATGGCCTCTTCAGATGGAAGAGTGGTATCAAGGCAATCCTGGGCGGAAGAAGAACTAAGTGTCCAAGCCGGAGCCACATCTCCATCCAACTCTTCCGGTAAAAGAGGAGCTGGAATGGACTCTGCAGTGTCAACAATAGATTGATAATCAATCTCAGCTGCAGACATTAGAAATGCCATTCCACCCACTTGACCTTCCGCTAATGTGGAGGTAGGGGAAGGTAAGGTCCAAGGGTTCGAAAAATAATGAGTTCTGAAGAACTCTCTTCGAAGAGGAGCCCTGGAGGATGAAATTTCATTTATATGAATAGTAGGAGGTGGAATATCAAAAGTACCCATCAAAGAAGAATACATTCCAACCCCTAAATTCTCAACAGGCGGCTTGGCATTATCCAACTTTGGAATAGTTGAGTCAGTAGATGCATTCGGGTCTACAGGAGAACAGTCTAGTTGATCAACTGTAACAATCCTCCCTTCGTGAGGGAAACAAATAATCCAAAATAATGAGGATGCAATGGCATCCATCTCATAAATCCAGTTTCACCCCAACAGAAGGTTGTAGTCCAAGCTTGCATCAACTATCTCAACCTCTATATTTACAGTTTTGCCCCCAACACAGATGGGCAAAGCTGGGATAATACCATGCGGTCTGTGAGAATGACCATCAAACGCAGTCAGAAGAGTAGCAGATGGAACAGCTGCGGGAGATCCAATTCCCTTCCAACATGTGAGAGACATCACACATGTGGAAGCACCCTCATCAACGACCGTCCGGAAAATATTGCATTTCCGGTACGATGATTTAATATGAAAATCCATATGATGGGGGAGTCTCTTTTTAAAATTAGTCATATCAAATGTAATCATAAGAGAGTTCTTTGGATCGACAGCCCCAATAGCAGTGAGCAGAGCACTGCGCTGAGCCATACAAGAATGGAGCACCTCAAGAGCCGACATGGCACAAGGACTCTGCGCCAGATCTTCCACAATAGAGTAGTTCTGGGCAGCCCTGGCATTTGGATTAATCCTCGTATGCTTAGTAGATGCTTTGGGTATCCGAGGTATAGGCTCAACAGTAGGCTTCGTGAAGTGAAGCGGCTCAGTAGCATCGGGAGCACCCTTGGCTTTCGAAGACTCATCTTCGCCATAATCACGGGATCTCGTGGCGACATCCACGTGAGCACTCATCATGTATATGTTTGATGGAATTTCCCCTTCCTGGGTGCCCCCAGAGGAAGCCCTAGTATTTTGATTCGCGCCAACAACTAGCTGTTGCCCTTGGGGAAAAGGGTTTGTCAACACAGCCTGGGAACTAGAAGAACCCTGCTGAGCTAACAAGCGTTGCGCATCCTGAATTTTAGGGCAAAGGTGAGTAAGATGGTCTCCAATACATAACTTGCATGGAAACTTCACTTTCTTTTTATCCTTTGGACCCTCACCAACATGCTTGTTGGATTTTGCATTACCCTTCCCATTCTTTCCCTTTTTCTTATTACGTCCCTTCTTCTTCCCTTCGAATTTTTTATTTTCTTTAGGGTTAGAAGTCTAAACGACATTCACCGACAAAGATTGAGAAGGCGATGATTCAGCAGGCACAGCCTGACCAGAAGGAGCAGATTGTATATACAACTGTTGCAATTGATTAAGCAGGTTAGCTGCACCACTATTGACCGACCCAATAAGTCCATCACCATGAGGACCGGGATTAGTCTTGGATAAGTCCAATTTAGAGCGAGGAGAATTAGGAAAATATTTATGAAGGACCCCAGACTGAGAATATATCAATTCAAGCTGTTGGGCCCTAAAAATGGCCTGCTCCTCGGAAAATACCCCGGAGAGGGATACATCCTTAGAAATATCTGACTGCAGAGACTTCAGAAACCATTCCAAAAGGAATTCTCCTAGAATATGAGCTTTAATAAGCCTCCTTCTCCTCCATTCCTGAATATGATCAGAAATGTGGGTTGCATCGTCCTGTTTAAAACTAGCTAGGAGTTCAGTCCCGGCATCATAACGGACAGGCAACTGGAAATGATTTAGAAATGTTGTAGCCAGATCTCCAAACGTAGCAAAACTGCCCCCAGTTAACTCAATATACCACTTGGCAGCGTTTCCAGTTAAGGTGCGTTGAAACAATCTCAACCTAATCGAATCCTCGATCAGGGAGTTAGCAGAACACCATAAATGGAAGGTGGTGATATGGTCAGTCGGGTCCTCTCCATTTTTGCCTTCAAACTTTGGAATGTCTGAATGTAGTTTGGTAGGAATCGGAGACCACCCCGAACTATATCAGATCGGATCATTCATCAATTTCGACAAATCTGGCAAGTTCAACGTTGCCAGAAAAGGTAAGCAAGGAGGAGCCTGAGGATTCCATCCTTGATGGAATGAATTCCCTACATTCTGAAAAGAGTAACCTGGATTTGATGAGGCACCAGGTTGCCAAAAAGAACTCGTAGAAAATGTTGGGCCATAGGACCTAGCATTTGGAGAAGGACCCCCTGCCAACGTAGAGTTACCAAAGATCGGACCAGTTCCCCCCCCCCCCCGGCGAAGTCATGAATGAAGAGGAAAGCCTCTGATAGGGTTCCAAGCATTATAAAGAGGGGAAAAAGTCTGATAAGAACTTGACGAAGGGAAAGAAGCATTCCCTTGTTGACCAGCGTAAAACTGATTCCCTGCCCCCACTGCTGTAAATACAGGGTTCCAACCTGTAAAAGTAGTCGAACTCTGACCTCCAGACCAAGGGTTAAAACTCTGAGTCTGAGAAGTAAAAGGAAAAGACCTTAAAGAAGGATTCGAACTAGGAATATGCCCAGTTCCGAAGGGGAACCCTTGAAAAGAAGTTGACCCACTAGCCATGGAAGACATGGGTGTAGATGCAGCTGCAGCAGCGGAAAAGGAAAACGAAGGAATCCCACTAGTGGGCATTCCAAAACAAAAGGGACCAGATTGAGAAGCATGTGCTTGGGTGAAACCAGAGCCAAACACAGCAGTACTAGAAGCAATCGAAGATATAGCAATTGTGCCTCCTCCTTCTACTGAAGCAGGAGTCTGAATGCCTGCAGCACTCACAATCAAAGTCGTGTTCCCAGTCGTGGCCATCGAAAGGTATGAATAGGATGGATAAGGACTTTCTGTTCTTTCTAACTCAGGTCTGATGTACTCAAAAACAAATGGATAATCAGGAGGAAGAGGAGATGGAAGTGATTCAGAAAGCTGAGATACTTCCTCTACTTCTACTTCTTCTTCCCGTGGAAATAAGACTCTCGAGGTGAGCGAAGCGCTCCTCTCGGAACCAACTACAAAACCCTCAAGCCCTTGTGGAGGATCTCTCTCCACTGCGTCAGATACCACTGGGTGATATTCACCTGCTATATTACTCCTACGCCTACTTGAAGAAGGCTCAACAGTTTCGGGAGATAACCCCCGAACTCTCCTCGATCGACGAGGTGCTTGATCAACCACTTTAACAGATTAATTAGACTCAAAAAGTATAAAGCTAGGCAAGCTAGGATCAAAGAGCACTCACTACAAAAATCCCTAAGATGCAACCAAGCAAGCAGCCTTCAGGTATTTCCGCTCCGGGTGATTAGGACCGGACACCAAAATACGAGAAAGTGAAAAATAGGACCTCCCGAAAGTAGTCTGGGATAATTACGGCCCAGGCCTACTAGCGAAGGTAACAGAAACAGTTACGCCGACCTCCTAACAACAGCCTTTGCCGGTGCAAGTACCCAAGCTTCGCCGGGGCACCCTTCAGAAGTACTGCTGGAAGTGATACGACGTCTGCCTCAGGTACCACGGGTATTCCCCCCCGCAGTCACCTATGTGGAACCTAGGAATGGCAACTATGGGCACCAATCCATGTTAGAAGCCGGGCGGAATGGTCTTGAGGCAAGATCTAGCAAATCAGAGAGGGGGTATCTCTCTTCTCGGCCTTCACTTCCCCTCGCGCTTGACTCTCTGGAGGAGAGCTTTCCTGGTCCACCTAACGGAGTTGGATTTCGCTCAATTAATAAACTTCTATGTTTTAGTTTGAGCGGCCTTGGAGAGTTAACTCTCCACTCACCTAATCCAAGGCCCTACAACCTAGCTAGTTGGTGTATGACACTTAATAAAAAACTTGCTAGTTGTTTTTAAATTAATGCACTTATTTTAGTTGGCTATTATATTGAGTCAAAGGGATACGGAAATGAAACTCGTGGTGTTTTATGACACAGAAAAGAAATTAATGAAAACCAAACTACATGCAAATGCAGTAATTTCCTTTCGATGAAAAGGAATTTCTACACAGGTTCTACGAGATTAATTTTTTTTTTCTTTTCAGATAAAAAACTTCACACTCGCAAAAATTATGAAAAATACTAAATTCCTAAGTGCACCTAATGAAAATTACTAAGAGAATGCCAATTTTAAGATGCAAAATCTAAAAAAGCAAAGAGAAATTTCCAAGAATCCTCCAATTCTATCTCTTTTTGGTGGTCCAAAAAGCTATTTCCCCAAATCAGAAAATCTCAGTATAAAGACACCAAAATATGCTCGAAACGAGAGAAAGAAACTAATGAAAATTCCCTTCCCAAATCAAGTCAGAAACCGAAGGCAAGAAATCTCAACAAGGCTTCAAAAGATGAAAAGAAACAAAAACAAAAATGCAAAACAAAAGCAATGGCAAAACAAAATGTTTTTGAGCTTTTTGAATTTTATAAAAGAAAACTTCAAAGAGACCAAGAAAACTATCCAATCACCAAGCCAAACAAACTCCGAATTTCAAGTAAAAAATTCAAAAAAATGCTCCAAATCTTATAGTGCCAATCAATAGCAAGATTTATATGAGCAAAAAGGAAGACAAGAAACTCAGTAACTCAGCCCAGAAGAATAGCACAATCTTGCAACAAGAAAAACTTTAAAGAACCAAAAATGACTCTTTGAAAATTGCAACAAGACCTAGTCACATGAAATCAAGAAAACCAACTAAAAAGTAGGAAAATATTAAAGTGCTAAGAAAAACATAAAGTGAGGAAAGAGAATACGAGCAGAAGCTCTCTGTCCTGATAAAGCAGAACAACCAAGAATCTCCAGAAAGAGATCTTGGTACTCGAACCAGAAATGCAAGCATTAAAAAAACAAGATTTGCCAAATAAGCCAGTCTTCAACCAAACAAGAGAGAAAAATACCAATAACCACTATCAACACAATCCAGAGACTATAAGGACATTGCAGAAACAGGTCTCCACAGGCAGACAAGACTAAAAGTCAAGAAATCAAAAATTTCAAAATTTGCCCAGGCATACGCTACTTGGCATTTTTGCAACAGGCGTGCATACGCGACTGTGCCAAAGGAAACACACGTATACGCGAGTTCCTTTAACAAAAAATGCGTGTATATGGATCTGTGTATAGATAGACTCGCGTATGGAAAGGTAAATAATGAAAAACAAAAATGATCAAGTCTGGATAAAGAACCAGGTCTTTAGTCTGACTGAGAAAAACTAACTGCACTGGAAATAATGATTAAAACTATTGGAAACCTTTAAAACAGCTAAAACCACCCAACAGGGGAATCACAAAAATGAGATCCCCAGCGGAGTCGCCAGTTCTGTTTCGGGAAATAGCTCCCTAGAGGTTTGTTGGGTGAAAACCTCCACAGATCAGGGCATGCTATTCAAGAAGGACTCACACAGCCACACTTGTATGCTAAAAACTAGATAACATCGATAGTAGAACTCACCCGTAATCCTACGTTTGATGTAGATCCTGCGGGGTCCGAACTCCCAGCAACCCTTCTTCCTCTTCAACCTGAAAACCAAGAAGAAACATGCACGGAAATCTAGTTGTACAGCATATATTTATCCTAAATGTCAGTGAAATCCATGTGAAACATCATATAAACAATAATAAATGCTTAAATAACAATATTTTCACATATGCAAGCAGATATTAACACGTGAATTCGGGAACAAGATGGTTCTTCTTCATTACGAACATCATGTACAATAATAGAAAGGTGGAGAGATCACCTGAATCCTTCCACGATCTTCGAACAGACCGTCGTCCGGATCCGTCCCGCCCTTGCCTCGCTAGGATACTTTCAATACTTGTGCACACGAGATGACATATAAACTGATGAACATCTCTAGGAAACAAGGGTTTCCTCTAAAAATCTGGGAAGTGCAGGAGGCACGGGAAATCAGACTTGAATTGGGATTCCAACTGTTGTGGATGATTTTGTCACCCCCTAGAGATAGTCTAGAGTTGCCATAGACCAGTGCCTAGGACATCTTAATATAGCAAGGAGCTCTTCATATAGCTTGGGTTGTCAGTCCAAAAGCTCACTTACTATCTCTTGTAAAACAAGGAAATAAGTTTTGATTGGAACCAAACTCTCTCAGAAGTTGACACAAAGATAAGAATAATGTAGGAACATCATGTAAAACTCCAATATAAAGGCATCAGACAGTTAAGAGACAGCTTACTGGAAAGAGGGCTAGTTCAAGTAATATATCACAAAAATCAAATATCAGGAAGTGAGTGTAGTGAGGAAACATAAAGAAGATATTAGTTAACATGAGACTGATACCGAGATACACAACAAAATCACATAAGGGCATATTAATTTATGAATCCTTATATGACAATGGCGTTTTAAAAGCACCCTCCTCAAGTAACTAATATAGCAAAAAATATGGAAAAGATGAACATGGAACAGTATATCATGACTAGGCCTATTTAAAGCACTTGACTAATTCCAGAAAGGGCACCAACAAGGATAAATCCTTACTGCAAACTAGTGAGCCACTCGCATTCTAGAACATGATACAAGAAGATAAATAGCATGAAATGAGATATTGTATTAACACATAAAAGAAATTACATACTGTGAGATACCAAAGACCAGAATCCTCAGTACAGTTATAACTCCTCCTCACTGAGACCCTACGGGCTCTGAACCTTCATACAGAAATATTACAAAATGTATACAAAAGCCTTTTCACTGCACAGTTTGCTGATAGAAATTTGGAACCCTTACAATGTCTTTCATTCTAGCTTTTATAGAAGAGATAGAGGATTCTAGAGGAGGAGGTAGATGGAAAACATTTAATGACTTATTTTAAATCAGATGGCGGAAAACATTCGCGCCCATGCTATGAATGACTGAACATAAATGATTGTACTTTACAATTTATTTCTAGAAATGAAATCTGGAAATGAAAATCCGCTTATATACAAGACATAAATAATAAAATATGTAAACATTCGGCTCTTTTCTGGAGGAGGAAGATCTGTGGCAATAAAACCTTGAGGCGCCTGCTTCTGTACATGGTACTTTCGATCTTCAGATTTTGAATTTAAATTTGAAACCTTTTTCAAGCTGGACACTGAATTCATTGCTTCTTCATTAATAATCTGTTGCTGCATTAATGTTTTCATCCGCCTCAAATGTGCCCCTTTGATTTTCTCTAAAGAGTTATATAGATCGAAGTACCTTTCTTTAATTGAGGTCACATCATAGTGACTCCCGGATCCTTTCCGCCAATTTTGTTCCCACCACAAGTTCCTGCAAAAACAAAAGCCTGTTGAATAAAACTAATCACAGAGATAGTGAACATAGTGAGGTTAACAGAAGCGGTGGCATGGATTTGAGAGAATGATGGAATCACGCGGGGCGGAGACTTCAAACCAAAACACTGAGATGCGACACATAACCGAAATATGTGAACCATGGAGGAAAAGTGGATGACATGTAGGAAAATGACGAAAAATGGCGGAAGAATGCTGATGGTATGAAGATTTTGAAGATTAACTTTTGGGGAAGTTACAAAGGAAAGACATAACAAAACGACGAAGCAAAGGCTTTGGAGGTGGGACCCGGAGCGCATATCACAAAATCGTAAGAGGAGAAAATGTGATGGAGGGAATGATGGAACAACAAGATTCTGTGCTCCACGCTATGCGATGGGCATGATCGGTCGAGCACAGATTGAAAAAAACGAAAAGTGCGATGACGGAGGATAGCGCGAACGGGAAACTGCGCTTTTGCGATGGGTGCGCAAATCGCAAAAATGGAAAGTGCGATGGCGCGATCGATCGTGTTGCAAATAATTGCGATGGGTCAAATGGGCCTAACCAATGAAAATGCGATCTGCAATGAGCGCCTTTAGGTGCAGCGTTCGATTACATGGATGAAAGGAGGCGCGGAGCTTGTGGAGAAAGGGGCTAGGCCTCATATGATTTTCAAAAGCGGATTTTTGGCCTTTTTCAAAGTATTTCTAGCTTGGGGAAGGGCAACGATAGAGAGGAAAAAGGGGACCTTGGCCGAAATGTGAATGGAGGGGCTGATTTGTAAAACACCAACAGAGTATAATGTCTATCATTTTCTCTCTCCCTTAGGCCATACACATGAGGGGCTTTTATACTCCCTCAAAGTAGTTTCAATCAGTTGGAAATAGTTGGCCACGGGCTGGGGTGGTTGAATTACAGGAATAACCATCAACCCAGCCTCGAAAATAGGGATTTTAATATATTTTTTAATGATTTTAATGGCATACGCGAAAAAGTATATATGGACTCGCGTATACACGCGGAAAAGTCTTGGCATACCTGTGTATGGGATTTGAAACACTATTTTTTATGAATTTTTATCCAAGTTTGTGGGAATGGGTGCCCAAGGCCAAAAAGACTATCATGAATCACATGAGGGTGAAAAATGATGCTATAACGGTACCAAAGCCCTTTTGCTCTTTTTTCTTCCAATTTTTGTGGTGTTGACCTTGTCGGTTGTGGAAATATAGGAGTAGCAACACTTCCCTCTTTATAAAAGTGAGTGGTAGGCTTCCTTGTCGCCATAATTTTACATTCAATTTTTCTTGCCAACCTGAATGCCTTCTCCAATGAATCAGGTTCCAAAATGCAAACTTCATGTTGGATGTTATCCTTTAAAGTACCTATGAAGAGATCAATCATGTGTTCCTATGGAATATTAGTTACCCTTATATTCAATTTTTGGAAGTCCTCAATGTGCTCCCCCATTAAAACCTTTTGTTTGAGATTTATCAATTGGCTAAAGAAGGTGTTGCTCTTTGTATCCTCATAATGTGCTATCATTTCCTCCGTAAAAATTGACCAAGTGACAATTTTTTTACGAGAGCAAAGCCATCGATACCATACAAATGTATTTTGTTCTAAATGTAAAGTTGCAATGCGTACCTTTTGTGTGTGTTTTCACATTATGGAGATCAAAATATTGCTCCATCTGTAGTATCCATGTTACAGGATCCTTTCCATCAAACTTCCTCATATCCATTTTTGGAATATGGTGGTTCTTCCCTCCAACAGTAGAGTTTATGAAATCACGATTAACATTTATTTTGTTCTCATCATGAGTTTCCTCTACTATCTTTTCACCATTAAGAAACATTTCTTGTATCAACTTTGTCAAACCTTCCATGTCTGCTTTTAGATCATTCTTCATGTTTTCCATTTTCTCATCGATCTTAGCTTCCATGTCATCTATCTTAGATTCCATGCCATCTATCTTAGATTCCATTCCATTATTCAAACCATCCATCTTATATTCCACGCCTTTCTTCAAACCATCCATCTTAGTTTCCATGCCTTTCTTCAAAACTTCCATGTCATTTTTTGTTGCTCTTTGCGAGAGCGAAATTTGTTGCACTTGCTCTTGTAATTTTGATATTTCATGTTGCCATTCTTTGTCTTCATGAGTCATAGTAGAGCTTTCTAAAGGATTAGTGGGTGTTCAATTCTTTTTAGCGGCCATTTTAGAATCCAATATTGATATATATTCTACAATATTCCCTTGGAATCAATTCAACTTGATTCTTCATACAAGACTTATCCAATTCGGAAAAAAAAAATACACACCTTTTACTTGCTTTTGAAGAGCTAGATATTGAAATTGAATTATCTCTATAATTACAGATCCTCAATATCTAAAATTTAGCCCTACAGTAGCCCTATGAAGCTTCTTTCAAATGCCACAGGTTTGATCTGATTTGGATTCTTCAACGCAAATTTATGTCCAATCTCCCACAATGACCCAATTTTGGACTGGTTCAGTAGAGAAAACTTGTACAACTTGCCATGTGTCACTGTTTCCTCCTTTGGCTCTAAAATTGATAGATAGAAAACTACATTCCATGTACTTGCGGCCAATTTTTATAGCATTCCAATCCGATGCTCAGAGAGAGAGATATGAAGATTTTCCCACGATCACCTCTTTGAGATGAAATTCAGAAGCTTCAAAAAGCCCTAACTTCCACAGATCATATCTCTGAAAATATTGTGAACCAATATCTAAAATTTTTTGATGATGTTCCTCAGGATTGTAGCTTTGCACTCTAAAAATTTCAGCTTCTGAACCTTCGTAGAAAAAAATTATTATGAAAATACCACGATGACCTGTTTACGTAAATTCAAGAGCCTGCAAAATGACCTGACTTACACAGATCATATCTCTGAAACTGTTGTGAACCAAGCTCTGAAATTTTGCGACGATGTTCCTCGGGATTTTTGCTTCACACTCTAAATATTTTAGATTCTGAACCTTCGTAGAAAAAAAATTATAGCAAAAATTCCACGATGACCTATTTGGAGCAGCGAAACCCTAGAATCTCAAAGCTCTGATACCAAATGTTGTGAAACCAGCTCCAAAAAGAGAAGAAAAGAGACATCAACGCCTTAGAATAAGCCAATTCGAGGGGGAAACCTTCAATACATTAAATGAATGAACAATTCTTGGATGATTCAAAGTACAAAACCTCCTTTCTATATATTGGAGTCCATGGGGCCAGAATGTAATCCTAGTGGGGCCACAATGTAATCCTAGCCAGCCTAACAATAATAATTTAAGGGCACAATAATAACAATATGGGGGTTACAAGGGTACAACAATAACAATAAGGGAGTTACACTAACAACAATAAGGGACTATACTAGTAATATAGGGACCTAACAAACCCAGAGAGTAATCAATTGATTAAAATCAAACAAATAATGGCTTCTCAAAGCATTATAACAGTTAATCCCCTGCAACCTCCAGTTGTGGATGTAGAACACACTCCCTTATCAGAAAAAGACTTTAAAATTAGTGACTTTGTCACTGAGTTTAACATTCTTGAGCTCCACTATTGGAGTTATGATAAGTCAATTGACCAAGCTGATGAGGTTTTCCTTTGGGAGTCCAATTTTCCCAAGTATATTGCCCCACAGACCTTCCAATGTCCATAGGTTATTAGACTTTTCCAAACTTGTTATTTCCCTGATCAAAGAGCCATTGTGACCCATGGTAAAGAAACCTTATTCACCATCACAACTGAATCAATAAATCAGATGCTGCAAGTTCAACCTAGACCTGATGAAACCCCTCTGTCTATATAGATCCTCACTAAGTTATATCTGAATTTGGACTTCCCCAAGAGGTTCCAGATATTCTAAACACTCATTCCCTCATCATTAGAGACTCCCAATATCAAACCTCCTTATCCAGCAACTATATTCTCTAAGAGAACCAAGCATATTATTAGCATGTTGTCTTGTATTCTAGGTTATTTCACTGATGAGCATGTTGATGCTTCAATCCTAGGGTTTCTATCTATTTTTCCCCCTGGCCAGCCTCCTCCTACCATATTCAATTTTTCCCAGTACCTTGCTGATACAATTCATGAGCAGTTTGTTAAAATTCCTGAAGAAGTTGTCTTTAAGTATTCTTCTATTTTATTCCACATGTTTTTATACTTCCAATCTGAAAGATTTGATATCAACCTTCAGAAACTGAATGTTGAAGGTAATCCTCAGTCAGTAATATTTTGGACTCCAGTAATTAGGAAAGACTCCACAGAGTTCACATATACAAACTCCATTGACTCGTTCATCCATCCAATTGTCAACATGCTGAACAGCAGCAGTCAACCAAGAGTCATTGATGATATAAAAAAGGTCCTGCAGTTATCAGAAGACAGTAGGACAAGAGATTGGTACCTTTATCAGAACCAAATAGAGATAAGGGTACACGGATCTAATATCTTTCCATATAAGCTTCCCAAATACCTCCCAATGAGGTTATTTGCACTTGAATATATCAGGTAGATCCTTCACTCTGATGAAGTAAATTTCTTGTTAGCCAAAAATAAGACATTGTTTAAGATAAAGAATCAGATTGGTCCTTTTATTTGCAAAAATAGAGGTGCAAGTCAACAAGCAGAAAAATATTTGCAGGAATTTAAGTTCAGTCAAAGTTTCCAATGGTATTATGATCATTTAGGAGTTATAAGCAAGTTAAGAGTTAAATATAAATTAACTCCTTATGTACATGAATCTAAGCCAGACATTAAGATCTAATCCAATCATCCTAAATGGTTGGAGAACACTTTGAAAGAGGCAGAAAAGCAATGTGATACTAGTTCCATCTTGCATACTCCATCCCCACAAGATAGGAACTCTAAGAGAGAAAGAGAAGAAGGATCATATTCAGCAAAAAACACCACTGAAACAAAGTTCAAACTGATGTATAGGAAGAATCCCAAATTAAATCCTGTAAATGAAGAAGTGGAAACTATTGAAGTGATTGATACAGATACAGTGGTAAAAGACAATGCTACTCTAGCAGTTTCAAAAGAAACTCACCAGCCTTCAACATCTAACACACAGATTATTCAAAAGCAGCATAGTGTTGAAGTGTCTTCATCCAGTAAGCCAACAGAAAAAGAGCAGGATATCATGCAGAAGTATAAATAAATCAAGATCAGGAATGAGGCATTAAAGGCTCATACATATACCCAATACTGGTTGCAGTCACCTAGTGACCAAGCAGATTGATTTCTGCATTTGACTACAAGACCAAAAAGATGCAGATGACTTTCTTACAGCCCACAGTGCAACATCCCAAACCATCAGCAGATTATAAGAAGACATCCTATGAAGTTCAAGCCAACGATATTCATCCTATAGACCAGATAGAATTTCACAAGCAAGCTGGTGAAATGTTGTATTCTACCATGACCAATAAAGCCATGAGTGTACAGAAACTACAAAATACTCTTGAAAACATCAGATTTCAGCTAAAGTTAGAAAATTCATCCTCACAATCTAAAGATAACATAATTACATATTTGGAATATTTGGTTATTGAAGTAGGATATGATCCAAAAAATGTCAAAGTTGCAGAAGAACTCATAAAGAAAAATAATGCAGACATTGTTACATTGAAGAAGCAACTCAAATTTCCTCCTACTGAGCATCCACAGGCCAAAGAAGTATTGTAGGATGCAAGCCAAAAATATGATATGATGAACCTCATTCTTCAGTTAAATGCTCAATTAAAATAAATAGAAAATGAGATGGACAAGTTAGTACAGGAGAAAAAGGCCAGCTCAGAAGCAATCAATGTCACGATTATTCCTTCAATCACTATAGTTGTTCCTTATACCTTAGCAGAATCATTGGCCCCAACAGTTCCAATAGCTACAACACTTCCTGTTACATCAACAACTACTTCAACAACAAAGTCATCTACAACAGAAACACATCCTACTGATGATGCAGGTAAACTAGTTAAAGCAATGTAGTAAATGTCTATTCAGACTAATGAAATCAATAGACTTAAAGCACAGTTAAAAAATCTATAGGATGAGAAGAAACTAGTTCAGATCATGCACAAGAATGAAATATAGAAGACAAACAGATTTAATGAGAAATTACAGAAGCTAGAGAAAGAGTTGACATTGAAAGAACCACTTGCTCAGGCCAAGCAGCAGTTGTGGGCCAATATCATTGAATCTGTCAATGATATTTGGCCATCCATTCAAGTCATTTATGAGCAAAAAGATCTAATCAAAGCAACAAGTGAAGCCATCCAGAAAATCAAAGAAGAACTTGGTAAGAAGCCAAAAGAAGCCAATGAAATCATCAAGTTTCTTAATTCTAAGAATAAGCAGGAATTGGAAGAAATTGGCATTAGTGACAAGACAGAAACAATTCTTGAAATCAGGAAAGTAATTTATAAAAAGAACTTGATGGACAGCTGGAAGAAAAATGTCAGAACATGGATATTTCCATAACCAGATTCATGATGAAGCTTGAATTTTTGAGGTAGAAAGGCCTTTCCAAATCCACTGGTTATTAATGATAAGTTGATGAAACAAGAAGATTATGATAAGAAAATCAAAGAAGTAGCAAATGAACAAACCAATAACT